>CM055277.1:29048771-29620065 GCA_029237695.1 Conchocele bisecta
GCTAAACCGGATACCCTATGATATTGTGCTAAAAAAGTTTTGCAATTTTTAATTTAGCGATCGTAAATAACTCCTACAAGCAAGAGTAGTATTGTCTGACGCTCCAGATAAGGTGTGTATTGGCGTATTTTACGCACTTATTTTAGCTGAATACAAATTGGGAGTACAACATACTCACAGCAATGTGAAACTACGCATTGATTTTCAAATTCAGTAGTGGAGTTACTGTAATAAAGTTGAACATGTATTTAGTTGAGCTGCAAAAAGCCTTAGACCGCTACAAACAACGATTGCCGTCTGATGTTGCTTTTATATCTTGAATTATTTCTCAATAAAAACAAGGTTTGACAGCACTTTAGAATCATTTCCAATGGAAATGATTCTAAAGTGCTGTCAAAGCATGTTTTTGATGATACAAATGGAAAATAGAAAATAAACAGCAGACGACAAAAAATTAAGATAGCGGTGTAAGGGTTAATATAGAATTCTATAATCTTCATTGGAATGGTATTAAATATAATTGTATCAAGTTAAATCTCTTAAAATCTTGTTTGAAAACTACGTGTATCCAAATTAAATGTTGTCGTCTGCTGTTTATTTTTTATTTTAGATTTTTCTCATCAAAAACATGGTTTGACAGCATTTTAGAATCATTTCCAGTGGAAATGATTCTAAAGTGCTGTCAAACCATGTCTTTATTGAGAAAGAAGGCAAAATATAAAGCATCAGCAGACGACAATTTTCGTGCTCAGCAGTCTAAGGGTTAACCTCAATCCAAGGTAGGAAAGATGCAACTAATTGGCAACCAACAAGTTCAAGTTACTAAATGTTGACTAAATAAAACTGCAGTACAAGCAAACACTAATCGGATTAATAAAGTAGTATATGTTAATGGATTCTTCTCAAACTGGTTCCATTACAGACAGACATCTAGGAAACATAAGGCTGTTATTTGAAACTATTGATCAAATAATGACAAATATTCCTCGACTCCTGGGGCCTGTTTCATTACACTTCGTACGACTAAAATGTTTGTAAGTGCAAATTTAGGATCATCTGGACATTTCAATTGATGGATTTACATTTATGCAGCCTAAGCTCAATAAATGTAAATCCAATAATTGTTTAGAAGAAAACATTGTTAATGTGAAATTTACAGACTATCAAATGTACACTTACGTACATATTAGTCGTACGAAGTTTAGTGAAACGGGTGCCAGATTTTCGCTGATTTTGAAAATTTATTTCACACAATATGTCATGAATATATACTGCAAGTATTACAAGTCCTACATTGTGGATGACATATAAAATGGATTAAATTATTTATATCAATACGGTATACGAAGTAATGTATCAATAAAAATGAAACAACAGTAAACAATATAAGAGAAAACACTCACCGGGTAACTAAGGGTGAAAACTAAATACACAAACTGTATAAATGAGACGGAATCCATTGCACAAAGGAGAAAGGTGGAATATATGGATATTGGTATTGTATATAAAATATATTAAAGCTGTGTGATTATGTAAGTGACCAGGGCTCCAGATAGGCTGCGTATTTGCTTAAATACCCAATTAAAATTGCCAAAAAACCCAATTGAAATCAGAAGCAGCGAGTATCAAAAAGCAATACAAAATTGTGGTACCTTTATCATGCTGCAGAAAACAATAAACAGAACACAAATATAGCATATTTTTTTTACTTCCATGAAAACACATCTTGGTATTTCATTAGAATTGTCTCCAAGGAGACAATTCTAATGAAATGCCAAGACATGTTTTCATTTCGAATCAAACTATTCAATAATTGCGGTCTGTTGATGTGTAAACAGTAGTGTGATTTTATTTTACCCTATTAAAATTTTGAATCTGGAGCCTTGGGTGACACATCTGAAACCTAGCTTAAAGTCACTGTAAACAGAATGTTGCTTATCATCAGTATTTGCCAGTTTCCTGCACACACCTGGATTATCTGAATTATTTACTATTTAAAAGAAACCTTTAGTAGATTAAAATACATGATACTTCAACATGTATGACTTTATTTGCTTTGTTTTGTTTGTTTATTGGTGTTTAACGGCCTATCAACGGCTAAGACCAGGCAAACGGGTTTGATCCCGTTTTAACCTGCTGCATTGTGGGGGGGGGGGGGTGGGGTGGGGTGGGGAAGGGGGGGGGGGGGGGGGGGGGGTCCACAAATCAAAACGAAATATTTACATCGAGAAAAAATATATTCAGCCATGAAATTAGAATAACCTGACCTGGTGACATCGCTGAGTAAAACACTAATTGTAGATTTTGTTTTTACATCGTGTACAATAGATGATGTGTAATAACCGATAATAAACCGTAACCAACTTTATTGTTTTTCCCTAGTTTCTCGACCAATGGAAGAACAGCATTTCGTCTCAATTAATCGCATATTGCCACGCTTTCGCCAATATCTATTAAATTAGTCAGTAAATGTTCAGCTGCTATATTTAGAACTCATTGTACCAGGAAATAATACTTAACTTTGTTTTATTTATGTTATATTTAAGGGTATTAATTGGCTCAAATAATCTTTAATACCGGGCATATCAGCACAGAAAATTGTCAAGCCAATGGCCTTTGACCTGATTTGTTTTCCGAATTTAGTATTAGTTGTAACGCAGTCGAGACATGTGCGCTAAATTATGGAGGTTATGCAACCATTACATTAACCTAGGTAGTTCATTCTCGTATCGCCAAACAGTATACATTATAAGTGCGGACTTTATTGCATTGTTCGTTTGTCTCAATTATATGGGCCGCGCTCTGTGAAAACCGGCCTTAATGACAAAAAAATTCGATTTGCATTTTTGTTTACATTTTCAGATGCGGACACCTTTCTAAAACAATATTCTGAAAATAAAATGCAATTATGTTTAATAGTTTTTGTTTTATCTCACTTTTTGTAGCACCATGTGAATCACGAACGAAAAAAAAACGCAACGTCATCGAGAAAATGACGTTATTGAAACGGCGACGTTTGTACAATGCAACTCAACAGCCTATAGTAGAAATGAGTGTGCATATACTCATTGACTGTGCTTGCTGTAAACTGTATTTGCTGATAAGTTACACTAAATGTATCTACAGGTGTTAATATGTATACTATCAAACATTCATCAGAATAAAACTATGATATGTACATGTAGTGAACAAAACAAACGCACAACTATCGATTTTAAATCTATAATTAGCCGACCTGTGGCTTCGTAATTTGCCACCATCGCCATAATAGATTCATATACGTGTGTCGTCAGAAAGATACATTGTAATTATTTCAGAATTTACGTCATTTACAGTTAATTGTCATTTAATGATTTAGACAATACGTCACCAAAGACCAAAAAACTAAACGGCATTCCTGGTGTTGGAAATTGTAAATTATATGCACATCGTATCGGTGATTGAAACAAATGCATTTTATTTCTGTAGACATGAATGACCAGAATTTGGATAGGCCTATGGCTGCATATATCAATGACTTCAGCGCCCGATGGGGTCTAGATGGTAGTCGGACACCCCCGGGCATTTTTAAACAAATACAAATTGACTGTCCATTCCCCGTCTCTCGGAATTAAATTTACATCTCAGAAAGCGGGAAGAACATTTTCCTGTGTAGCCAATGTGACTGACGGACGGGCTAATGTACATGTACCCCGTACTAGCAGGTAGCAGGTCTATGGGAAAATGCTGCGCGCTGACCCCCACTCCCTCGACTGGCCACCAACGCCACTGCCGGGAAAATGTGGAGATGTAACATACATCATGTACATGGTTGTATAATTGTTACATGTCCCGATAAAAATACCGCCAGTATATTCTCTTGTCGGGAATAATTAATTTGAAAATGAAATGTGCAATTTAGTTTTGTTATGTTTCAGAAAAACTACATTCTAAACAAAGAAACAGCCATGCTAAAAACAAGGGCGGATTCATGTAGGGGAAAAACCCCCCACCCCTAAAATTTGGCGAGTAAAGATATTTTTCTCTAAAATGCGCCATAAAGCAGCAAAATGGGGTGTAAATATCAAACATATTCCGGAGGGCATACTGCCGGACCCACCTAGCAGTCTCCCCAGCTCCGCTTGGTCGACGAACAAACGGTGCTAGTTCGAAAGTATAGTAAACTATTTCAATTAAGAAGTCCCGCCCCCCACCCTAACCTGAAATCCTGGATCCGCCCCTGAAAAGCACCGTGGCGTACGTTCATGTATTTTGCATAGCTGCACACAATAACACAGTCAGACATTTACACACTAAATTTGATTTTGTTGAAATGACACTCCACATCCTGCGACAAGTGTTTGCTTTATATTATTTACACGCCTCCGACTAGAACGGCCCTTTGATAACAAAGCACGCAGACGTGAATTATTTAGTACAGTGTAGTACAATGTAAGAAAATTAACAACAATCTGGCAAAGTCGGACTTCTTAAATGTGTAAATGTTGGAGACCTGTGCATCTGTGCAGTCTGATCAGTGTCTGCAATGATTGCAAATATACTAGTAAAATTACTATACATTCATATAACCATATTTACAAGTGGTAATTTTAAAGAATATTTACATTGTTATCAAACGGCAATCGTACGGCTGATTCAATGTGATATTTTTGAAAGTCGCTAAATATTACATGAAACCGTACACGGAAGTGGTAGCAGATACAGATAGAAATCAGTAGGCTACATCCTTGGTGGCTACAATTATGTATTACAATTATCATGATTATTGTGTCGCAGTAAATATGCATGGGGGTATACTGAAATCAGGCTGTCCGTCCGTCCGTCCGTGAGTCCGTAAACTTAACATCAGAGAAATATTGTTATAACTTCTATTTCCTTCATCTAAATGCTTAATATTTCACACATGCATTCCTGTAAGGCTCTACTCCCATGCTGTGCCAAATCCACGACCGTCCAACCCCCGCTGATCCCAAGGTCAAGGTCACATACTTAGTCTGTTTCCAAACTTAACATCAGACAAATATTGTTATAACTTCTATTTCCTTCATCTAAAATGCTTAATGTTTCACACATGCATTCCTGTAATGCTCTACTACCATGCCGTGCCAAATCCATGACCGTCCAACCCCCGCTAATCCCAAGGTCAAGGTCAAATACTTTGTCTCCTTACAAAACTTAACATCAGAGAAATATGTTATAGCTTCTATTCCCTTCATATAAATGCTTAATATTTCACACATGCATTCCTCTAAGGCTCTACTACCATGCGACCGTCTAACCCCCGCTGATCCCAAGGTCAAGGTCAAATACTTGGTCGCTTTACAAAACTTAACATCAGAGAAATAAGTTATAAATTCTATTTCCTTCATTGAACATTCTTAATATTTCACTCGTCCATTCCTCTAAGGTTGTACTATCATGCTGTGACAAATTTACGACCGTCCAATCCCCGCTGATTCCAAGGTCAAGGTCACATACTTAGTCTCTACAAAACTTAACATCAGAGAAATATGTTATAACTTCTATTTCTTTCATCGAAAATTCTTAATATTTCATGCATGCATTCCTCTAAGGCTCTACTATCATGCTGTGACAAATTCCCGCTGATCTCGAGGTCAAGGTCACATAGTTAGTCTCTTTACAAAACTTAACATCAGAGAAATCGGTTATTACTTCTATTTTCTTGCTCGGATCTGCTTCACATTTCACACACGCATTGCTCCAATGGACCTCTACCACCCTGTGACAAATTCACGTTCATGCCGCTCCCGCTAAGCCCAGAGTCAAGGTCACAAGCCCACACACTTGGACAATTTTACATATTTTAGGGGTACCTGGGCCCACGCGGGGGATATTCCGTAAGCCTCGCTTACTGAACGATCTAGTTATACATCTGTGATACAGCTTATTTTTCTGAAAATTTCCAAATCGTATTTTTATGTTGATTTTTGAAACATTCGACAGGCGGACAATAAATTAAACGAATTAAGCCCTGTGCCCAGTCCTATTTGTTACATAATACTGATTCTGTGATGGTGTTATCTAAAAATTACCGGTTGTATGGTTATTTACTTTCAAATGTCAGGGTACAAGTCGTCCATATATTATACAAAATAATCGACAAAATCACTACGTGTTTCCTTGAAGGAAACCGAAAAAATAGACAACTGTCTGAACCACTATGGAAACAACTATAACATTATGTTACGCGTATCCAGCATTAAAATGTTTGTGAGCCACAAATAGTAAAGTGTACGGTTATAAATAGGACAACGTCAACTTATTGCAATGACGCAACTATTTGAAGAGTCAAAATCCGACGTGACGTTGGTAAATATAAGCGTAACTTTGCGACGTCATTTTCAGGCTTTCATGACGTTGTCATTAAGGCTGGTTTTCACAGAGCGCGGCCCATATATATACATGATTTGCAAAACAAATGGTGTGTACCGGAAATTGTGTCATGCATATGCGATATATTTAGTAACAACGCATGCACATTTCGTTATTAGAAAATGCGCGATTTATGAAAACCCGGACTGAGTAAAGTAAAGTCGGTATTTTTGAAACGATTCTGTTCGGATTTTTTGGAGAATGGTTACAAAATTGGCTCATTATTGGCGATAAAAAATTACAATTTTCGAAAAAAAAAATATTTTTTATTCTTCAAAAATTCATTAAATTGTAATTTTTTATTGCCAATTGTATTTGCTCAGTCCGGTCAACTTCGAGATAACAATAATTACCTGTATATATATATATCAATAGATAACACAAACCATAAACAACGCCCCCTATCACCGTACCGTGGCACATACCAGCAGTCTAGTATGTTGCGTCCAAGTGTGCGGTGTGTCTTTGATCGTTTGTTGGCCATGTTGACTAACTAATTGCCTCGGAGTTCGTCAAAGTAGCTGGCGTCATCACAGTCGTATATTAACATTAAGGGCCCGTTCTTTAACTGATAATCCTTTAATTCAAAGATAATTGCTGTAAATGTAAATGTGATGGAATATATGTTTTACATATATGTGAGCACTGCCTCGGTACTGTATACTATACGGCAAATGGAGTGATCAACTCGGCCACCGTTGTGTGCTCCGGCCATCAGTCAGTTTCACCTCTTCTGACGTTTGACAAAGAACGACAGATGCAAAGTACATGAAGAACATAGTGCACAATGTAGCTAATCATACATAGACAAACAATAACAACGGACTACTATCAATTATATTACACCAAGATGTACTTCAAGTCAGATATTGGTGTACTTTTGCCAACATTCTCAAAATGTACAAAATATATAGCTGGCGTGTACACTTTTCCTAGACACTGTACTGTGCTATATGTGAAAACACATGGACCGTGTATACACTCCCCATATGAAGCTTCACAGCATTATTGTAACACTGTCAATACTAGAGTACAGTAGTGGGTATATACTTGTTATGGTATGTTCGGTGTGGTTAGACCAGTGTTGACAAGATTACCGCAACTGGGTGTGCACATGTTCAGAACCATTGACCAATATTGATGAGATTACCGCAGCTGGGTGTGCACATGTTCATAATCGTTGACCAATATTGACAAGATTAACGCGGCTGGGTGTGTACATGTTAGAACCATTGACCAATATTGGCAAGAATACCGCAGCTGGGTGTGTACATGTTAGAACCATTGACCAATATTGACAAGATTAACGCGGTTGGGTGTGTACATGTTAGAACCATTGACCAATATTGGCAAGAATACCGCAGCTGGGTGTGTACATGTTAGAATCATTGACCAATATTGGCAAGATTAACGCGGCTGGGTGTGTACATGTTAGAACCATTGACCAATATTGATAAGATTAACGCGGCTGGGTGTGTACCTGTTAGAACCATTTACCAATATTGACAAGATTACCGCAGCCGGGTGTTTATATGTTAAGGCACATTGACCAATATTGACATGATGAACGCAGCTGGGTGTGTACATGTTCAGAACCATTGACCAATATCGACAACATTACCGCAGCTGGGTGTGTACATGTGTTGAACCATTGACCAATATCGACATGATGAACGCAGCTGGTTGTGTACGAAGCAGTGACCAATATTGACAAAATTAATGCAGCTGGGTGTGTACATGATCGGAACCATTGCCCAATATTTGCAAGATTTTCGCAGCTTGGTGTGTACATGTTCGAAATAATTGCACAATATTGACAAGATTACCGCAGCTGGGTGTGTACGAATGTTGACCAATATTGACATGATTAATCCAGCTGGGTGTGTATATGTTCGGAACCATTGGTCAATATTGACGAGAGTGTCGCAGCTGGGTGTGTACATGTTCAACATCATTGCACAATATTGACAAGATTACCGCAGCTGGGTGTGTACATGTTCATAAGCATTGACCAGTATTGACAAGATTACCGCAGCTGGGTGTGCACATGTTCAGAACCATTGACCAGTATTGACAGGATTACCGCAGCTGGGTGTGCACATGTTCAGAATCGTTGACCAATATTGACAAGATTACCGCAGCTGGGTGTGCACATGTTCAGAACCATTGACCAATATTGACAAGATTACCGCAGCTGGGTGTGTTACATGTTCAGAACCATGACCAATATTGACAAGATTACCGCAGCTGGGTGTGTTACATGTTCAGAACCATGACCAATATTGACAAGATTACCGCAGCTGGTTGTGCACATGTTCAGAATCGTTGACCAATATTGATAAGATTACCGCAGCTGGGTGTGTTACATGTTCAGAACCATTGACCAATATTGACAAGATTACCGCAGCTGGGTGTGTACATGTTCAGAAGCATTGACCAGTATTGACAAGATTACCGCAGCTGGGTGTGCACATGTTCAGAACCGTTGACCAGTATTGACAAGATTACCGCAGCTGGGTGTGTTACATGTTCAGAACCATTGACCAATATTGACAAGGTTACCGCAGCTTGGTGTGTACATGTTCAGAACCATTGACCAGTATTGACAAGATTACCGCAGCTGGGTGTGCATATGTTCTAAACCATTGACCAATATTGACAAGATTACCGCAGCTGGGTGTGTACATGTTCACAACCATTGACCAATATTGACGAGATTACCGCAGCTGGGTGTGTACATGTTCAGAACCGTTGACCAATATTGACGAGACTACCGCAGCTGGGTGTGTTACATGTTCAGAACCATTGACCAGTATTGACAAGATTACCGCAGCTGGGTGTGTTACATGTTCAGAACCATTGACCAATGTTGACGAGATTACCGCAGCTGGGTTTGTACATGTTCAGAACCATTGACCAATATTGACGAGATTATCGCAGCTGGGTGTGTTCATGTTCAGAACCATTGACCAATATTGACGAGATTACCGCAGCTGGGTGTGTACATGTTCAGAACCGTTGACCAATATTGACGAGATTACCGCAGCTGGGTGTGTTACATGTTCAGAACCATTGACCAGTATTGAGAAGATTACCGCAGCTGGGTGTGCATATGTTCTAAACCATTGACCAATATTGACAATTTACCGCAACTGGGTGTGTACATGTTCAGAACCATTGACCAATATTGACGAGATTACCGCAGCTGGGTGTGTACATGTTCAGAACCGTTGACCAATATTGACGAGATTACCGCAGCTGGGTGTGTTACATGTTCAGAACCATTGACCAGTATTGACAAGTTTACCGCAGCTGGGTGTGTTTCATGTTCAGAACCATTGACCAATGTTGACGAGATTACCGCAGCTGGGTGTGTACATGTTCAGAACCATTGACCAATATTGACGAGATTATCGCAGCTGGGTGTGTTCATGTTCAGCACCATTGACAATATTGACGAAATTACCGCAGCTGGGTGGGTGTGTACATGTTCAGAACCGTTGACCAATATTGACGAGATTGCCGCAGCTGGGTGTGTTACATGTTCAGAACCATTGACCAGTATTGAGAAGATTACCGCAGCTGGGTGTGTTACATGTTCAGAACCATTGACCAATATTGACGAGATTACCGCATCTGGGTGTGCACATGTTCAGAACCATTGACCAATATTGACGAGATTATCGCAACTGGGTGTGTACATGTTCAGAACCATTGACCAATATTGACGAGATTACCGCAGCTGGGTGTGTACATGTTCAGAACCGTTGACCAATATTGACGAGATTACCGCAGCTGGGTGTGCACATGTTCAGAACCATTGACCAGTATTGACAAGATTATCGCAACTGGGTGTGCATATGTTCTAAACCATTGACCAATATTGACGAGATTACCGCAGCTGGGTGTGTACATGTTCAGAACCGTTGACCAATATTGACGAGATTACCGCAGCTGGGTGTGTTACATGTTCAAAACCATTGACCAGTATTGACAAGATTACCGTAGCTGGGTGTGCTACATGTTCAGAACCATTTACCAATATTGACAAGATTACCGCAGCTGGGTGTGTTACATGTTCAGAACCATTGACCAATATTGACGAGATTACCGCAGCTGGGTGTGCACATGTTCAGAACCATTGACCAGTATTGACAAGATTATCGCAACTGGGTGTGCATATGTTCTAAACCATTGACCAATATTGACGAGATTATCGCAACTTGGTGTGTACATGTTCAGAACCATTGACCAATATTGACGAGATTACCGCAGCTGGGTGTGTACATGTTCAGAACCGTTGACCAATATTGACGAGATTACCGCAGCTGGGTGTGTTACATGTTCAAAACCATTGACCAGTATTGACAAGATTACCGTAGCTGGGTGTGCTACATGTTCAGAACCATTTACCAATATTGACAAGATTACCGCAGCTGGGTGTGTTACATGTTCAGAACCATTGACCAATATTGACGAGATTACCGCAGCTGGGTGTGCACATGTTCAGAACCATTGACCAGTATTGACAAGATTATCGCAACTGGGTGTGCATATGTTCTAAACCATTGACCAATATTGACGAGATTATCGCAACTGGGTGTGTACATGTTCAGAACCATTGACCAATATTGACGAGATTACCGCAGCTGGGTGTGTACATATTCAGAACCGTTGACCAATATTGACGAGATTACCGCAGCTGGGTGTGTTACATGTTCAAAACCATTGACCAGTATTGAGAAGATTACCGTAGCTGGGTGTGTTACATGTTCAGAACCATTTACCAATATTGACAAGATTACCGCAGCTGGGTGTGTACATGTTCAGAATTGTTGACCAATATTTACAAGATTACCGCAGCTGGGTGTGTAGTCAAAAAGTTTAATGAAAAGTCATGCAGAGCATGATGTTATTAGCCTATCAAATCAGGGTTCAATATATGTCCGCATTTTAGTAGTTAGCAAAGGGATATCCCATTCACCAGTCCAGTCGAATACAAATCGTAATTAACAAAGTGACCATTAATTAACGTACTCAACAAAATGTACCAGTCGAATTGACGTCATGCGTATTCAGGCACATGCCCAGATTGGCCTTGATAACGTTGTCACTTGTTTATCCCTTTGTTGTGGTTTCGGATTAAGGGACGAACTGACCCGGGGCCGTTCAGCATTAATTGTTAGCATCCCGTACAGAGTGCCAATAATTCTTAGAGAACCGGTCTGGATTAATACCGGAAGGGGGGAGAACAAAGGATTCTTCCCGCCAGAGAGCCAGATCCGCAGCCTCCTGAGTAAAGAGAAAACGTATAGTTAACGAAGCTTGCAGAAATCCGCCAAGATCGACCGCAGATTAACACATCAAATAGAGGTATTTAGCCATTCCACCATTTAGGCCTTTATAAACAAAATTGAATGCTATAAATGGCGATCGTCGGCAGGATTCACCCAATAAATGCGATTTAATCTGGAGTTTTCTCGCAAGAAAAAATCCTGGAATTTCGACTGAGAAAACTTTTAGTGGGCACTTTATTTGGGTGAATCATTTACTTATAGCAGAGGGAATGGCTAATAAGTAACCTTGCGCTGAAAATTACGTTGAAAGGTTTATGGAGTTAGGCTTGTTCGACGAGCCAACAACTTTATCAACTTTTTAACAATTATATTTCGGGCATAACCCTACTGAAGAGCGTGTGGATTGTGGTTGATCTGTGGTCGATTTTAGGCACCCCCTGGCGAGTCTGCAGATTATAAGTTGCGGGTTTAGTTGACCATTTTCTGTAAATAAAGGATGAATTTAACTGAATAACTCCCACAATCTCCAAACAGTAAATAATTTACAGGCCAGAGATTTTGTTCAACAGTATTTGAGCTGTAAATTTTATGGTGAATGACCAGTGTTTAACCAACTGTCAACCATTTCACAAAATTTGTTCAGAATAGTCCATTTGTTAAATGGGGGTGTTGTTCTTTTCAAGAAATATTAAAATTACTTGCAAGCAGTACAGATCCCGATGGGACGACACGTGACAAGCCGGCTGGTCTGGATCTAGTCTGTTGGTCTATGACAATATACAAGTCTGTGCACATAGTGCGGAAAGGGTTAACTAAGAAGGAGGATGGGATGACACCGGTGTTAACCAAAATTACAGTTAATAACGCCATCAACTGTCGATTCATTTTCAATATTTTCTTTACTTATCTGAATTTACTTTTCGATAATCAATTAAACTGAGTTGTCGTTTTACATAAGTGGTTTTAACTAATTTCATTCGAGGCAATCCACATTTTCTTACTTTTTGTTGGACAAATAAGGCTGTATGCATACATTCGAACCGTCATCAATTTTTGTGTGTTTTTTTCCATTTAAGTGCGATAATATGAACCGTCTCTAAAACAGTGATTGAATATTATATTATTTAGTGAAATAATTTAATGTGTGATATTTTAGTAACCGAGTAATTTTTTAAGTGTTATTCAAATACTTTTATTTTTTAAATATCCTAATATTTTAGCATTATATAAGCGGTCGGTTACTAGTTGAAAATTAAACTATTACTTGCCAAGTAGTGACAATTCACTGATTATTTTCAACAATATTAGTGAACATTATTTATCATTTGTGTCGGTGGTCCAGATACATAATTATTTGTAATAGTGCCCTAGATAAGCAAAGTTTTGCCCAATAGTAGACAAATGATTGTTTTGTTTTAAGCTAGAGCCACTGACCAGACTGAGAAATAGAGACCGTACACAATTCGCCAAAAGAAGACCTTTGAGCAGGTATCCTAAATCGTTCGACGATTTACCTGTACGTACGCCGTGCGGAACCAATCCAGCTCGTTCGACGACTGATTGGCATTTCAACAATTTATGATAAATTTAATTTAAAGAATCAATAAGCGGAGGTACAACACCCGAGCAATCAATCATTCTAAGCGCAAATAAATATCCCATACGGTTGGTTCACACTGAAATTTATTAATAATTGGAGAAAAAATATGCTAAATACAACAAATATTTCCGGTTTATTTGCAAAATTAGAGTTTATGTGAGCTTAACAGTGGGCTTATATTTAAACTAAGTTATGGAGTAGTAATTTTAATAAAAAAATCCTGAATATTTTCAGAATCAATAATTAACTAGGTCCGAAAACACCACCCTGCGGTATCCCCCGGAATATTTTGGATAGTTTCGTATTGTATCATTTTGTGATTATTGGATAAATAAACAATAAACTTTGAATATATACGTGTTTGTTGTTTATTATGACACCGCCTTGAAGAACCCCAAAAATTAGAGTATTCCCTATAAAATATTATACTGAAAACAAACTTTCAAATTTTCGATAAAATCAAAAATGGCGCAGAAAGAAGTCGATCCAGCCGGGGACGACTACTTCGACTCGGACTATGGCGAGACAGGACCCCGCGTGTAGGTCAATTTTGCCTCAGGTCTCCAGCTGACCACGATAAAGGGAGTTGGCCCAAAGATTGCGGCACAGATTGTACATCTTCGAGACAGCCTCGGAAATCTCAGTGCCAATCTCCTCAAGAAGCAGCTGAAAGCCCGACTCACATCTGCCATGCTTGTCCAAATGGACTTCCAGGCAAATCGGTGGGATGGTGAAGAGTCCGAGGAATCCGAGGTAGAGTCCGGGGATGTGGCGACGGGGAAAAACCTAGACACTACATGTCAGCCAGCAGACAAACTGCATAGGACAGCTCAGCGGCTGACCGAGTCTTTGGGTCTACCACCCATGAGAAGGGACGCGGCAAGTTCCATGCCATATAGGGAGTTGGAAGAGCGATATGTTTTCACACCGCGTGTGGAGCATGGAGAGTTTGATTACCCCAGAGATGTAGAGGCAAGGGAGGGCTTAAGAGTACGGAACAAATCCGAGTTGGATTCCAGTCGTTACAAGACATATGGAGAGGCCGACTTCCCAGACGCAGCCAGAATGGATAGCGCGAATAGGTTTTCCCCTTCGCACAGAATTGCGCTGGACGCACCAATATATACGCCGAAGAAATCCAGCAACTACAGAAGTGGGGTGGGCCTAGGCGACAAAACTTAGGGTGGAGAAATTCGGTTGGCGGACAGACGGCGACACAGAAATCTGGTGTTGCCGAAAAATTTGACATATGACGGAACGGGCAATTTTTCGGCATTCCGACAAAAATTCTATACGTATGCTGACGCGTATGACTGGACAAATGAAGACTGTAAGCGATGCCTATGCTGGAGTCTCTGTGGCAAGGCATCAGACTTCTATGCGACAATTACAGAGAGGGGTAGAGATATGTCCTTTACCCAACTAATGGAGCGACTAGATAGAAGGTTTGGCTCGGCCGAGTTGGATGAGACTGCGCAGGTGAAATTTCACCAAGCCTTGCAGCGCAACAATGAGTCGCTGAATGATTGGGCTGACCGCATCCTCGCTCTTGCTAATGCAGCACTGTGGGATCTACCAGAAAGGCATGTTACCCGGCAAGCCGTTCTACGGTTTTGCCAGGGTCTTTATGACCAAGATGCAGGCCAAGACGTATGCATTAAGCGGCCAAGGACCATGGAAGAAGCTATAGACCATGTGAAGCTCTTCCTAAACGTACACGAGATGATGAACAGCCGTAAACAGTCCCGGAAAAGTCGGCCACAGGACACCGATGCCGCGGTATATGAAACCACTTGTCGGACTCCAACCGCTGCACCTCCCAGGGATAGTAGCAGTTTGGATCCAATATTGACTCTGACGGCTCAATTTGAGAAGTTGGCACCGGAAATTAAAAACCAGCAGTTGTCACGGTTTCAGGGTCCCACAAACCAACAGGGGAATCGCCGCCCTACAGGAAACAGGCCTCCGCAGCCGGCACCACTGCTCGCGCCAGCACCTTGGTATCAGTCAGGACAGCAGTCCCAAAACCAGCCACGGCAACCGATGTACCAAGGGGAGCACCGACACCCACAGGAACAGGGACGCTACGCGTGTTTCTTGTGTGGAGGAATGGACCATTTTAAACGAAATTGTCCATTTACAATCTGTTTTGCCTGTGGCCTGAATGGACATATAGTAAAGTCATGCCCAGGGGATTTAAACGGAAATGGGTCGAGGGGCAAGGCCAACCCCCGACCCCAATAGAGGGCCTAACCAGGGCTGTGAACTCGTCCCCATGGGTAGAACGTTCGACGGGAAACCTTGATGGGAAGCACTTGTCAAACACAGCACCGATCAATAATCCGGTTATGGTCGCGAAGAAGGGGAACAAATTTAGAGGAACATCGCGTAGTCGCACAGATATGAACGCGCTACAATCTCCGGAGCGTTCGACGCTTGGAGGCACTGAGAGAATTCGCATACCGAATGAAGATGACACAGCTAAAATAAATGTCGCAAACAGGGAAAAGCGGGCTAAGAAAGCGAAGAGTAAACGCCTAGGCCGCAATGAAACAACACCTAAGATAGTAAGGCCTGAGACTGAACGTTCGACGTTCAGTGTGCTAGCTCTCAAAGGTGAAGGTAGGAAGACGGACAGCCGACCGCCCAGAATAGCAGATACAGCCATAGCCAGCCGACAAGGGGAAAGGCAAATAAATGAAGGAATAACCACGCCAGTGATAGAACGTTCGACGTTCGGTAACACTCAGCGTCAGGAAATCCAGACCGACATAACAACAGAAAATTCTTGAACCTACCCGCGACACGGGGGCAAGAGAAAATGTTGAATGACAGACAACAACCATGAAAACGATCCCAGCAGTGGGCGACAGAAAAGGAGCGAGCTCACCCTTATTAGCAGAGGGCGGCGGTTCAAAGCACCAGATGTAACCGGGAAGCAAGATACACCCACTGTTTGTCATTTGAGTTCCTTATCGAAATTCAAAATTGAGGTCGGAATGGGCGGACGAAAAGTTGAGGCCGTAGTGGAACCGCCGCGGAAGTCACAATTATATCAGCCGAAGTTTATTCAGCCATGCAAAACACCCACCGAAACGAGTAAAAAATGTCACTCTACTGACAGCGGGCAAGGAAATGTCCATGAAAGGATATATCGTGGGCCCATGCAACCTGAAGATCGGATCGGTTCGCTATAAAGAATTTGTTTATGTAGCACCAATTTCCCAGGACATGCTATTGGGGTTTGACTTCCTCTACAACCACGGTGCCATTTTGGACATGGGTAAGGCTACATTGTCAATTCAGGGGGAGATAATCCCACTGAATGTGGATATGTCAAAAGACAAGCCGTTAATAGCCCGGGTGACGGTAGCCAAACGACAGGTGATACCCCCAAATTCATTAATGAAACTGAAATGTAGCCTCAGCCAAGATATCGCAGAATATTACATCGAGCCGGAAGACACTCTAAAAGTGTTAATTTCGAGATCTGTCCATTGCAATACCAAGCATCCAGCCGTTTGTGTTATGAACATAACCGACAAGTATCGACTGATGAAGAAAGGTGACCACATAGCGACAGCTTTTCCAATGGATGGAATCATCGAGTCAATGGAGGGAGAGTCAGTGATGAGGCAGGGGCGGTGTTCGACACCGAATACCCCGTCGAAAGTGACATATCAGAAGACCCCGTTCAAGTTCCAAAACACCTAGAAGGAATGTTCGAAGCGTCGAAGCAATACCTGTCTGCGCCACAACAGCTTTGTTTCACAAGGTTGTTGTACGAGTTTCAAGACGTATTCGCCCAAAATGAATTTGACCTCGGCCACTTTGATGAAATAACGCATGAAATCGATACTGGAGTTGCGCGACCAATCAAACAACGGATGAGACGGACCCCTGTGAGCTTCGTGCAGGAAGAAGAAGCCCACTTGAAGAAGATGCTAGAAGCCGGAGGAGTTATCCAGGAGTCCACATCGCATGGGCCTCTGCTCCAGTGTTGATCAGAAAACGTGATGGTTCAGTCAGATGGTGCATTGACTACCGGGCTCTGAATAATGTCACTACCAAGGATGTTTTCCCATTACCATTGGTAGATGATTGCTTAGATACTCTAGCTGGAAATAAATGGTTCTCCAAACTAGACGGGAACTCCGCCTATTGGCAAGTGAAAATCGCGGACAGAGATCGACACAAAACTGCGTTCACCACAAAGTACGGTTTGTTTGAGCATGTAAAGATGGGATTCGGATTATGTAATGCGCCTGCGACGTATGCTCGAGTCATGAACCTCGTTCTACGAGGTTTATGTTGGAAAACAGTACTCGCCTTCTTGGACGACATCTTAGTGATGGGCAGAAGCTTCAAGCAACACATGGCCAACTTGACAGATGTGCTATTGCGCTTCAGGAAATTCCGTCTTAAGCTAAAACCGACAAAATGTCTGTTTTTTCGTCGCGAAGTTGAATTTCTGGGCCGAGTAGTAGACGGTGACAGTCTCTCTATGGCTACAGCAGACACTAAAGTGGTTACGGAATGGCCAACGCCCAAGTGTGCCAAAGATGTCCAGAGATTTCTGGGGTTAGCCAACTATCACCGGGCATTTGTTAAAAACTTTGCAGACATGGCAGAACCGCTGTTCAGGGTGGTGGGAAAGAATGGATTCATGTGGAGTGATGAGCAGCAAAAGGCGTTCGACGACTTGAAGCAATCATTGACACATCCACCAGTGTTAGCACTACCCAACGACACTGATGAATTCATCATTGACTGCGACGCTTCGGCATTTGCTATCGGTGCAGAACTGATACAACTACAGGATGGAGCGGAAAGGGTTATTGCATATGGGAGTTATGCGCTTACCCCAGAACAGCGTAGATACTGTGTAACACGAAGAGAGTTATTGGCGGTCGTTAGATTTTGTCGACAATACCGTCACTACATACTGGGGAGGCCGTTCGTTCTTCGCACGGACCACGCCAGTTTGACATGGCTCTTGAATTTCCGTGAACCACAGGGTCAGTTAGCACGATGGATGGAGGAGCTGTCACAGTATAACGTAATACTCCGACATAGACCGGGTAGGAAACATACCAATGCCGATGCCTTATCGAGACTGGTAACTAACGAGACCCCGTGTAGCACCTTCACGCTGAACGTGAGGCCGGAGGAACTACCGTGCGGAGGGTGCACATATTGCACGCGGGCATACGACAATTGGGGAACATTTACTAGAGAAGTAGATGAAGCAGTACCATTGGTGTCTATGGTTGATAGAGGCATAGTGGAGATTGATCTGCAAGGGAGAGGAAAAAGCATAGGATTAAAGGACACGTTTAGGACAAGGGATTCAACTGGGGTTGACCACGAAATTTCAGCACAGAGCGGACTCGCTGTGCAGGGAGTGTCCTGCCGGAATCAGTCGGGGACTTCTAGTGTGCACCTGGAAGTTCACCCAAATAGAGATACTGATGAACAGGGATCCATGCTAGTGGGTGAAGAAGCCCCAGAATCTGAACCTACTGAGAACAGGGTGACCTCCCGGATTGGTCATCCCGAGAAACGGTCAAATGAGATCAGACCAGAGGAAGGGGTACCATTAGGGTCCCCAGGGAGAAGGTCGCAAGTAGTCAGACCAGAGAAAGGGTTACCATTAGGGTGCCCAGAGGGAATGGCGCCAATAGAGCGACCAACAGGGTCCAAAAGATGAATGCAGACGGTGCGTCAGAAGGAGACGTCTGGACCGACGACAACTGTCCATCCAGGAGGACTATGCGGACTACAGAAGAGCCCGGAGGGACAGCATGGGCAAAAGGAGTGCCCAGATGGCGGATACAATCTCCCGAAATTAGATACACCTTTGGTAATGCCATGGGAAGAGGGTGGCTGCATAATGGATGGGATACCCGTAGTACACATTGATCTAATGATACGGGAGGGACAACTGACCATCCTGAAGTGTGGGGAAGAGGCGGAAATAAACGCAATTGAGATACAGGCAGACGTACCTTCATGCTGGGGATTCACAATAGGGGAAATACAAGAGGAACAGGAGAAGGACGAAAGCCTAAAATGGATTATTAGTTGGCTCGGAGACGAAACAGTGCCGAGCACCAATCAACTGTTTGCAGCCAGTCCAGCAGAAAAATATTACTGGCTGAACAAAGACAGATTTCAATTAAAGGACGGAATATTGCATATACTACCGAAAGATTCCGAAGACCGTTTGTTACAGAGAGGGGTAGAGATATGTCCTTTACCCAACTAATGGAGCGACTAGATAGAAGGTTTGGCTCGGCCGAGTTGGATGAGACTGCGCAGGTGAAATTTCACCAAGCCTTGCAGCGCAACAATGAGTCGCTGAATGATTGGGCTGACCGCATCCTCGCTCTTGCTAATGCAGCACTGTGGGATCTACCAGAAAGGCATGTTACCCGGCAAGCCGTTCTACGGTTTTGCCAGGGTCTTTACGACCAAGATGCAGGCCAAGACGTATGCATTAAGCGGCCAAGGACCATGGAAGAAGCTATAGACCTGTTGAAGCTCTTCCTAAACGTACACGAGATGATGAACAGCCGTAAACAGTCCGGAAAAGTCGGCCACAGGACACCGATTGCCGCGGTATATGAAACCACTTGTCGGACTCCAGCCGCTGCACCTCCAGGGATAGTAGCAGTTTGGATCCAATATTGACTCTGACGGCTCAATTTGAGAAGTTGGCACGGGAAATTAAAAACCAGCATTGTCACGGTTTCAGGGTCCCACAAACCAACAGGGGAATCGCCGCCCTACAGGAAACAGGCCTCCGCAGCCGGCACCACTGCTCGCGCCAGCACCTTGGTATCAGTCAGGACAGCAGTCCCAAAACCAGCCACGGCAACCGATGTACCAAGGGGAGCACCGACACCCACAGGAACAGGGACGCTACGCGTGTTTCTTGTGTGGAGGAATGGACCATTTTAAACGAAATTGTCCATTTACAATCTGTTTTGCCTGTGGCCTGAATGGACATATAGTAAAGTCATGCCCAGGGGATTTAAACGGAAATGGGTCGAGGGGCAAGGCCAACCCCCGACCCAAATAGAGGGCCTAACCAGGGCTGTGAACTCGTCCCCATGGGTAGAACGTTCGACGGGAAACCTTGATGGGAAGTACTTGTCAAACATAGCACCGATCAATAATCCGGTTATGGTCGCGAAGAAGGGGAACAAATTTAGAGGAACATCGCGTAGTCGCACATATATGAACGCGCTACAATCTCCGGAGCGTTCGACGCTTGGAGGCACTGAGAGAATTCGCATACCGAATGAAGATGACACAGCTAAAATAAATGTCGCAAACAGGGAGCGGGCTAAGAAAGCGAAGAGTAAACGCTTAGGCCGCAATGAAACAACACCTAAGATAGTAAGGCCTGAGACTGAACGTTCGACGTTCAGTGTGCTAGCTCTCAAAGGTGAAGGTAGGAAGACGGACAGCCGACCGCCCAGAATAGCAGATACAGCCATAGCCAGCCGACAAGGGGAAAGGCAAATAAATGAAGGAATAACCACGCCAGTGATAGAACGTTCGACGTTCGGTAACACTCAGCGTCAGGAAATCCAGACCGACATAACAACAGAAATTCTGAACCTACCCGCGACACGGGGGCAAGAGAAAATGTTGAATGACAGCACAACAACCATGAAAACGATCCCAGCAGTGGGCGACAGAAAAGGAGCGAGCTCACCCTTATTAGCAGAGGGCGGTCTCAAAGCACCAGATGTAACCGGGAAGTAAGATAAAATACCCACTGTTTGTCATTTGAGTTCCTTATCGAAATTCAAAATTGAGGTCGGAATGGGCGGACGAAAAGTTGAGGCCGTAGTGGACACCGCCGCGGAAGTCACAATTATATCAGCCGAAGTTTATTCAGCCATGCAAAACCCACCGAAACGAGTAAAAAATGTCACTCTACTGACAGCGGGCAAGGAAATGTCCATGAAAGGATATATCGTGGGCCCATGCAACCTGAAGATCGGATCGGTTCGCTATAAAGAATTTGTTTATGTAGCACCAATTTCCCAGGACATGCTATTGGGGTTTGAGTTCTCTATACCACGGTGCCATTTTGGACATGGTGGGGAAGGCTACATTGTCAATTCAGGGGGAGATAATCCCACTGAATGTGGATATGTCAAAAGACAAGCCGTTAATAGCCCGGGTGACGGTAGCCAAACGACAGGTGATACCCCAAATTCATTAATGAAAACTGAAATGTAGCCTCAGCCAAGATATCGCAGAATATTAACTATCGAGCCGGAAGACACTCTAAAAGTGTTAATTTCGAGATCTGTCCATTGCAATACCAAGCATCCAGCCGTTTGTGTTATGAACATAACCGACAAGTATCGACTGATGAAGAAAGGTGACCACATAGCGACAGCTTTTCCAATGGATGGAATCATCGAGTCAATGGAGGGAGAGTCCAGTGATGAGGCAGGGGCGGTGTTCGACACCGAATACCCCGTCGAAAGTGACATATCAGAAGACCCCGTTCAAGTTCCAAAACACCTAGAAGGAATGTTCGAAGCGTCGAAGCAATACCTGTCTGCGCCACAACAGCTTTGTTTCACAAGGTTGTTGTACGAGTTTCAGGACGTATTCGCCCAAAATGAATTTGACCTCGGCCACTTTGATGAAATAACGCATGAAATCGATACTGGAGTTGCGCGACCAATCAAACAACGGATGAGACGGACCCCTGTGAGCTTCGTGCAGGAAGAAGAAGCCCACTTGAAGAAGATGCTAGAAGCCGGAGTTATCCAGGAGTCCACATCCGCATGGGCCTCTGCTCCAGTGTTGATCAGAAAACGTGATGGTTCAGTCAGATGGTGCATTGACTACCGGGCTCTGAATAATGTCACTACCAAGGATGTTTTCCCATTACCATTGGTAGATGATTGCTTAGATACTCTAGCTGGAAATAAATGGTTCTCCAAACTAGACGGGAACTCCGCCTATTGGCAAGTGAAAATCGCGGACAGAGATCAACACAAAACTGCGTTCACCACAAAGTACGGTTTGTTTGAGCATGTAAAGATGGGATTCGGATTATGCAATGCGCCTGCGACGTATGCTCGAGTCATGAACCTCGTTCTACGAGGTTTATGTTGGAAAACAGTACTCGCCTTCTTGGACGACATCTTAGTGATGGGCAGAAGCTTCAAGCAACACATGGCCAACTTGACAGATGTGCTATTGCGCTTCAGGAAATTCCGTCTTAAGCTAAAACCGACAAAATGTCTGTTTTTTCGTCGCGAAGTTGAATTTCTGGGCCGAGTAGTAGACGGTGACAGTCTCTCTATGGCTACAGCAGACACTAAAGTGGTTACGGAATGGCCAACGCCCAAGTGTGCCAAAGATGTCCAGAGATTTCTGGGGTTAGCCAACTATCACCTGGCATTTGTTAAAAACTTTGCAGACATGGCAGAACCGCTGTTCAGGGTGGTGGGAAAGAAT
Source organism: Conchocele bisecta (assembly GCA_029237695.1). Lineage (NCBI taxonomy): Eukaryota > Metazoa > Mollusca > Bivalvia > Lucinida > Thyasiridae > Conchocele > Conchocele bisecta. The sequence goes on from CM055277.1 coordinate 29,071,560, forward strand.
GGATTCATGTGGAGTGATGAGCAGTAAAAGGCGTTCGACGACTTGAAGCAATCATTGACACATCCACCAGTGTTAGCACTACCCAACGACACTGATGAATTCATCATTGACTGCGACGCTTCGGCATTAGCTATCGGTGCAGAACTGATACAACTACAGGATGGAGCGGAAAGGGTTATTGCATATGGGAGTTATGCGCTTACCCCAGAACAGCGTAGATACTGTGTAACGCGAAGAGAGTTATTGGCGGTCGTTAGATTTTGTCGACAATACCGTCACTACATACTGGGGAGGCCGTTCGTTCTTCGCACGGACCACGCCAGTTTGACATGGCTCTTGAATTTCCGTGAACCACAGGGTCAGTTAGCACGATGGATGGAGGAGCTGTCACAGTATAATGTAATACTCCGACATAGACCGGGTAGGAAACATACCAATGCCGATGCCTTATCGAGACTGGTAACTAACGAGACCCCGTGTAGCACCTTCACGCTGAACGTGAGGCCGGAGGAACTACCGTGCGGAGGGTGCACATGTTGCACGCGGGCATACGACAATTGGGGAACATTTACTAGAGAAGTAGATGAAGCAGTACCATTGGTGTCTATGGTTGATAGAGGCATAGTGGAGATTGATCTGCAAGGGAGAAAAAGCATAGGATTAAAGGACATGTTTAGGACAAGGGATTCAACTGGGGTTGACCACGAAATTTCAGCACAGAGCGGACTCGCTGTGCAGGGAGTGTCCTGCCGGAATCAGTCGGGGACTTCTAGTGTGCACCTGGAAGTTCACCCAAATAGAGATACTGATGAACAGGGATCCATGCTAGTGGGTGAAGAAGCCCCAGAATCTGAACCTACTGAGAACAGGGTGACCTCCCGGATTGGTCATCCCGAGAAACGGTCAAATGAGATCAGACCAGAGGAAGGGGTACCATTAGGGTCCCCAGGGAGAAGGTCGCAAGTAGTCAGACCAGAGAAAGGGTTACCATTAGGGTGCCCAGAGGGAATGGCGCCAATAGAGCGACCAACAGGGTCCAAAAGATGGATACAGACGGTGCGTCAGAAGGAGACGTCTGGACCGACGACAACTGTCCATCCAGGAGGACTATGCGGGCTACAGAAGAGCCCGGAGGGACAGCATGGGCAAAAGGAGTGCCCAGATGGCGGATACAATCTCCCGAAATTAGATACACCTTTGGTAATGCCATGGGAAGAGGGTGGCTGCATAATGGATGGGATACCCGTAGTACACATTGATCTAATGATACGGGAGGGACAACTGACCATCCTGAAGTGTGGGGAAGAGGCGGAAATAAACGCAATTGAGATACAGGCAGACGTACCTTCATGCTGGGGATTCACAATAGGGGAAATACAAGAGGAACAGGAGAAGGACGAAAGCCTAAAATGGATTATTAGTTGGCTCGGAGACGAAACAGTGCCGAGCACCAATCAACTGTTTGCAGCCAGTCCAGCAGAAAAATATTACTGGCTGAACAAAGACAGATTTCAATTAAAGGACGGAATATTGCATATACTACCGAAAGATTCCGAAGACCGTTTGTTGGTAGTACTTACCTCATTAAGGGAGCGCGTTCTAGAGCTAGAACATGATATACCCCTGGCTGGCCACCAAGGGATAGCGCGAACCAAGCCCGAGTGAAGGAGAAATTTTTCTGGTACGGTCTATCTGATTTTGTTCAATATTATGTCTCTACGTGTTCGACATTTAGTAAGAACAAGAAATCGAATAGGTACGGGAAATTCCCAATGACTGAGTTCCACGCAGGGGCGCCGATGGAGCGCGTGCATATCGACTTTCTAGGTCCATTACCGAAGACACCTCGGGAGAATGAGCACATTCTAATGATGGTGGATCAATTCACCAAATGGGTAGAGTGCATTCCCCTGCCATCCCAGGTAGCAGAAGTGACCGCGAGAGCAGCGGTGAATGAATTCTTCTCGCGATTCGGTCTACCGTTTCAGTTACACTCGGATCAGGGTAGGAATTTTGAAAGCAAATTGTTCGCGGCAGTGTGTAAGGCTCTACACATACACAAAACGCGTACGACCCCGTATCGACCATCAGCCAATGGTCAAGTCGAACGATACAATCGAACATTGATGGATGCAGTCCGATGTTTCATTGGGAAATCGCAAAACCAGTGGGATGTAGAGCTTCCACAAATCGCGGGCGCGCTTCGGGCATCAGTGAACCGTTCAACGGTTTCACTGCAAATAAGATGATGTTGGGCCGAGAAGTGAACATGCCAGCCCATTTGTTGTTCCCACCAGGACGAGGTGGGGGCGAATGCGAAGATGTCGACCCCGAGAGCTACGCCGCGAAGCTGGTACACAACCTTCATCGCGCGCACGATACTGCCCAAACAACATTGAAAACGTCCCTGAAACGGATGAAGAGGAACTATGACCTCAGAGTCCTGCAGAAGGCGTACGAAGAGGGCGACATCGTACACTTGCTGGACACTGCGGTCATCAAGGGGAAGTCGAAAAAGCTGAGTCCGCCATGGAAAGGAACAGGGATCATCACCAAGAAGATCTCCGCGTGCATCTACAGAGTAAAGCTAAAAAACTCTGTGTTCACGACAAACCACGATAGGTTAAAGCCCTGTAGGAATCGGGTTTTACCGAAGTGGATTAAGGACTGGCAAGCGGGAGATCGAGAAGAGGCGGTGGGGGAGACGGACGATACGCTTTATTGCAGTTGTCGGAAACCATGGGAAGGGAGATTTATGATCATGTGTGATCACTGCAATGAATGGTTTCATGGATCCTGTGTCAATGTCACGGCATCAAACGCGCTCAACATCGACAAATATAAATGCCCGGGGTGTACGCAGACAAAACAGTAGGCGTGGTTAGGTTTTCTTTAATTCTGATAGTTCGACTGTCAATTAATTGTGAACCGATCGTAGGGATAACAGGAGAATTTAATTTGAACGGGCATACCGGCTCTATCCGTTTGTAACTTTGTGTCGTCATGAATATCATAGTTCGACTGTGATATACTTGTAAATATGCCCGTTCATTTCCACAGCATGCCAGACGCAGTTGACCGAGTGTGCGAGAAGACACGGGCACAGAAGCTGCTGCCCATCAAGGGACTGGTGTGGGACATCATGATGTGCCACCAAAGGAAAGCGACAGAGCAGCTGGCCACCCTCCAAGGACAGGCGGAACTCGCCCGACGCCAAGGAAACACCGCCTGGCTGAGGACCGCGGCTCGATCAGCTGAGGACTACCAGTTCGCCAGCCCCTCCTGGATTGACCAGCACCTGTGCCCTCTGAAGCGAAAGGCCCCGAAGGTGGTGGAGTCTACCGCGTGTTTCGTTGACATCCGTAAGAAGACGGACCCCACCCTCACCATTATCCGGCACAACGCCCAGGACCAGTCCACCATACTGGAAGAGGTATCACAGCTGCTGGAAACACGCGGAGATGAGGAATTGGACTACGAGGACGACCTTAACTTGGACGACGAGCAGCCGTCCCTGCCCTTGGAACCAGTCATCATCCCATCCTTACCACCACCTCCAGCCCTAGCCAGACAGGACAAGAAACCACCTTCTCCATCTAACCCACCGCCTGTCGAGAACACAGATGAGCCCTCCTCTAGCCGTGGGCGGAGACTGAAGTCGTCCGTCATCGTAGTGGGAGTCCAGGGAGCAGAGAGGCCACGACCACGGGACTACCCCAAGAGACCAGCCGCACCCGCACGGACGTCGATAACGAGGACCATTCATCAGGAGCTTCGACCCTGTTCGACAGGGCCCCCACCGAAGAGACTGAGGATGGCGCATGGAAGGAGGGCGAACGGGTGTCCGATCGAGTGGTGTCCGGCCGTGGAGAAGTACAACTATCCGAAGGGCCACATGTATGCCTCTCACATCCCGTTGGATCTCCACGTCCGGGTGACCGGTCCGGTAGCCGCCCGAGCGAGGAAGCAGGCCCTCGAGCACATCGCGGCAGCCTGGGGGGAACGACATCTCCAGGGATTCCTTCATATGCTAAACGGCACCGACTGGCTCCACACCATCGAGAACTGGCGGACACCCACGCAAATGAGAACAGTCGTCGAGGAACTGGATGCCCTCGTCAGATGCCGGGATGTCGGGAGGCCATTGTCGAGACCGAGCATGCCGCTGCATTGGCAAGTCCTTGAGGAGATTCTACACCGACTCGCTCCCCAGCAGTATGCCACGCTTCAACAACATTTCAACCCGACATCCGAGGACGTCCAGCAGAGGATGCCGCCAGCGACAGAGGTCCCTCCGACCGTCTCGTTCTCTGGTTGTTCGACAACCGAGAGCGAGGATGAAGACCCTGCGAATTGGGCGGTCGTTGATGAGCTGGATGGTCCTCCGGAGGCGTTTGACAGCCATTTCCATCTGGATCGTCTACGAGCAGCCCTGGGCGTGAGGAACGCCACACTGGATTACCTGCACTCACTACTCCAGCCGGATGAGAGCTACGCCGTCCACGTCGTCGGGGCTGTCGCAAACTTCTGCGACCCGAGCACGTACCCAGATGCGAGAGCTGTCAGTAACCTCCGGAACCAGGGAATCCGGACCGCCGTTGGGATCCACCCGAAGCATGCGCACCACACCACCGCTACTGCCATGAGGGATCTCGCGAACCTCGTCGCCAACCCGGAAGTCGTGGGAGTGGGGGAAGTTGGCATCGACCACTCTGTCTCCACGGATGAATGGCCCAGGCAGTATGACCTCCTCCACGACTGTCTGCAGCTGGTGCGCCCGCGCCACACCTTGGTGTTGCACTGTCGGGGAATGCAGGGGAAGGGCAGTGACGAGGCCTACTCCGCATTGCTATACCATGTGTGTGGGGGTCGTACCACCAGCGCAGACCATCCACCTACACTGCTTCTCCGGAACGTCGCGGACCATCGAGCGTTGGACCAAGAAGTTCCCAAATGTGCACTTTGGATTCAGCGCCATGGTTCGACTCTTCGAACCGGAGCAGAAGTCAGCACTACGCGCCCTGGACCGCCGCCAGATCCTTCTGGAAACCGACGCGCCATACTTCGCGATTCGTGGATACAACCAGTCGGCGCCCAACTTCCTGAAGATGGTAGCGGAGATGGTGGCCCAGATACGGGGGGAGTCTACGGAAGATGTCCTGCAGGCGGCAGTGGAGACCGGGCTCCGGGTGTATGGCGAATGAGACAAAGTGAGGAAGCAGAGAGATAATTTCCCCCACTGACTTGATATGTGCGTTCGACGCCAATCATCTCCAGTGAGAGAACAGATAAAATTAAAGTCTTGTCCCTTTACCATTTCCCCAAAGAACAAGTGTGTTCTTCCCACAAAAACCATGTGAAGAGTATTCCACACCAACATGATAAGTGCGTTCAACGCCTATCATCTCCAGAGTGTTAAAGAGTTGTACCATTTTCCCACCCTAACCGCATGGGGGGGGGGGGGGGGAGGGGTAATCGTCATCCAACCCATTTATTTTACTTTATTCAGTAGTTTTTCCATTTTCAAGTCATTATTCTTAGTTTTATAGGGGACGAGTACTGCGTTCGACGCAAGGGGGCCAATATATATAATGTACAGAGTTTGGGCTACATGCCCTGTGTCTATAATGAGTTTCGAGCAGACCACTGCGTTCCACGCAACGGTTCCTTTTTTAGTTATACCTTTTTCTTTATATTATCCTATGTAAAATAGGTGAGCTACAAGACGTTCTACGTCTGTGGTGAACCGAGTATTTGTTTGGGCGGGATAATATCCTAGTTGCCACACCCCGATGTCTATTGTTCAGGGTGGTTCTCAGAGTTTTGGACGGGTTACGCAAAATGCATCCCCAATCCCACTCTTTTCAGATAAAGTGAGGGGGGGGAGTGTTGTGGTTTCGGATTAAGGGACGAACTGACCCGGGGCCGTTCAGCATTAATTGTTAGCATCCCGTACAGAGTGCCAATAATTCTTAGAGAACCGGTCTGGATTAATACCGGAAGGGGGGAGAACAAAGGACTCTTCCCGCCAGAGAGCCAGATCCGCAGCCTCCTGAGTAAAGAGAAAACGTATAGTTAACGAAGCTTGCAGAAATCCGCCAAGATCGACCGCAGATTAACACATCCAATAGAGGTATTTAGCAATTCCACCATTTAGGCCTTTATAAACAAAATTGAATGCTATACCTTGTTTATCGATTTAAATGGTTTAAATCGACTCGAAGCTTACGTTCAATGGCCGCACAAACTCGATTGAACTGCACGCCTTCCAATGATATAAATAAGCAGCGCGTTTAAATAGTCAATTACGTTTTTTTAATGTGCGCACTGGTCATTTAAAAAGTGGCCCATCCGTGATTTTTTTGCGCGATGTCGGGCGCAAGACAATCAATAATTTGCGTCATTGACAATAATTAAGGGGGATTGCCGCAATCGCGCGTGCTGGATGCATCCCTGCCATCCCTGCATGATACGTAAACAAATCAAAGTTCGCTATGAAGGGCAATTATTCGTTTTGATTGGTGGAACATTTTGTGAATATTAACTTGCGTCAAATGACGCGCATACGCGATCCAATGGGATAAACCCGAGATGCTGGGGTTGCTAGTCGGAGGAGATTTTGAGCAGAGGTCGATTATAAATTAGCGAATAAACACATTTTACGCGATTATACGTGACTGAAACTTGTTCTGTTTAATAAATAAAAGCTTTAAATTAGCCCAATAATCGGCGTATGTTGGCGTATATGGCCATTAGAGCCAACTATGGACTTCAACAACAACAACTTCCGGGTTCAATCTCTTCCGGCGTTCAGCTCATTACGTATTCAAAATTGTGTTATTTGGCTATATTTAAAGTTTTAAACGGAGGTAATTGCCAAAAATGCAAACTTTATCGGTTGATGCAATTTGGAAGTGATACAGCAAAATTCGTGTTCGTAGATTACCGAATAGCGGAGAAAAGGGTTGCTACAAACTTTTTCAGAATTCGATGGATGACCAATATATTAGCCGATCTATAAATAGATCGGCTAATAATAAGTATCCCATCATATTACATTAACATAAATGTTAGATTCTTTACTGTTCACGCACCATGTTTTCTGTACTTGTCTCGTGTGTATACGATATGTATTACTCTAGTGCACAAGACGAAATAATCTGTAATTAGTGCAAGGTGAGAATACGTATAAAGACTATCGTTAACTTTTATTTTGCAAATTCACCATTATTTTAATAATTTTGCTCTCGATTCCGCCAATATTTGTCGTCCTCAGCGGACAATTATTGCACATTCATATTGGACAACGCGATAGGGAAGCTTTTATCAAATCCGGGGTCATATCCTTTATCTGGGCTGTACACAGTCACGTGGTGGGTGAATAAGATAAAACGTGGTCTGCCACGACGTAATGGGACTAACTGTGTTTAACACTTGGAACGCGGGAAACGAAAAGTGTCATCTGCTGTTGTTTGGTATGTTTCTCAATGGAAACATGGTATGGCAGCACATGCGGATCATTTAATTTGTGAATGATTCTACGGTGTTGCAAATAATTGTTTTTAGTTAAGTGAAATGGAAATTAAAAACTAAACAGCAGACGACAACATTTAATTCATAATTGAAAGGGTTAACATGTGAATTGGAACGTCATGCAGCGCGATGCAGTTCTAAGGTCTTCGTTTAACAAATGGCAGTGTGAATTTGTCACCAACTATATAGCAAACAGTGTAGCCCCATAACAATCTGCGCACATGCGTAGGCTGATCAGAGGCTAAACTGGTTGCACACAATTATTTTCTCTCGCTATACGTGTCATACGTCACTCGTTTATAGTAGATACGGCTTATCGGTGGTGTAAACATTTCAAATGAGTTTAAAACGTCGGACAATAAACACGCATATTACGGAGTACATGGGTACATATAACCAGAGACATAAACATACTTAAAATCCTTGATATCAATTTCAAAATGGCGTGTGTCGGTGGCTCGAAATCTACTGGGAAGACGTCGAAGGTGGACGCGAACTACAAATGTAATCCGTGTAACGAATCCGGGTCTACCAAAGACGCCATCATGTATTGTCGGAACTGTGACGAATTTATTTGCGAGTCTTGCGTATCACTTCACAAGGCGTTTAAACTGTCGCGAGATCATGTACTGGATTTAGTAAGTGACATGGGAACTGCAGGACGAGCCGGGGCACGTAAGCTCTCCCCACCACACTGTGCTGACCACGAGGGTAAATTGGCGGATTTATATTGTGAGAAACACGACGACATCTTCTGTAGTTCCTGCAGGTTGACGAAGCACAGAAAATGCAAGGTGGTGTCCGTACGTGACATGGCAAAGGTGCCTACATCCGGCCAACAACTGTCCGCTGCTCTCGAGTCGATGACCGCTATGAAAAGCAGGATTGAGACTCTCAAAGGTGACAGGGAGAAAGCTATTGAAGCTTTAACAAACCTGGAAAAGTCGTGTATCGCAGATATCCAAGCGTTCAAGACTAAATTGATTGAACTGATAGAGCGGCTTGAAAGGGAAATGCTTGAAGCTATGAAGAAGGCCGTTGAACCAAAGATGGCCATTCTGCGTGAGCATGTTAATATGTGTGATGACCTAATGCCACAGGTATCTGCTGACACGAAGGACGCCGATGACGCGACATCAGTCGATGATCACATGACAAGCGTGCTGGTCGCTCACAGACTGCGTAAGACTCGACGTACGGCGGAAACAGCACTAGCCGAGATAGAACCGAAGGAAGATCGAGTTAACTTGGCATTTGTACCGGCACCCACCCTATCCGATTGCTTGACAAGTGTCGATCGGTTTGGCACACTGCAGGTTACTCCCGGAATGGCGACATCGCTATCTGACTCGTCCGACAGTCTACATGTATCAAAGCCTCTTGCCGATATGCAAGTTGAAAGGTCTACACGGATAGGCACGGGGTCTAACAGTATATTCAGTTCAGTAATATTGGCGGATGGACAGGTGGTATTAGTTGACCGATCAAATAAAAAACTTATTCTGCTGGATAAAATGTTATCCATCAAATCAAAATTGAAGTTAGCAGCCAAGCCCTGGGACGTGGCCGCGGACGTGTCCGGTGACGTCATCGTGTCGTTGCCGAAGAGTAAGAAGCTGCAGTGGATCGACGTGGGCCGCGGACTCCGGGCGGGCCGCACCGTCACCACCAGTATGTCGTGTTACGGTGTGGCTGTCCACGCCGGGGAGGTGTACAGCGGCGTGGGGATGGGCTGGAGCAGCAACTACGTCCTGGTGCTGGATGGACACGGGAAGGTGACACGGCGGATTAACATGAACACGTATCCAGATCAATACTTCATTATCGTGAGCCCGCGAGGTTTGGTTTTCATATCCAACTGTATTCAACATCGCGTCACGTGCTACACCCCAGCAGGACACATCGTGTACGCCACTAAACCCGGGGACATATGTGATCCATGTGGAATGTTAGCAGACGGCAGTGGAAACCTGCTTGTCTGCTGTCGGGGGTCTAACGAGATTGTCATGCTGGGGAAGGACGGCCGCCGCCGCAAGACATTCCTGTCGTCTGCAGACGGCGTGACGTCGCCGACCTCCATATCGTACAGACGGAGTGACAACACGCTTATCGTCACAATGCAGAATAACAAACCCAGTTGTATCGCATACAAACTCAAATAAGGCACATGTCTTGTATAGAACGGGCTTTCGCAGTGTAATAACACGGTGACGGTGTATTAAAATCATAATACACTACTGTAATAAACATGTAAACGAGACCGCTATGGAAAATACATAGAGCCGTTTCTTATGAAGTCAGTAAACTATTTAATAAATATCGTATCGTATTTTATTAATTTATTTTAATTGTTGGATTATATTCAGTGCACAAGCACATCATCATGTATTGAAGTTGTAAATGTCTTCCTCGAGTGGATTATGTCACTGTAACTTTAATAGTATAAGGGAGACAACTGCGATTGGCGTTATGTAATAGCGATAACCGGTGTTATCCCCCTTGGTGTAGTGGTATTGGCGTATGTCGGCCCTAATTCTATTTGTGTCTGTATGCTGGGTATGTTATCCTGTAATTGTGCAACAGGCTATGTTATGTCATTTGCTCCCCGGCTGGTGTAATGTACCTTATGCGACCAACGTAGTCCCAAATCAGCCTGCGCATCCGTGCAATCTGATCTGGGACTACGCTGGCCGCTATTCCGTCAATGTAGCGAAGTTTATGTCACCGAATAACCATGTTTGATAAGACTGTTGATTGTCTGGTTGTAGGAATGTATGCGATGATCAGGAGCTACACTGGTCATCCATGTCGTAAGGGCCGTTTTATTGGTCAGTGGCACACGCGGAGACCAGCATAAATCGGTCCGTAGCTGCCAAAAATATGTTCTTAGACGTCATTTGTGAAAAGTATAGACTTTTACCTTCCTGGACTTTGGACAATGTTTAATGTTCACACAGTGGAACCTCTCTAAACAGGACACACATGGAATTTCACAGAGTGTCCAATTTAGAGAGAGATTATACTGTGAACGAACTACCCGAACACCCCTACATGTACGTTTGTGCTTTTGAATCATGAACAGACAATATGTAGTTGAACTATATCAGCAATCCCACACGTAGAATCATGTTTTTCGCTGGGTATAGACATATTATACAAATATACAATTAAATAATATTTTCCTGTTCTGGGGCCCGTTTCAATAAACTTCGTACGACAATGAAGTTCGTAACGACAAACGTGAAATCTACAACAACAAATACACTGACAGGCGATGTTGACAAATCATTCGTGGTTGTGTAAACATTTAAGGGTGTATACACACACTAGTAGGAGGGTGGTGGTAGCATTATGGAACCACGTTAATGTCAGGAGGAAATTAATAACAAGCTTCGTACAAGCTTATTAATCGTACGAAGTTTAGTGAGACGGGTCCATCAACGTCCGAGTATATCCGAGACACGGGGCCTTTAACATGAGTAAGCCAATCGTGATCCGAGATTATATAGCCCGCCGAGTACGTTATAGAAAAGGCAGGTTGGTTGGCCGAGACTGAGCACAGCTCAGCCTCATCCAATCAAATGACCTGCTACATCTCACTGCTGTCTGTGCAATAACGAAATCTTCCAAATTTTACGGCTTTTAAACAATGCAAAAACAACATAGTTTTTGTAATGTTAAATTTCATCAAAATGTTAGAAGGACGGACCTTTCAGTCACTGTGTCTCCGACGATGTGACAGACATTCACTTTGTGTTTTCACCACATGGACCGGACATTAGTCATATCAACCAAATGTACCATTTTCCCCGATTATAGTCCGAGTAGTTTATGCTGCATACAATTATTTATCACCACGTATCGTGATAGACAGGGGAGATAATCTGATGACGTATTTCCGCTACAAGTCTATCAGGTGGTGTAAGTTTTGAGACAAACCATGTGAGTTCGTACCACAGAAGATGTGCGATAAATCTCATGAAATATATTTACAAATAATTACGATATTTTCCGTAAATAACGTGGGAATATGATTAAATGTTCAGAGCTAATGTGGAATAGAATAGAAGTTCCTCAATTTTCCTGATCATCTACAGAAAAGATCAGAGTCTCTGTAAATATGTTTCATGAACAATGCTACATCTCCTTAGCTACTGAATCCACGTTTGTGAACCACAATCCTCATTTGTCATGGAGCGATGTACTAGACGTTTAGCATTTTCTACACTGGACACTAGATACATTAATTGCAGAAAATAAAATTAGTGATCTTGGATCGCAAAAACGAAATATGTTTGCAACGATATTTATTTGTTCAGGTGTTATAAACATATATTAGCCAACCCGTATTTTCATGTGACTCAATCATACGGATACAACGGGGTTCAGAAATATTGTACACATCTACAATTAAATTCCATTTTATTATTCAGTTCCATCACATTCCGCGCATGTCTGAGGCCCAGTGCCTTTAACGACTTCAGAAGGCTTACAGGACACAGTCAACTTATGAATAATATGCGACTTGATGTGGGTGTGGGATGGAGATTTCGAAAGTGAAAGTAGACAAAAATAACTCATGAAAATCAACCCGCATGACCCCGTGTTTGGCATGGATCTAGAACCGGCTTAGGTCACTGACTCCAGCAATGGAAGTAAAAAAATTGATTTTGTCGCAGGTAGTTTGCGATTGTCATGTTTGTGTGAATGTCACAGTGGGTCTATGGGAAATGAATTGGTTGCCCGTTTCCTACAGTGTCTGTTTATAGTACCCCAGTCCCAAGCATCTGTCGATTCCGCCGGCGGGATTGGGTGCCGGATGGTTGGGACTAGGGTTAGTAATGTTGAGTTTGGTGCCCGGTTATGGAACATAATCCCTGTGAGTTGCACTTGAATAGTTTTGCTAGCTTTCTGCTATTTTTCTCCAAAACGTCGACGTTGTCCGAAGATTCTGAAAGAAAATCATGAATTGTCATTTAAAATGTTTTATTTTATAATATAGTTGCCCTTCACAACAAAAAGGGGCTTATTATTTGTTTGGCCAGTGTACATGTAGCTCTTGACCAGCTCAATATATCACACTCGCCTCTTTCATCTGTGTATGTACATATACTTGACCGCATTAAAAATGCTGTTGGCGTTTGTGTCAATATGACTGGATAAACGGGGCTTATGACATTTAGGACCTGTCCAGCACCTTACCTATCAATATGACTGGATAAACGGGGCTTATGACATTTAGGACCAGTCCAGCACCTTACCTGTCAATATGACTGGATACACGGGGCTTATCAATATGACTGGATACACGGGGCTTATGACATTTAGGATCAGTCCTGCGCTATACCTGTCAATGTAACTGGATAAACGGGGCTTATACAATTTAGGACCATTCCGGCGCCTTACCTGTCAATATGTCGGGATAAACGGGGCTTATGATATTTAGGACCAGTCCAGCACCTTACCTGTAAATATGACTGGATAAACGGGGCTTATCTAACAAAGCTGGGTTTGTTGGCTTGGTGCCCAGTCTATACACTTATCAAACTGTACATCCGTGCGGTCACAACGGGGTCTACACGGTTTCTCATTAAGCGGATGTAATACAATTACCGATAATGTATCAAGTCCAGCTTTGTCAGGTGCTGGTACAATTTTTATATTAACTGTATATATATAACATAAATATGTAAGTGGTTTGACGTTTAAACCGTTATCGTTGTAAACAAGATTGTAATTGTATTCAACGGGGCTGCACCTTAGTATACATATATGTGACTGTGACTGTGTACACGTGGCTTAGTATACATATATGTGACTGTGACTGTGTACACGTGGCTTAGTATACATATATGTAGCTGTGACTGTGTACACGTGGCTTAGTATACATATATGTGGCTGTGACTGTGTACACGTGGCTTAGTATACATATATGTGGCTGTGACTGTGGACATGTGGCTTAGTATACATATATGTGACTGTGACTGTGGACACGTGGCTTAGTATACATATATGTGGCTGTGACTGTGGACACGTGGCTTAGTATACATATATGTGGCTGTGACTGTGGACACGTGGCTTAGTATACATATATGTGGCTATGACTGTGGACACGTGGCTTAGTATACATATATGTAGCTGTGACTGTGGACACGTGGCTTAGTATACATATATGTGGCTGTGACTGTGGACACGTGGCTTAGTATACATATATGTAGCTGTGACTGTGGACACGTGGCTTAGTATACATATATGTAGCTGTGACTGTGGACACGTGGCTTAGTATACATATATGTGGCTGTGACTGTGGACACGTGGCTTAGTATACATATATGTGGCTGTGACTGTGGACACGTGGCTTAGTATACATATATGTGGCTGTGACTGTGGACACGTGGCTTAGTATACATATATGTGGCTGTGACTGTGGACACGTGGCTTAGTATACATATATGTGGCTGTGACTGTGGACACGTGGCTTAGTATACATATATGTGGCTGTGACTGTGGACACGTGGCTTAGTATACATATATGTAGCTGTGACTGTGGACACGTGGCTTAGTATACATATATGTAGCTGTGACTGTGGACACGTGGCTTAGTATACATATATGTGACTGTGACTGTGTACATGTGGCTTATGGATATTTTGTTCAGTGTAGCTCCTGATCAAACGGCACACTCATGTAGCCTGACATCAATCCATATTAACTGTTAGAAGTATGGCGTGTGTTTCATTGGTGTAATAGCAAACAGTGTAGATCCTGATCAGACTGTGCGGATGGTCAAGCTGATCTGGATCTATCCTGGTCGCAAAACCCACAAGCCCCATGTTTCCAGCCACAGCCATATATGTATCTGCTTTTGTTATCCGAGCTATTAGCTCGGATTTAGTAACTATGTGAAAATTCTCAGTCATTGCAGATATGCTAATGAGTTAAGTGGCGGTCGCAGTGTCACTGTTTGCGGGTTTAACTTTAGAAAAACACGTGGTACTACGCCATAAAAAAGTAGTTCATCAACAGTAAAACAGCGAGCTATCTTACCGTTTCAGCGTAATACATGTGTTGTTTGTTTGTTTGTGCTATATGTGTGTGATTGCAAAAGTGTTTGTATACTTTATAAACTATTAACTGTTATGTATTAATATGAGTTCTTTGTTATGCATGTTGATATTTTGCGCAATGATATAGTAGGGGGCGGGATTTCCCTGTGACGTTTTTCTTGAATGACCAATCAAATTAAAGCTTACATTCTGAACTTTACATAGGTCAATGGCTTGATAAAATCCGACATTGGACAGCGAAATGATGATGATTTAAAGGTACATGCCCACGTGCCAGGTTATAATATAGGGAGGCATATTTTGTTCGTCCATTCGTTAGATATGCCATTGTTAGGGTAAATAAACAGTCATTAACCATTTCCCGACGATATAATTGTCTTTTTTTTTTTACTTTAGCTTATATTTAACGGCGGCACTGGCTCTAGGACCTTGCATGCCGTCTCCCAAGGATGGGAGAAAGAACGGAGGTAGAGATTTTTTGAGAGAAGCCGGTATTTCGTATTTACAGAGCAACTGCGAATTATCGGTACCCATTTACAGCTGGGTGAACTGGAGCAGTGTGGATAAAGTGTCTTGCTCAAGGACACAACGCACGCCACTAGTCAGGCTCGAACCCACGACCCTTGGATCAGTAGTCCGACACACTAACCATTACGCCACGGCGCTCTATAATTGTCATCATTATACTTCGTATATAAACAAAATTTCCACACTGATATAAGGGGCGATTATCGTCTTTCCTTATAATGTTTACTGACATTACTATTTATCTCTGTATTTATTGTTTTGATGTGCAATGATCATACTTTATAATCTGTCGAAAATATTATTTTTTCAGGTGACTCATTTAATTAGTATAAATAATTAAAAAATATCATGCCTCATTTGCATATGAAAATAGCCTGATACCACCGCGCGTCACTATCAGTACAAAACAATATTACTAAATGATTATATCTGTACAGCGGGCACTCGTATTTATTAGAACTGGTGGAATAGCGACACAATTAGACACTTATTTAATTCCTATAAAGAACAGTTTGTGCCTACTGCGTAGGTATGTACCTTTAAAGCAGAAACGTTGCTTTTTTGACAGTTACATACTATTTTAATCATCTTGAGCCATCGATATTATTAATCAGTGTCCATTTTACTTAAGAAATCAACTAATCTATAATGAATTTAGTAAAACAGTTCGAACGGAAATCCAAACTTTCCAAAGAGGTGCTAGCAATTTTTGGATAATTACACGTCGTGTGTGTTAGCGCATACGCTGCCGACAGTCTTGCGACTTGACGTTACACAGCATATACAGTACGATACACTTCACAAAGGAAACGTTGTCTTGAGTTTGAATAAGGATAATAATTATCTCTAGATTATTTGTATTATGAATTAAAAAAAAGTATATTTAAATAATTAGATATTAATTTAAATAAATATTTCGGCATCATTTACTCAATAAATTAAAATTGAATGTGTAGCTGAAATGAAAGTGAAAGTAGAACGTTTTTGTTATATCCTCCGGGTTACAAATCGCTGAGGATTCCTATTTGAATTGGAAAATGATATGAATATTGAATTTAGGAGACTGTGTTAGGAGAAAATGGACTGATGACATATGTCACCAGTCTAGTTCCTGAGCTATGACTGTGACAGGAAAAAAGAGACTGATGACATATGTCGTAAAATATATAAAGTTTAAACTGTGCATACAAAACTATAGATATACCCCCACCGGCATACAAAGTATGTCGAGGGGTATATAATTTTCGTAATTCCGTCCGTCCACGTTAAATAGTTTGGGTACCCATTATCTCTGTGACGGACAGTCGGATGGACCTCAAACTTCATATACTTCCTTATCATCAACCATATTTTCATTCCATACCACACTCATGCGGCCTTCATTTCCAAGGTCAAGGTCAAATTACTTAGACATTTGCATCCGTACGATATGCCTTAAAGTTTTCTGCAACCGTAAGTCAGATTGACTTCAAACTTCATATACTTCCTTATCATCATCCATATTTTCATTCCATACATGTACCACACCCATGTGGCTTTCATGTCCAAGGTGAAGGTGAAATTACTTTGAACAATCATGTTTGTCAAGATAATATTGTTTTTGCAGCATTGATAATGTATACTGATTCGACGAATATATTGATTTTAAATGGAGTAAATATGATTTTTTTGTGTTAAATATTAAAATGGTTGCAATGACAACCAATATTATTAAACGTTCACATGTTAAGTGTATTGTAAGATGGTAACAGTACTCGCGTGTATTGCATTGAATTTCAAAAAGTAAACACCTTTTCAACACATACCATTTTTGTGTTTTCCAATATTGGTTACCATGGTTACTATGGTAATGCATATATATTTCAGAACTAGTGTATACTAACATATGACAAAGCAATATATCCTGTGAGTATATATAGTGGGGAAATTATTGAGCAAGTGAAACTTGTATGTAGCTGACCATTTGAATAGTTGCTGTCTCAACTACTGACAAGCCAGAATACATCTATTCCGCAAAGTTCCGCATCCCTCCTGGTGCCAATTCTTAAGACTACAATGTACTTTCCAACAAATGAATTCTTAGTATATGTGTCCTCCACAAGCACGTACTGCGAAGGATTTCAGGACTTTCAGTCCTTTGATTGTAGATATGCCCGGATGTATACATGAACGTGTATTAACATTGTATTATACTGTACTTCATTATCGTGATTATGGCAGTGGATTTGTGTCTATGTCAAACACTATGTTTCCATTTGAGTATCTCATAATTGCATTCGATTATTAAATTATAAGTTACCCGTTGCATGCACCCAACCAGCCACCCACAGTATTGTGTATTCAAACATGCACACTGGAATATACTACATATGTATGTATTACACGTGTTTGTTATCTTATTTATTACACTTCCACATTGGATAGATATGTGGTCAGCCAGCTGACTAGGGTTAGGGTTAGGCGTTCACTGAACTTCGTACGACTAAGAAGTTCGCAAGTGCAAAACTAAAATGTACAGCAAAGTTCGCAACAGCGGCCGATTTTAGGAAGTTTTTAGGGGATTTGTTCAAATGTAAAAGCCAACATGTACATAGTAAATGGTCGCATTAGTGAACAAAATTAATGTGCTATGTAAAAATAATCGTAAAAAAAATTACCGTACTAAGTTTAGTGAAACGAGCCACGGGTGACATTTGTGGCCAGTATATATCCTGAGCATTGTGTGATGTTGTTTAGAGACATACACAATGTTCCACAGGTATAATGGCGACTACTGTATACCCTGATCAGACCGACCTTTTCCCAGTGAGGACCCATATGTAAATAATACTTTATGTATATTTTAACGGCCTGTCAACAGCTGTGGTCATTTTATGCCAGAGTCACTTAGTCCCACTCTTTAAAAGTAATAGGATTAGTACTAATCTTACTAGTTTTATAATGGGTATAACTGGATTTAACTCTTGAGTAACAAGCAAGTCAAAGATGTACCGAGGGCCAAGTCAGGGATATCGGGATTCTGTTAACCCTTAGACCGCTACTCACAACAATTGTCGTCTGCTGTTGCTTTTATATCTTGCCTTATTTCTCAATAAAAACATGGTTTGACAGCATTGCAGAATCATTTCCATAAATGGTGTCACTTCTCCCTGTTTTGAGTTAAGGGAGAAGTTGTTCGCTATATAAAACAGAAGATTTCTGTTCAAGTAGTAATTTCCCCAAATTATCCCAAAAACCTCTCTGTTTTGCAGGACTAGCTAATGTTCGTCTTTATGTTAGTGTTTAACGGCCTATCAACAGCTAAGGTCATTTAAGGCCAGGCCAACGGGTTCGATCTCAAAAATCACAAAATCTGAACTGAATATTTACATAAAAAAATATATATATTGAGCCCTGAAATTAGAATAACCTGACCTGGTACCAGGTCCATACCACACCAAAGCCACTTGTCCCCTTCCCCTAAAATAGAATTACGACAGGACCAGCTAAAACCCTGCATTAAACATGTTGAACATTGATGGTAATGCATCTCAGATATGCGTAGAAAATTATGAAACAAAGTAGCAAAAAAGAATTTAATTTAATCATATTTTTGAACCCAATTGTACCTATTGGTCACCAGGTGGGTGGCAGGTGGGAGCATGCGATGGGTAATTTATCAATCGGGGTTCACCCTTACAGAAATCCCGACTGGAGACCTGGTTTTGCTCTCAAATACGTCTTTGGCATTTTGTATGTGACAGTTGAATCTGGTGATAGCCCTTATGTGAGTATTTAGATACCCCCCCCCCACCCCCAATGCAGCAGGTTGAATGCAGGATCGAACCCGTTGGCCTGGCCTTAAATGACCTTAGCTGTTGATAGGCCGTTAAACACTATTAAACAAACAAACTAACATACATCGAAAAAACAACATGTATTTCCTTTTTTACACAGTGCAGATTCACACCGGCTTTGTGTGTTAGTGCATTGTGATACACAAGAGAAACCCTCGTAACCCATTTCAGTCTGAGGATACGATAATTTTTGTTGAACAAATCTCATTATTTTGTTCATTCATCGATAAAGGTATATGTTGTTACCACTCATTTGAACCGTCTCGTTGAGACGGTTCAAATGAGTGGTAACAACATATACTTTGGAAAGGATATAAAGAAAATAGGGATATTTTTCTCTCAAAAGGTTCATACTACTAAAAGCATATCCCGTCTGTAATGGGTTAAAGTGTGGTTTTATCATCGTGGCAGTCATTACGGGGCGCCATGCAGGACAGGTTAATTATGTGTACAAAATTGAGTTTTGTAATACTAAAAATCACAAAATTCAATTCTGTGTCACAAAATTCAATTGTGTGTCACAAAATTCAATTCTGTCAATTCTGTGTCACAAAATTCAATTCTGCATACGTTTCGTATACAAAATTCATTTTTGTTATAAAGGATTCAATTTTGTAAGACAGAATTGAGTTTTGTGAAGAAAATTCAGTTTTGTGGGACAGAATTCATTTTTGTCCACACAAATTAGTTTGCGTAGGATAGTCTATGTCATCTCTACGTTGATTGGTTGAGATCGGTCTTAGTCCATTTTACTAGATGGTGGAGTACACTTATGGGTTTAAATATTTCAATGCGAAAATATAACCCAATATATCAATATTATACTTCTTTATGGACAGTTATTTTGGTTATATTATTATTACAAATGAGTGGTCACACTATATAAGCATATATACTTTGAAGGAGAAATAAGAAAAATATTCAGAATTTTCCCTCAATTATGTAAACAGGGTCAAACATAAAGTAGCCGGGACATAGCTAGACCTGAGAGCATGCCCATATATAGAGAATACCAGGCTAGTGTATTTGGATATCAAGTTTATCAGGCAAGGCTAGGAAACGCGTAGGAATTCCGAGGCTTGCCGAGGAATTCCTACCGTTTCCGAGCCGAGCCTGATAAACTTGATATTAAAATACACTAGCCTGGTATTCTATTTATCAGGTAACGTTTTATGCTCGAAAATGACATTAGATGACGTCGTATTCTAACAGTAGATCTAACC
The DNA here is from genome assembly GCA_029237695.1 of Conchocele bisecta. NCBI lineage: Eukaryota > Metazoa > Mollusca > Bivalvia > Lucinida > Thyasiridae > Conchocele > Conchocele bisecta. Next base: position 29,091,747 of record CM055277.1, read on the forward strand.
TTGTGAAACAAATGGTATTGGATCTGTGTCTACTAGTTGCGAAGTTACGTGTTAGCAAATATGTGTCTACATGCATTATTTACAGTATACACCATCTTAGTATCCATGGTATCTACACAAATACTACAAATAGTTTCCTCAAATGGCCCAATACACACATTCTGTTTATAAACACAGACAGCAGTCAGAACACATGCCACAGAGCGTGTATTATTGATTTAACTGGGGCAGATGTACCTTGCGATACACAATAAATGACGTCAGTACTCGCGGGAGATCTACATGTACATGAATTATGTGTACAATTATAACGCAAATGAGTTTAAATATGAATGGGTTTGTCAACGTTTGACTTTTTCGAGAAAGTTGAAGCAAAATGGCAGAATGAGAAATGAATCATCGGCAGAATGAGAAATGAATCATCGACATTGAATGTGTAGATCGGCGACCGTGACCCATTTCTCCAGTGCAGTTTCTGACCAATGGTAGTCCTTCTTACATGCGTGTGCAGAATTGACAGAATTGAATTTTGTGACACAGAATTGAATTTTGTGGCACAAAAGTGAATTTTGTGACACAGAATTGAATTTTGTGACACAGAATTGAATTCTGTGGCACAGAATTGAATTTTGTGGCACAAAAGTGAATTTGTGAATTTTGTGACACAGAATTGAATTCTGTGGCACAAAAATGAATTTTGTTGACAAAATTGAGCCATGTCCCACTTGGCGCCCCGTAGTCATATATTTATAAACTATATACAAACACTAAATAGCATGGCAGAACATATCACAAAGTCCTACGTATATACATGTACAAGTAAATAAATAGTACAGTAAACCCCCACTAAACTGGACACCCTGTTGAATTGCCTAATAACATATTTCACTGTAATCCATCTGCTATCATAATGTGTGTTCATGATCACAAAGTCCTACATATACACATGTACAAGTAAATATATAGTACAGTAAACCCCCACTAAACTGGACACCCAGTTGAATTGCCTAACAACATATTTCACTGCAATTCATCTGCTATCATAATGTGTGTTCATGATCACAAAACTGTATTCTGTTAATATTCGTGAAATACAGTGGAAACACTCGCTAAACCGGATACCCTATGATATTGTGCTAAAAATGTTTTGCAATTTTTAATTTAGCGATCGTAAATAACTCCTACAAGCAAGAGAAGTATTGTCTGACGCTCCAGATAAGATGTGTATTGGCGTATTTTACGCACTTATTTTAGCTGAATACAAATTGGGAGTACAACATACTCACAGCAATGTGAAACTACGCATTGATTTTCAAATTGAGTAGTAGTAGACGACAAAAAATTAAGATAGCGGTGTAAGGGTTAATATAGAATTCTATAATCTTCCATATAAATTGTATGAAACTACGTGTATCCAAACTAACTGGTATTAACCCTTACAGCCGAATTAAATGTTGTCGTCTGCTGTTTATTTTTTATTTTAGATTTTTCTCATCAAAAACATGGTTTGACAGCATTTTAGAATCATTTCCAGTGGAAATGATTCTAAAGTGCTGTCAAACCATGTCTTTATTGAGAAAGAAGGCAAAATATAAAGCACCAGCAGACGACAATTTTCGTGCTCAGCAGTCTAAGGGTTAACCTCAATCCAAGGTAGGAAAGATGCAACTAATTGGCAACCAACAAGTTCAAGTTACTAAATGTTGACTAAATAAAACTGCAGTACAAGCAAACACTAATCGGATTAATAAAGTAGTATATATGTTAATGGATTCTTCTCAAACTGGTTCCATTACAGACAGACATCTAGGAAACATAAGGCTGTTATTTGAAACTATTGATCAAATAATGACAAATATTCCTCGACTCCTAGGGCCTGTTTCACTAAACTTCGTACGACTAAAATGTTTGTAAGTGCAAATTTAGGATCATCTGGACATTTCAATTGATGGATTTACATTTATGCAGCCTAAGCTCAATAAATGTAAATCCAATAATTGTTTAGAAGAAAACATTGTTAATGTGAAATTTACAGACTATCAAGTGTACACTTACGTACATATTAGTCGTACGAAGTTTAGTGAAACGGGTGCCAGATTTTCGCTGATTTTGAAAATTTATTTCACACAATATGTCATGAATATATACTGCAAGTATTACAAGTCCTACATTGTGGATGCCATATACAATGGATTAAATTATTTATATCAATACGGTATACGAAGTAATGTATCAATAAAAATGAAACAACAGTAAACAATATAAGAGAAAACACTCACAGGGTAACTAAGGGTGCAAACTACATACACGAACTATAAATGAGACGGAATCTATTGCACAAAGGAGAAAGGCGGAATATAGGGATATTCGTATTGTATATAAAATATATTAAAGCTGTGCGATTATGTAGGTGACCAAGGCTCCAGATAAGCTGCGTATTTGCTTAAATACCCAATTAAAATTGCCAAGAAACACAATTGAAATCAGAAGCAGCGAGTATCAAAAAGCAATAACAAATTGGGTTACCTTTATCATGCTGCAGAAAACAATAAACAGAACACAAATATAGCATATTTTTCTTACTTCCATGAAAACACATCTTGGTATTTCATTAGAATTGTCTCCAAGGAGACAATTCTAATGAAATGCCAAGACATGTTTTCATTTCGAAGCAAACTACTCATTAATTGCGGTCTGTTGATGTGTAAACAGTAGTGTGATTTTATTTTACCCAATTAAAATGTTGAATCTGGAGCCTTGGGTGACACATCTGAAACCTAGCTTAAAGTCACTGTAAACAGAATGTTGCTTATCATCAGTATTTGCCAGTTTCCTGCACACACCTGGATTATCTGAATTATTTACTATTTAAAAGAAACCTTTAGTATATTAAAATACATGATACTTCAACATGTATGACTTTATTTGCTTTGTTTTGTTTGTGTATTGGTGTTTAACGGCCTATCAACGGCTAAGACCAGGCAAACGGGTTCGATCCCGTTTTAACCTGCTGCATTTGGGGGGGGGGGGGGGGTGGGGAAGGGGGGGGGGGGATCCACAAATCAGAACGAAATATTTACATCGAGAAAAAATATATTCAGCCCTGAAATTAGAATAACCTTGACCTGGTGCCAGGTCTATACCACACCCGTCACTTGGCCTCTTCCCCTAAAATAGTAATACAAATAATCGTAATACTCACATAATGGGTATAATCAGATTCAACTGTCACATACACAATTCCAAAGACGTATGTGATGGCCAAACCAGATATCTAGTGGGAATTGCGGTAAGGATGAACCCCGATCGTTAAATTACTCATCGCATGCTCCCGACCAACCACCCACTGGGATCATTATGGCATTGACTACTCGATGACAAACATTATGCCAGCAATTCAATTATGACACGGGAACAATTTCGACATCGCAGAGTAAGACACTAATTGTATATTGTGTTTTTACATCGTGTACAATAGATGATGTGTAATAACCGATAATAAACCGTAACCAACTTTATTGTTTTTCCCTAGTTTCTCGACCAATGGAAGAACAGCATTTCGTCTCAATTAATCGCATATTGCCACGCTTTCGCCAATATCTATTAAATTAGTCAGTAATTGTTCAGCTGCTATATTTAGAACTCATTGTACCAGGAAATAATACTTAACTTTGTTTTATTTATGTTATATTTAAGGGTAGGAATTGGCTCAAATAATCTTTAATATCGGGCATATAAGCACAGAAAATTGTCAAGCCAATGGCCGTTGACCCGATTTCTTTTCCGAATTTAGTATTAGTTGTAACGCAGTCGAAACATGTGCGCTAAATTATGGAGGTTATGCAACCATTACATTAACCTAGGTAGTTCATTCTCGTATCGCCAAACAGTATACATTACAAGTGCGGACTTTATTGCATTGTTCGTTTGTCTCAATTATAATATATACATGATTTGCAAAACAAATGGTGTGTACCGGAAATTGTGTCATGCATATGCGATATATTTAGTAACAACTCATGCACATTTCGTTATTAGAAAATGCGTGATTTATGAAAACCCGGACTGAGTAAAGTAAAGTCGGTATTTTTGAAACGATTCTGTTCGGACTTTTTGGAGAATGGTCACAAAATTGGCTCATTATTGGCATTACAATTTTTTATCGCCAATTGTATTTTGCTCAGTCCGGTCAACTTCGAGATAACAATAATTACCTGTATATATATATATCAATAGATAACACAAACCATAAACAACGCCCCCTATCACCGTACCGTGGCACATACCAGCAGTCTAGTATGTTGCGTCCAAGTGTGCGGTGTGTCTTTGATCGTTTGTTGGCCATGTTGGCTAACTAATTGCCTCGGAGTTCGTCAAAGTAGCTGGCGTTAGCACAGTCGTATATTAACATTAAGGGCCCGTTCTTTACCTGATAATCCTTTAATTCAAAGATAATTGCTGTAAATGCAAATGTGATGGAATATATGTTTTACATATATATGAACACTGCCTCGGTACTGTATACTATACGGCAAATGATGTGATCAACTCGGTCACCGTTGTGTGCTCCGGCCATCAGTCAGTTTCACCTCTTCTGACGTTTGACAAAGAACGACAGATGCAAAGTACATGAAGAACATAGTGCACAATGTAGCCAATCATACATAGAAAAGCAATAACAACGGACTCCTATCAATTATATTACACCAAGATGTACTTCAAGTCAGATATTGGTGTACTTTTGCCAACATTCTCAAAATGTACAAAATATATGGCTGGCGTGTACACTTTTCCTAGACACTGTACTGTGCTATATGTGAAAACACATGGGCCGTGTATACTCTCCCCATATGAAGCTTCGCTGCATTATTGTAACAATTTCAATAATAGAGTACTGTAGTGGGTATATACTTGTTATGGTATGTTCGGTGTGGTTAGCAAGATTAACGCGGTTGGGTTTGTACATGTTAGAACCATTGACCAATATTGGCAAGATTAACGCGCTGGGTGTGTACATGTTAGAACCATTGACCAATATTGGCAAGATTAACGCGGCTGGGTGTGTACATGTTAGAACCATTGACCAATATGGATAAGATTAACGCGGCTGGGTGTGTACCTGTTAGAACCATTTACCAATATTGACAAGATTACCGCAGCCGGGTGTTTACATGTTAAGGCACATTGACCAATATTGACATGATGAACGCAGCTGGGTGTGTACATGTTCAGAACCATTGACCAATATCGACAACATTACCGCAGCTGGGTGTGTACATGTGTTGAACCATTGACCAATATCGACATGATGAACGCAGCTGGTTGTGTACGAAGCAGTGACCAATATTGACAAGATTAATGCAGCTGGGTGTGTACATGATCGGAACCATTGCCCAATATTTGCAAGATTTTCGCAGCTGGGTGTGTACATGTTCGAAATAATTGCACAATATTGACAAGATTACCGCAGCTGGGTGTGTACATGTTCAGAACCATTTACCAGTATTGACAAGATTACCGCAGCTGGGTGTGCACATGTTCAGAACCATTGACCAATATTGATGAGATTACCGCAGCTGGGTGTGCACATGTTCAGAATCGTTGACCAATATTGACAAGATTACCGCAGCTGGGTTTGTTACATGTTCAGAACCATTGACCAATATGGATAAGATTAACGCGAAGGTGAACATACCTTCAGACGGGCAATATTACACCATATAGCCTGTGTAGAATCACAACAACGTATTTGTCATACCGCAGATCCTGTATTTGGCCGTAAAAACATATCTCTTCTTTTGATCTTTGCGTTTTTTCAGGAAGAAACACAATCCGAGATTCGATTTTCTTCCGTCAGTCTTAATATAAAGGCGTAAATGAACATTTTTTTTTTTAATAAACGAAAACAAACTAAATATGGAGTAAGAAATCCATCGAAAACGACTTTATGACAGTTTTTTTATATCGTGTAATTTAATTTATATTCCACTGCTCTATCGATCTGCTCTCCCTTTGGCGCCTCTAGAATAATGCGACTGGTTACCAAACATTCGCTGTCATTGCTACGCCGCAGTTTCGTGCGTGGAACCCATAGTTTGTGACCTAAATATAGCGGTGTCACGAAGGCAAGCGTGTGGAGATTTGAAAAGCAATTTTAGTTATTTTGGCTAATTTTTCGCTCATATTTTGATCAGCGAAGAATATTTATGGAAAAATAAACAATGAAAGACTGGTTTTGAGTGTACAATTTGTTACTTGTATTGATCAATTCGGGGTTTTATTGTGTTTAGTGAGGAATACAATTCGCAATCGGTAGACGCTTGCAAAATGTGTTTTCATTGGACGCGAGGCGCCGGAGGGGAATCGCAATTCCTGTATGTCCGACGGCCTTGGCAGGTCATATAATATATATGACCAGGCAAGCTAGCCAATTAAAAGCCGAGAAACTTGTCTGCGGTATGACAAATGCAAATGGTAGTGTGACTCTGTCACCAACTATATAGCAAACAGTGTAGCCCCATAACAATCTGCGCACATGCGCAGGCTGATCTGAGGCTAAACTGGTTGCACACAATTTTTTTCTCTCGCTATACGTGTCATACGTCACTCGTTTATAGTAGATACGGCTTATCGGTGGTGTAAACATTTCAATTGAGTTTAAAACATCGGACAATAAACACGCATATTACGGAGTACATGGGTACATATAACCAGAGACATAGACATACTTAAAATCCTTGATATTGTAACCGGACCATTATTCAGGACTTTCAGTACTTTGCGTTACCTTTTGATTTATGTGTCGGTAGAGTTATTTCCCTTTGACCATGAATGCTAGTTTTAGTAGTCTAGGAAGTGATACTGTTGCATTCTGGGTATTGTTTGGTAGTGAGCATTGTTTAGGCAGAAATCAAGGAAGACATCTTTCAAACAGCTGATGACAGATTTTATAGTTTGACGGGCGATAGTAATCATGTAAGTTGTTTGTATTGTGCCATTTTATCATGTTTGTATTGGAATCGATTCTGTATTGGGTGAGGTTGACAAGGTCGCTCTAATTTGTCTGTTAAGCTGCATTCCCAAGACTGTGTTTGCGGTGCGCGATTTTTCCCAAAATGGCGGGTTATTTAAATTTAGCATCTCGCACATTAACTTCACAGGATTATTGCATGTTTCACTCGAATGCATTCTCATCCCTTACAGTTGTTCTACTGACATTCACCGCGAGAACGAGAACGATATCGAGTGACACCGAGTGATAGTGACGTGTCTGAACACCCAGAACCATCCCTCTGGTAGGTGTCTAAATGTTTGTGTACATGTCTCATCTAAATGTTTGTGTACATGTCTCGTCTAAATGTTTGTGTACATGTCTCTGCAATTGTGGGTACTCAGGGCACATATGCTGGACTGGTTCTACCCAGTGGATCCGTCATGACAGACGCAATGTTGTCGAGAGGTTGAACTGGTTCTACCCAGTGGATCAGTTAGGTAATATGCAAGGATGTCAGATGTTGAACTGGTTCTACCCAGTCTCTATAGGTTGCAAACGTCAGACCATGTTGGTGTGTTAACACGGGTACAAGCAATCCATGTATGACTACATGTAGATAATACGTTATTCCATCTGTACCTAGATATCTATGTTCATTGCTGATAACCACTAGAATACTGTCCATCAAATATCGCTTGTCAACCACCCAACAAATCATTCAGGCTATCATGTTTTAATTGTTACTCATTTGTTGTTATATACATGTTATGTACTATGTGTGTTAATTCCGGACGTGACTGGTAGTACGGTACATAGTGATTGTTTAAGGAGACGATTCTCATGGACCCACAACTTGCCAGTCAAGTTGTGTGTCCATACCATCGTTAGGTATATATTAGTCATGCTAATAAGTAATCATGGTAACCCTTGTTATTTCAGAGTGTATTTCTTCCTTCGTACGTTGTACGAGGGTTCGTACCAGATCGTACCAGACTGCCGTACTACCAGGTCACCAGTTATCCATATGAGTCCACACATTAAACATAGATGATCGAACATTTTGGCATCTCTAGTTCTCTATTTACATTATCCCATGAGTAGAGAAACGACAAGATAACAATATCAATTTAAAAATGGCGTTTGTCGTGGCTCGAAATCTACTGGGAAGACGTCGAAGGTGGACGCGAACTACAAATGTAATCCGTGTAACGAATCCGGGTCTACCAAAGACGCCATCATGTATTGTCGGAACTGTGACGAATTTATGTGCGAGTCTTGCGCATCACTTCACAAGGCGTTCAAAGTTTCGAGAGATCATGTACTGGATTTAGTAAGTGACATGGGAACTGCAGGACGAGCCGGGGCACGTAAGCTCTCCCCACCACACTGTGCCGACCACGAGGGTAAATTGGCTGATTTATATTGTGAGAAACACGACGACATCTTCTGCAGTTCCTGCAGGTTGACGAAGCACAGAAAATGCAAGGTGGTGTCCGTACGTGACATGGCAAAGGTGCCTACATCCGGCCAACAACTGTCCGCTGCTCTCGAGTCGATGACCGCTATGAAAAGCAGGATTGAGACTCTCAAAGGTGACAGGGAGAAAGCTATTGAAGCTTTAACAAACCTGGAAAAGTCGTGTATCGCAGATATCCAAGCGTTCAAGACTAAATTGATTGAACTGATAGAGCGGCTTGAAAGGGAAATGCTTGAAGCTATGAAGAAGGCCGTTGAACCAAAGATGGCCGTTCTGCGTGAGAATGTTAATATGTGTGATGTCCTATTGCCACAGGTATCTGCTGACACGAAGGACGCCGATGACGCGACATCAGTCGATGATCACATGACAAGCGTGCTGGTCGCTCACAGACTGCGTAAGACTCGACGTACGGCGGAAACAGCACTAGCCGAGATAGAACCGAAGGAAGATCGAGTTAACTTGGCATTTGTACCGGCACCCACCCTATCCGATTGCTTGACAAGCGTCGATCGGTTTGGCACACTGCAGGTTACTCCCGGAATAGCGACATCGCTATCTGTCTCGTCCGACAGTCTACATGTATCAAAGCCTCTTACCGATATGCAAGTTGTCACGTCCGACAGTCTACATGTATCAAAGCATCTTATCGATATGCAAGTTGAAAGGTCAACACGGATAGACACGGGGTCTAACAGTATATTCAGTTCAGTAATATTGGCGGATGGACAGGTGGTATTAGTTGACCGATCAAATAAAGAACTTATTCTGCTGGATAAAATGTTATCCATCAAATCAAAATTGAAGTTAGCAGACGAGCCCTGGGACGTGGCCGCGGACGTGTCCGGTGACGTCATCGTGTCGTTGTCGGAGAGTAACAAGCTGCAGTGGTTCGACGTGGGCCGCGGACTCTGGGCGGGCCGCACCTTCACCACCAGTATGTCGTGTCGCGGTGTGGCTGTCCACGCCGGGGAGGTGTACAGCGGCGTGGGGAAGGGCTGGTGGAGCAACTGCGTCCTGGTGCTGGATGGACACGGGGAGGAGACACGGCGGATTAACACGTATGCACATGCATACTTCATTACCGTGAGCCCGCGAGGTTTGGTTTTCATATCCAACTGTATTCAACATCGCGTCACGTGCTACACCCCAGCAGGAGACATCGTGTACGCCACTAAACCCGGGGACATACGTGATCCATGCGGAATGTTAGCAGACGGCAGTGGAAACCTAATTGTCTGCTGTCGGAAGTCTAACGAGATTGTCGTGCTGGGGAAGGACGGCCGCCGCCGCAAGACATTCCTGTCGTCTGCTGACGGCGTGACGTCGCCGACCTCCATATCGTACAGACGGAGTGACAACACGCTTATCGTCACAATGGAGGATAACAAACCCAGTTGTATCGCATACAAACTCAAATAAGGCACATTTCTTGTATAGAACGGACTTTCGCAGTGTAATAACACGGTGTATTAAAACCATAATACACTAGTGTAATAAACATGTAAACGAGACCGCTATGGAAAATACATTGGGCCGTTTCTTATGAAGTCTGTAAACTATTTAATAAATATCGTATTTTATTAATTTATTTTAATTGTTGGATTATATTCAGTGCACAAGCACATCATCATGTATTGAAGTTGTAACGGTCTTATTTGGATATGTGGATTATGCCACTGTAACTTTAATAGTCTAAGGGAGACAACTGCGATTGGCGTTATGTAATGGCGATAACCGGGGTTATCCCCCTTGGTGTAGTGGTATTGGCGTATGTCGGCCCTAATTCTATTTGTGTCTGTATGCTGGGTATGTTATACTGTAATTGTGCAACACGCTATGTTATGTCATTTGCTCCCCGACTGAGGTAATGTACCTTATGCGACCAACGTAGTCCCAGATCAGCATGTGCATCGGCGCAATCTGATCTGGGACTACGCTGGCCGCTATTCCGTCAATGTAGCGAAGTTTATGTCACCGAATAACCATGTTTGATAAGATTGTTGATTGTCTGGTTGTAGGAATGTATACGATGATCAGGAGCTACACTGGTCATCCATGTCATAAGGGCTGTTTTATTGGTCAGTGGCACACGCGAAGACCAGCATAAATCGGTCCGTAGCTGCCAAAAATATGTTCTTAGACGTCATTTGTGAAAAGTATATACTTTTACCTTCCTGGAGATTGGACAATGTTTGATGTTCACACAGTGGAACCTCTCTAAACCGGACGCACATGGACTTCCACAGAGTGACCAGTTTAGAGAGATATTACACTGTGAACGAAGTACCCGAGCACCCCTACATGTACGTTTGTGCTTTTGAATCATGAACATACAATATGTAGTTGAACTATATCAGCAATCCCACACGTAGAATCATGTTTTTCGCTAGGTATAGACATATTATACAAATATACAATTCAATTATATTTTCCTGTTCTGGTGCCCGTTTCAATTAACTTCGTACGACAATGAAGTTCGTAACAACAAACGTGAAATCTACAACAGCATTTACACTGATGCATGCCGATATTGGCAAATCATTCGTGGTTGTGTTAACATTTAAGGGTGTATACACATACTAGTAGGAGGGTGGTGGTAGCATTATGGAACCACGTTAATGTCAGGAGGAAATTAATAACAAGCTTCGTACAAGCTTATTAATCGTACGAAGTTTAGTGAGGCGGGTCCATCAACGTCCGAGTATATCCTAGACACGGGGCCTTTAACATGTGTAAGCCAATCGTGATCCGAGATTATAATGCCCGCTGAGTACGTTATAGATCAGGCAGGTTGGTTGGCCGAGACTGAGCACAGCTCAGCCTCATCCAATCAAATGTCCTGCTACATCTCACTGCTGTCTGTGCAATAACGAAATCTTCCAAATTTTACGGCTTTTAAACAACGCAAAAACAACAAAGTTTTTGTAATGTTAAATTTCATCAAAATGTTAGAAGGACGGACCTTTCAGTCACTGTGTCTCCGACGATGTGGCAGACATTCACTTTGTGTTTTCACCACATGGACCGGACATTAGTCATATCAACCAAATGTACCATTTTCCCCGATTACAGTCCGAGTAGTTTATGCTGCATTCAATTATTTATCACCACGTATCGTGATAGAGAGGGGAAATAATCTGATGACGTATTTCCCCTACAACTCTAGCAGGTGGTGTACGTTTTGAGACAAACCACGTGAGTTCGTACCACAGAAGATGTGTGATCAATCTCATGAAATATATTTACAAATAATTACGATATTTTCCGTAAATGACGTCGGAATTTGATGAAATGTTCAGAGCTAATGTGGAATAGAATTTCTTAGTTGCTACGTAAGTTCGTCAATTTTCCTGGTCATTTACAGAAAAGATCAGAACAATTCATGAACAATGGTACATCTCCTTAGGTACAGAATCCACGTTTGTGAACCACAATCGTCATTTGTCATGGAGTGATGTACTAGACGTTTAGCATTTTCTACACAGGACACTAGATACATTAATTGCAGAAAATAAAACTAGTGACATTGGATTGCAAATACGAACTATGTTTTCAACGATATTTATTTGTTCAGGTGTTATAAACATATATTAGCCAACCCGTATTTTCATGTGACTCAATCATAGATACAACGTGGTTCAGAAATATTGTACACATCTACAATTAAATTCCATTGTATTATTCAGTTCCATCACATTCCGCGCATGTCTGAGGCCCAATGCCTTTAACGACTTCAGAAGGCTTACAGAACACAGTCAACTTATGAATAATATAGACGGTAAACCGGGTAGCAGTGACCAGTAGCCTATTTCATCAACATTGCAAAGTATACTTTAGTAGCAAAGTATACTTTGAGGGAGAAATTTTCAATTTTATGATAAATTTATTAATTTTTATTATACTGAATTGATTACATTATCACAGCCAATTTGGCTGTGATAATGTAATAAATTCAGTATAATAATTCTGCATACTTTTAATCATGAAATATATGCATTTGTTAGTTCTATATGAAATAATGCATTTCAGGAAAAATAAATGATTACTCCCTCAAAGTATACTTTGCTAGTAAAGTATACCTTGCAATGTTGGTGAAATCGGCTACTGTTAGCCGCCAGTTTCGTATAATGGCACCGGTGAAATTTATTAATATTACACTTTCTGCTGATTAAAATTCATTTTAATTGTTTAGTTATTATTTTGTAGTTGATTATATTCAGATTTTACATCGTATTAATTGATGAATGCTCATTACAGAGCCATCTGACCTGTTCCCATTGGTCAGAAATGGGCAAATACGAATTGAGGGTATGTTGTGACAAAAACTAATCAAAACAACAGATTTTTCTGGGAGTTTCAAGAATTTATTTCAGAGAAAACTCATGGATGGGAACTGGTTTGCACCATGATAGTACATTTGCCTCAGGATGATGATTGAGAACACATACAACATTCAATCTGTAGTTCTGCAAGTAGCGTTGCACGACATGGTTTTAAAGTGAATATTGTACCTCAGAATTAGATCATTTTAAAGAGGCTGCATCAAGATATTTCACATTCTTGCATAGGTATAAAGGAGCACTAATAGAGCAGCATATTTGTGTTTATGTAAAAGCTTCTAGTGTGTCTAGGTCACAAATGTCGAACGCATATTGCTGTCTGCCCACTTATTTGGAATATTGCATTAAATACATACTGTCCGAGCCTCCGAGGGCGTGAAATGGATAATTTTAAATTAACTGGTCACTGCCCCTACCCCCTCCCCAGTCCTGGTACAGCTTAGCAACAAGGAGTAAATTCTCAGGACAACGGCATTGATTGTAATTATTATGACATAGATAAATAAAATAGATGCTGCAGGAAAGGTATGGATGTGCCAAACATTTTATTATATTATTTGCATGCTCTACACATGCAGGTTAAATTTTCTGTGTGCGACTTGATGTGGGGGTGAGATGGAGATTTCGAAAGTGAAAGTAGACAACAAAGGGGAAATAACTCGTGGAAATAAACCCGCATGACCCCGTGTTTGGCATGGATCTAAAACCGGCTTAGGTCACTGACTCCAGCATGGAAGTAACATTGATTTTGTCGCAGGTAGTTTGCGATTGTCATGTTTGTGTGAATGTGGGTGGGTCTATGGGAAATCAATTGGTTGCCCGTTTCCTACAGTGTCTGTTTATAGTACCTCAGTCCCAGGCATCTGTCAATTCCACCGGCGGGATTGGGTGCCGGATGGTTGAGACCAGGGTTAGTCATGTTTAGTTTGGTGCCCGGTTCGGGAACATAATCCCTGTGAGTTGCACTTCAATAGTTCTGCTAGCTTTCTGCTATTTTTCTCCAAAACGTCGACGTTGTCCGCAGATTCTGAAAGAAATCATGCATTGTCATTTACAATGTTTTATTTATTTCACTGTAATTCATCTGGTATCATAATGTGTGTTCATGATCACAAAACTGTATTCTATTAATATTCGTGAAATACAGTGGAAACACTCGCTAAACCGGATACCCTATGATATTGTGCTAAAAAAGTTGTGCAATTTTTAATTTAGCGATCGTAAATAACTTGGTGTATTTTACGCACTTATTTTAGCTGAATAACAATTGGGAGTACAACATACTCACAGCAATGTGAAAATACGCATTGATTTTCAAATTAAGTAGTGGAAATACTGTAAAAAAGTTGAACATGTACCTAGTTGAGCGCAACGACAACCCATCCCAACGGAACGGCTCCGAAGTGCGCACATTGCAGAACTGCGGTTGCAGCTGGACGCCAGGGGGACATCAATCGCCCGACATCAATCGCCAGTCGCCCGACCGGGCTACTCTCCGCCAGGAAGCCTACCATTCTCTTCTTTGATCAGCCGGCGCCCGCCCCATTATCTAGCAGCGTCCGGCCGACGCCCTGGCGGGCGCACTGTCTCCCCTGCGATTGAATGTTCAAATGGCACCACCCGGGCCCCGTCTAATATGTGAGGGCACACGTCGCAGACATGAAATTCGCCGGATTCAATTCAATTCAATTCAATTCGTTTATTGGCATTAAACAGCAAAAAGCACATTTATAGCCATATAACAAACATGTATGATGGTTTCATGGAAATGTGTTCTCACTAGACATATTAGCCAAGAAATATGATTGGGCTAAATCATTTCACAATCAGTTTGTTGCTAGTCCACTGCATTCTAAACTCTTTCTGTCCTCATTAAATTTTATATACAATGTACTATTTTCATCTTGCTCACCCAGGCTGTATGCCGCGACAAGCCATTCAAACCGTTATAATAAAACGGTTCAAATGGCGACCACGACTTACACCGAGTGAGAAATATGAACCATATGTAACACTGTCCATGACCAATTTGAATATACCCAGAAGTTATTGGGGTTCGGTTTCTATTCAAGCAATTATCATAATGCAGTACTAGCTAGACATTGTTCCGTGTGCATGCCGATGTGCACCCCACAATCCCGCTTGGGAATTCTGGTGTGTCCATAGAAATGCATCCAAAACAGTGAGTGGTGACCGATGTTATTTATCAACGTTCACGGTTTCTATTCAAGCAATTGTCATAATGCAGTACTAGACATTGTTCCGTGTGCATGTCGATGTGCACACCACAATCCCGCTTGGGGATTCTGGTGTGTCCACAGAAATGCATCAAAAACAGTGAGTGGTGACCGATGTTATTTATCAACGTTCACTGTTTCTATTCAAGCAATTATCCTAATGCAGTACTAGACATTGTGCCGTGTGCATGCCGATGTGCACACCACAATCCCGCTTGGGGATTCTGGTGTGTCCACAGAAATGCATCAAAAACAGTGAGTGGTGACCGATGTTATTTATCAACGTTTACGGTTTATATTCAAGCAATTATCCTAATGCAGTACTAGACATTGTTCCGTGTGCATGCCGATGTGCACACCACAATCCCGCTTGTGGATTGTGGCGTGCCCACAGACATGCATCCAAAACAGTGAGTGGTGACCGATATTATTTATCAACATTCATGGTTTCAATTCAAGCAATTGTCATAATGCAGTACTAGACATTGTTCCGTGTGCATGCCGATGTGCACACCACAATCCCGCTTGGGGATTCTTGTGGTGTGTCCACGACATGCATCCAAAACAGTGAGTGGTGACCGATGTTATTTATCAGCGTTCACGGTTTCTATTCAAGCAATTATCATTATGCAGTACTAGACATTGTTCCGTGTGCATGCCGATGTGCACACCACAATCCCGCTTGGGGATTCTGGTGTGTCCACAGTCATGCATCCAAAACAGTGAGTGGTGACCGATGTTATTTATCAGCGTTCACGGTTTCTATTCAAGCAATTATCATTATGCAGTACTAGACATTGTTCCGTGTGCATGCCGATGTGCACCCCATCATCATTCACGGGCTCTAAATTACGGTGTCCTGTTAGGGCCACGTTACATTCTCGCGTTCTCGCTCTCTGGACTTATACACGAGATCGCGAGATTGCGAGAACGCGAGGCGAGATCGCGAGATTACGAGAACGCGAGAACGCGAGAACGCGAGAATGCAAGAACGCGAGGCGAGATCGAGAGATCGCAAGATCGCGAGATCGCGAGGCCTCGCGATCTCGCAATCTCGCAATCTCGCGATCTCGCGATCTCGCGATCTCGCAATCTCGCGATCCTCGCGATCTCGCGATCACGAGGTCGGAAGTAAATATATGCACATGCTCGCTGGGAATGCGTTTTGCGCATGCGTGTCTGCAACCCTCATTCACAAGAGAAGACGGCGTCGGAGGCTGTGGAAGGTACAGTTCAGTTTTGTAAAAATATAAAATTATCATACATTTGACAGTGTTATGCCCATTAAACTTAATTAACTATTTAATCATGAATTCGTATTAATGGTCAGTGACGAAAGACGGTTTCATGCGCATTTCACTTGCGCATATACTTACTTCCGACCGCGAAAACACGAGATCGCGAGATTGCGAGATTGCGAGATCGCGAGATCGCGATGCGAGATTGCGAGTTCGCGAGATTGCGAGATAGCGAGATTGCGAGATCGCGAGGCGAGATTGCGAAATCCCGAGGCGAGATCCCGAGGCGAGATTGCGAGATTGAATCTCGCGTTTTCGCCTCGCGATCTCGCATTCTCGCGTTCTCGTATTCTCGCGATCTCGCCTCGCGTTCTCGCGATCTTGAAATCTCGTGATCTCGCCTCGCGTTCTCGCAATCTCGCGATCTCGTGTATAAGTTGAGAGAGCGTGAACGCGAGAATGTAACGTGGCCCTAACAGGAAACCGTACTAAATCCTCCGGCGACTCCTGCGATTAGAAAGATCACGCGGACGACGGCTGATATGTGAGAGCCGCCCGCTTTAAAGGTATATGCCCACTCAGTAGGCACAGACTATTCTTTATATCAGATACCTCATCTGAGACATTATCTGGCAAAATAAATATTCAAACACCATTACCCCACGTATTGATTGGCATTATTATACATGTTATATCAGATCTAAATTTACACACTGATATCAGGGGCGATAACCGTGTTTTCTTAAAATGTTAACGGCGATCAGTATTCATTGTCTATATTATTATTTTGTATGTGCAATGATCATACTTGATAGTCTGTCGAAAATATGATTTGTTCAGGTTACGCATTTAATTAGTATAAATAATTAAAAAAATGTATGCCTCATTTGCATATGAAAATAGCATGATACGACCGCGCGTCACTATCAGTAAAATAAATATTACTAAATGATTATATCTGTATAGCGGGCTCTCGTAATTATTAGAACTGGTGGAAAAGTGACACAATTATACACTTATTTAATTCCTATAAATAACAATGTGTGCCTACTGAGTGGGCATGTACCTTTATGGAATAATGGTTTTATTGGTTTAAAACGTACGCGGGTAGAAGCTCCGTTGCTCACCTTGTAAATTCGTACAATACGTGTAATTGTACATAACGTGTAACGTGTGACGTAAATTGTATGTTGGTAACAATGCAGGCGCGGATCCAGGATTTCGGGTTAGGGGCGGGCGTAACTATTTTGCAATACTTGACTATATTATCGAACGTGCTATGCTCGTTCGATAATATAGTCAAGTATTGCGAAATAGTCGACCGAGCTGAGATCGGGATAGCGTTAGGGGGTCCGGGTGCATTCCCCCCCCCCCCCCCCCCCCCCCCCCCCCCCCCCCCCCCACCCCCCCCCCCCCCCCCCCCCCCCAAGAATTGTTTTGAAATCTACATCGCATTTATTGCGTTCTGGCGCATTTTGGAGCACACATATTGACACTGTCACAGTATGTTTAGACATGACTTTTGATTGAAAACGATTAAATTTTAAAACAATAAGACAACGACCGAAAAATGCATGGAATACATGGCAATTGGCATGAAACGTGCCTTGTAACTTGTAAACAATCTTTACTCGGCGAATTTTAGGGGGGGGGGGGGGGGGGGGGGGGGGGGGGGGGGGGGGGGGGGGGGGGGGAGGGGGGGGGGGGGGGGGGGGGGGGGGGAGGGGGGGGGGGGGGGGGGGGATTGCGAGATCGCGAGATCGCGAGATCGCGAGATTGCGAGATCGCGAGATCGCGAGATCGCGAGGCGGGATTGCGAGATCGCGAGGTCACAGTATGTGTAGATATCACTTTTGATTGAAAACGATTACATTTTGAAACAATAAGACAACGACCGAAAAATGCATGGAATACATGGCACATGGCATGAAACGTGCCTTGTAACTTGTAAACAATCTTTACTCGGCGAATTTTAGGGGGGGGGGGGGGGGGGGGGGGAGGGCGGATCGCGAGATCGCGAGATCGCGAGATCACGAGATCGCTAGATCGCGAGATCGCGAGGCGGGATTGCGAGATCGCGAGGTCACAGTATGTGTAGATATCACTTTTGATTGGACAATTGACCTAGGCCGTGTGTCACGTGAAAATTAGGTCTGTTGAGGGATTTTCTTTCTTTGTTATTAATTACATTTTATTTAACAGCTGATGAGCATCGTCTCAAATGACTTCCAGTTTCAATGTCGAAATAACGAGTCTATCAGATATCGTATGTGCACAGAGTGATCTGGCTCTACACAATTGGTCATTAAGACTGTTTCTTCATGACTCGCCAAAGTAACTACATGTACATCATATACATGTAACCTACATTAACCCTTTCAACCCGAATGGACTGTGATATGCTAATGTTCCGACCAATCCAATGGTCACAACATGATTTTCAGATTCGTCCATTTATGAAAAGGGGGTGTTTTTGTTGTAAGAAATATTAAAATTAATTTAAACAAGAGGGCAATGATGGCCCTAATTCGTTCACCTGACTCCATGAACACCAGAGGAGAATGTGACATTGAGTTCATGTGTTTTAAAAAAATTGTGCTATTTTTAGATGGCGGTCATCTTGGATTAAGCGATGACTCATTTTACAAAATCTGAAAATGCTTCACCCAGCATCGGCCATGTGGTTCCTGAGAAAAAGACGTTAAAAATCTTGAATAAATGGACCTTTTGGTGGCCATCATGGATGACATAATCATCCGATTCTGACAAATATTGCACCAGAGTGATTGCCTCATTGATACCTTCAATTTGATATATGACATGACCATATTCAGTCAAAAATAAAATTTGACCCCAATTTGACCCCACGTGCCACGCCCATTTTTGACCCCGGGGTCACCATTTTAACAACTTTCAAAGAGCAATGTACATCGATCATTCCTACCAAGTTTCGTCGAAATCCGGCGAGCGGTTCATGAGAAGAAGATTTTTTAAGAATTTATGCTATTTTTAGACGGCAGCCATCTTGGATTAGCGATGACCTCCATTTTAAAAAATCTGAAAAGGCTTCAACCATGGACCATAACTTTTAAGTTTGGCTACCATGGGCCAAGTGGTTCATGTGAAGAAGAATTTTGAAATCTCTAATAAAAGAACGACCTTTTGACCTTTCGGCGGCCATCTTGGATGACATAACAATCCGATTTCGACAAAAAATGCACCAGAGTGATCGCCTCATTGATACCTTCAATTTGATATATGACATGACCATATTCAGTCAAAAATAAAATTTGACCCTAATTTGACCCCACGGGCCACGCCCATTTTTGACCCCAGGGTCACCATTTTAACAACTTTCAAAGAGCAATGTACATCGATCATTCCTACCAAGTTTTGTTGAAATCCGGTTGGCTCTTCTTGAGAAGAAGATTTTTTAAGAATTTGTGCTATTTTTAGACGGCGGCCATCTTGGATTACGTAATGACGTCATTTTAACAATTTTGTAATCCCCCTACCTAAGGACCATGACTATGAAGTTTGGTGACTATAGACCCAATGGTTACCGAGGAGAAGACGTTTGTTTAAAATGTTCAGACGGACGACGGACGACGGACGAGACGACGACGGACGACGACGACGGACGTCGGACGACGGACGGAACGGACGACGGACGACGACGGACTGGACGACGGACGACGGACGACGGACGACGGACACATTGCGGTAACAATAGCTCACATGAGCTTCGCTCAGTTGAGCTAAAAAGTGCAGATCCTGATGAGACGGCTCGTTGCGAGCCGGCTCATCTGGATCTGCATTTTTTGCATAAACCGCTATAGCGGGATTTCGGGTTCAAAGGGTTAGCAAACTGTAACTAGCATAGCTACGGTTTAACCCTTTGAACACGAAAGCCTGCTGTAGCGGCTTATGCTTATGATCTAGCGATCTCGCGATCCCCCCTTCCCCCCCCCCCGAGATCGCGAGATCGCTAGATCGCGAGATCGCGAGGCGGGATTGCGAGATCGCGAGGTCACAGTATGTGTAGATATCACTTTTGATTGAAAACGATTACATTTTGAAACAATAAGACAACGACCGAAAAATGCATGGAATACATGGCACATGGCATGAAACGTGCCTTGTAACTTGTAAAAAATCTTTACTCGGCGAATTTTAGGGGTGGGGGAGGGGGGCACGCGCCGGGTCCGCCCCCCCCCCTGAATCTGCCCATGCAATGCACCCAAACCACCAGAGTTACCGAAATAACACATAAAACACCGAAATGTGAACCGTTATGCAAGAACCTGGGTAATTAAGTAACTGGAATAGATTTTGATATGTTAATTTTGCAACCATTGAAATCGTCACAAAATGGTTTTCAGACTAACTATATAGTTCATTTATGAAAAGGGGGTATTTTTTGTTCTCAAAAATATGAAAATTGCCTGCAAAAATAATGCAGATCCTGATGACATGACTCTTCACGAGCCGGCTTATCTGGATCTGCACTGTTTGCATAAGCCGCTACAGCGGGCTTTCGTGTTCAAAGGGTTAAACCGTAGCTATGCTAGTTACAGTTTGCTAACCCTTTGAACCCGAAATCCCGCTATAGCGGTTTATGCAAAAAATGCAGATCCAGATGAGCCGGCTCGTAACGAGCCGTCTCATCAGGATCTGCACTTTTTAGCTCAACTGAGCGAAGCTCATGTGAGCTATTGTTACCGCAATGTGTCCGTCGTCCGTCGTCCGTCGTCCATCGTCCGTCGTCCGTCGTCGTCGTCCGTCGTCGTCCGTCGTCCGTCGTCGTCGTCCGTCGTCCGTCGTCCGTCGTCGTCCTGAACATTTTCAAACGTCTTCTCCTCGGTAACCATTGGGTCTATAGTCACCAAACTTCATAGTCATGGTCCTTAGGTAGGGGGATTACAAAATTGTTAAAATGACGTCATTACGTAATCCAAGATGGCCGCCGTCTAAAAATAGCACAAATTCTTAAAAAATCTTCTTCTCAAGAACCACCAACCGGATTTCGACAAAACTTGGTAGGAATGATCGATGTACATTGCTCTTTGAAAGTTGTTAAAATGGTGACCCTGGGGTCAAAAATGGGCGTGGCCCGTGGGGTCAAATTAGGGTCAAATTTTATTTTTGACTGAATATGGTCATGTCATATATCAAATTGAAGGTATCAATGAGGCGATCACTCTGGTGCATTTTTTGTCGAAATCGGATTGTTATGTCATCCAAGATGGCCGCCGAAAGGTCAAAAGGTCGTTCTTTTATTTAGAGATTTCAAAATTCTTCTTCACATGAACCACTTGGCCCATGGTAGCCAAACTTAAAAGTTATGGTCCATGGTTGAAGCCTTTTCAGATTTTTTAAAATGGAGGTCATCGCTAATCCAAGATGGCCGCCGTCTAAAAATAGCATAAATTCTTAAAAAATCTTCTTCTCATGAACCGCTCGCCGGATTTCGACGAAACTTGGTAGGAATGATCGATGTACATTGCTCTTTGAAAGTTGTTAAAATGGTGACCCCGGGGTCAAAAATGGGCGTGGCACGTGGGGTCAAATTGGGGCCATTTTTTATTTTTGACTGAATATGGTCATGTCATATATCAAATTGAAGGTATCAATGAGGCAATCACTCTGGTGCAATATTTGTCAGAATCGGATGATTATGTCATCCATGATGGCCACCAAAAGGTCCATTTATTCAAGATTTTTAACGTCTTTTTCTCAGGAACCACATGGCCGATGCTGGGTGAAGCATTTTCAGATTTTGTAAAATGAGTCATCGCTTAATCCAAGATGACCGCCATCTAAAAATAGCACAATTTTTTTAAAACACATGAACTCAATGTCACATTCTGCTCTGGTGTTCATGGAGTCAGGTGAACGAATTAGGGCCATCATTGCCCTCTTGTTTAAATTAATTTTAATATTTCTTACAACAAAAACACCCCCTTTTCATAAATGGACGAATCTGAAAATCATGTTGTGACCATTGGATTGGTCGGAACATTAGCATATCACAGTCTTTTCAGGGTTGAAAGGGTTAATGTAGGTTACATGTATATGATGTACATGTAGTTACTTTGGCGAGTCATGAAGAAACAGTCTTAATGACCAATTGTGTAGAGCCAGATCACTCTGTGCACATACGATATCTGATAGACTCGTTATTTCGACATTGAAACTGGAAGTCATTTGAGACGATGCTCATCAGCTGTTAAATAAAATGTAATTAATAACAAAGAAAGAAAATCCCTCAACAGACCTAATTTTCACGTGACACACGGCCTAGGTCAATTGTCCAAACATGCGTAGGCTTATTCCGGCTCCAGTTAAGGTGCGTAATTTGACCAACTTGGGGTGAAATTTGGTTATTTCTTCATCAAAAATGGCAAGTTGTGAGTCCTTTAGAATCGTCTCATTGAGACGATTCTAAAGCACTCCCAACTTGCCATTTTAGATGGAGAAATAAGAAATTTACCTCCAAATTACGCACCTTATCTGGAGCTCTGCTTATTGTATGCTTTTGTTTCCGGGTTAGATTCGGGGTTGATTTACACGAGCAGCTTCCGGTTGCTATTATGTCGCATACTATACTTAGTATTCATTATTTATAATTACCCGTTTCCGCCACTTTCATTGTTATTAAATCCGCATTCCCAGATACCCATCATATGGAATGAATATAGAGAATAGTGTCCGTTGATATCGAGTTTATCAGCCAAGGCTAGGAAACGTGTAGGAATTCCGAGGCTTGCCGAGGAATTCCTACCGTTTCCGAGCCGAGCCTGATGAACATAGAGAATACCAGGCTGGTGTCTGTTGCTATCGAGTTTATCAGGCAACGCTAGGAAACGTGTAGGAATTCCGAGGTCTACCGTTTCCGAGCCGAGCCTGATGGATATAGAACATATCAGACTGGTGTCTTTTCATATCAAGCTTATCAGGCTATTCCTACCGTTTTCAAGCCTGATGAACTTGACATTTCTTACACGGAGAATACCAGTAGCCGATTTCACCAGCATTGCAAAGTATACTTATCTAGCAAAGTATACTTTGAGGGAGTAATCATTTATTTTTCCTGAAATGCATTATTTCATATAGAACTAACGACTGGATATATTTGATGATTACAAGTATGCACAATTATTATACTGAATGTATTACATTATCACAGCCAAAATGGCTGTGATAATGTAATAAATTCAGTATAAATAAAATTTCATAAATTTATCCTAAAATTGAAAATTTCTCCCTCAAAGTATACTTTGCTAGATAAGTATGCTTTGCAATGTTGGTGAAATAGGCTACAGGCTTGTTCGATCTCTCAAGATTATCAGGCAATGCCAGGAAACGAGCCTCGGAATTCCTACAGTTTACGAGCCGAGCCTGATAAACTTGACATTTTTTACATAGAGAATATCAGGCTACTCCATCTTTGACATTGCTAGTAACTCCGGATTCACAATCACTCTGGAGGGGTATGCGGGTTAAGGTTAGACTATACCAAATGACGCGAAATCGCCCAGCGGGTGTGCATAAGTAGTCTGGTATAACAAAATAGTGTGGGCGTTTTGAGGTCACAGACACAGTTTGCTTGCAAATCTTGATCCATTACTACCCAGTTTCACTTGAGGAACATTTTGGGGTGCTTTTAACACCAGTTTTAAGCATATTTGTAGCATTTAAAAGAAAAAACTGAACCTGTTGGTCACGTGATGTAAACAGAGTTTCCGTGGCCAACACATGTAAACAATATTGGGTGATATGGCGAGGTTTGTTTTTTCTTTCTTAGGAGTAAGTGAACCTATTGTTTAGTTCATGCAGAACCAGTACAGACTGGCTGCAGGTCATGTACAAGTAGGTCCTACAGCATCCATATGATTAGTGAAAGTATGAGAGACTGGCCTTATTGGATGGCATTCGGTTAAATTATATAGTAAAACTATTTGGTGTGGTCTAACCTTAACTAGTATATGTCCAGGAAGGATATTTCTATCAGTATGAAATGTTAGCCCTTACAGCGCTATCTTAATTTATTTGTCGTCTGCTGTTTATTTTCTATTTTCCATTTTTATCATCAAACACATGCTTTGACAGCACTTTATAATAATTTACAACATGCTTTGACAGCACTTCAGAATCATTTCCATTGTAATGGAAATGATTCTGAAGTGCTGTCAAACCATGTTTTTTTATTGAGAAATAAGGCAAGATATAAAAGCAACAGCACGCGACAATTGTTGTGTGTAGCTGTCTAAGGGTTACGACACCATGTGCAAGGAAAAGCTCCAATTATTTGTACAGTTCGTTCCCACGAAATAACAACTCGTTCCCACGAAATAACAATTCGTTCCAACGGGAACGAATTGTTAATTCGTGGGAACGAATTGCTATATGGTGGGAACGAATTGTTAATTCGAGGTAACGAATTGGTAACGAATTGTTAATTCGAGGGAACGAATTGTTATATCGTGGGAACGAATTGTTAAATTGAGGGAACGAATTGTTATTTCGTGGGAACGAATCAATAAAAAAATCCATGTCGCCTGCGGGGAAGGCCTTCGTCCAGTATTCCCGCGACTTTTCCAAGTTTATACCCCGATAAATTCCACAAAAAGGCCATTCATTCCTTATAATTCCAGCATTTGAAATATATTCATCAAGAAAATGTGTTTATTTTCCGTTTTCTTAAGAATTATTTTAACTGCGCCTCAAGGTTACGGAAAGTAGTTCGGCGTGGAAGTTTACTGGGACATACATTTTGGACAGAGACTTGCTACGGGCCAATCAAATGTTAGGGAATTGTGTAAATATGTTTGTGCTGGAATTATTGACAAATACAAGGATCCAACTGAAGGTGTATTGGAAAACCAACGGGAGAATTATGAAATAGCGCTGTCCGTCCGTCCGACTGTCCGTGTTTGGTGTTTAATCTGTATGAGCGTTGACATTAAAAAAAATGACGAAAAAAAGCTAGAGCAAGTGAGCATGTGCTCCCGTATACCCCCGCTTCGGTCGAAAAAATGAAATGGTATGTTTATATGCTACGGACGGACGAACGGACGACCGGGCGGACAGGGCGAAAACTATATACCCCTCGGCATACTTCATAAGCCGGGGGTATGGCAATCTAAAGATCACTGGAACTGTGAATTCACTCTTACATAGTGAATTTAGACAGAGATATCTCCATCTAAATGCACCATGTGAGAGTGAATTCACATTCCCAGTGCATAACTGCACACGTTTAACGGGCGACGATTTATTGAATGTAAGCAATCATGATATATGCACATAGCGATGGATATGACATACTTCCGTTTTTCAAGTGATTTGAAATTGCTCCGCTGACAGTGAAAATGGACCTCGAGTTAGTTGCTTCTCTCTTTAGTGGCTTCTGGCTGGTGTAAGTCCAGACCATCCTGCACAGGACCTGGGGCCCGTATCATAATTTTGCACTTACGAACATTTTAGTCGTAGGAAGTTTAGTGAAACGACCCCCAGAAGTGGTGACGTCATGGTCGCAATTGTAATAACCGCGAATACGGATATCGCTGTACCGTGAGACCCAAATCAATCATCACGTGCTGATTTTGGGCTACGCTGTTCGCAAACACAGTAATGTGCATTTTAACTCGGTTGTCCATAATTAGTTCAAGTATTGCTAGTATACGAACTTACATCTCTATTTCAAACTTACACATTCGATCGTTGTAAAGACGTACATACCAGAGTATGGGCGATTTGTGCAAGATCAGTGGCCAGTGGAAGCTTGTTTACGCCGATAATATTGCGGAATATTGCGATGCAATCGGTAAGTCACGTGACCATATATAACATTTAAAGAAGTTTAAGCATGAAGAATGGAAGTCCGTGCCTTCACATACTGCAACTATGAACTTAAACCAGTAGCCTATTTCACCAACATTGCAAAGTATACTTATCTAGCCAAGTATACTTTGAGGAAGAAATTTTCAATTGAATTTATTAATTTTTATTATGCTTAATTTATTACATTATCACAGCCATTTTGGCTGTGATAATGTAATAAATTCAGTATAATAATTCTGCATACTTTTAATCATCAAATATATCCAGTCGTTAGTTCTATCTGAAATAATGCATTTCGGGAAAAATAAATGATTACTCCCTCAAAGTGTACTTTGCTAGATAAGTCTACTTTGCAATTTTGATGAAATCGGCTTAACCCACATCCCAGGTTGTAATGTAGGAGACATTTTCCTTCCATTCTTTAGAGAAAAAAAAACTCAACTCATTTACCATCATTACTGGACGTGTTAAATGGCATTATTATACTTTGTTTGTATTAAACGTGAATAATCACTCTAGATATCAGGGGCAATAATCGCGCTTCCTTGAAAGGTTAACAGAACAAAAGTTCTCTATGTTTTGTTGTGCAATGATCATACTTCATAATCTGTCGATACAAATATTTATGCAAGTGACGCATACATTTAATTGATATACATACTTTAAACATGTTCTGCCTCATTTGCATACAAAACTAGAATAATACAAACGCGCGTCTCTATCAGTAAATTAAATATCACTACAGTAGTATATATGTATCTGTATAGCGGGAACTCGTAATGTTTAAAACTGGTGGCATAGTAGCACTATGACACACTTATTTAATTACAAAAAAGAACAGTGTGTGCTTACTCAATGGGACCCAAACTTAACCCTTCCTACGCTGTTGACCGAAATTGCCGTCTGCTGTTTTTCATTGTTTACTTTAATTCTTAACAAAAAAACTGGTTTTGACAGCACATGAGAATCGTCTCCTCTGGAGACGATTCTCATGTGCTGTCAAAACCAGGTTTTTGTCGAGAAATATTGAAAATAAAACATTTCCAGCAGACGACAACATTTAAATCAGCGTAGTAAGGGTTAAAGTGAAACAGAAGTCTTGATTATAACACTCAAAGGTCGGATACATGAGTCATATAGTATAGATATGAAAAAAGAATTGCATGCATCAACATAAATTGTCCTGTTCATATATTCACATAGATATATCGCCGCCATATTCATTCATGCGGACATTGTGTGCACACTAACTGAACCTGGCAGTGTTTTGTTTCAACAGGAACCCCTGCAGATAAGAAAGAAGCGGCGTTGAAACTGCTTGTGCCCGGAAATGACGTCATTCAAGATATCAGTTTCCAGAACGACACGGTTACCATAGAGACGCGCCTGCCTGACCGGAAGACGGAAGTTGTGGCAAAGTTTGGAGAAGATGTGCCATGTGAATTTCTTGATGGGCGGAAGTTAATGGTATTGCACGAACACGTACATTGTGAATACTCATTCAGATCGAGTTTAGCCGATTTCATCAAAATTGCAAAGAAAACATATCTAGCAAAGTATACTTTGAGGGAGTAATCATTTAATCATGCATTATGCAATACCAAATGCATTATGTCATATATAAGTAACGACTGGATATATTTGATGATTAAAAGTATGCAAGCTTATTATACTGAATTTATTACATTATCACAGCCAAAATGGCTGTGATAATGTAATCAATTCAGTATAATAACAATTAATAAATGTATCATTAAATTGAAAGTTTCTCCCTCAAAGTATACTTTGCTAGATAAGTATACATGTACTTTGCAATGTTGGTGAAATATTCTCCAGATAAGCATTATGTCTGAAGAGTATTATACCCCCTGATTTCAAATTAAATTTTATTTTACAATGGATTACTGTATTTATCCGACATTCTCTTGTTACCACATAGGGAATAAACGATCAAAATATGAAACAGAACTAACAAATCAGTTGTTTGACCTGCAAAAAGCAAACAGGTGAATGTGCGGCTCAAATAAGTGAATTCCCAACCTTATTAGAGCATATGCACTCACCAATTTGAAAATAATGAGAATTATCAAATTGCTGTGCGTATTTTGTACTCCTACGTTTGAATGCGGCTTGTACAGGTGCGTAAAATGCACACAAACCGCGCCTTTAATCTATTTCAGTGTAAATTTTCGAGGGACGGCGACTGTTTGCTGGAGGAACAGGCAGGAGATTTCACGTCGACAAACAAACGCTACACACAGGGTGGACAACTCATTATGGTAAGGCACAGTGGTGTTTTATCTCTATGCGGCCTGAGTCCAAGTGTTAGGAGCCAGTGGTGCATTTCACCACTTCGTACGACTAAAACGTTCGTAAGTGCAGAATTATGATAGTCTGAACATTTCACATTAGCAATGTTTTCTTGAATACAATTATTGGATTTACATTTATTGAGCATAGGCTGCATATGCAGCCTATGCTCAATAAATGTAAATCCATCAATTGAAATTTACAGATGATACTAAATTTGTACTTACGAACATCTTAGTCGTACGAAGTTTAGTGAAACGGACCCCAGGTGCGGAGCTAGTCTTCAACAACTTTATCTCAATGAAATCCACAGATTTCTTTATCAGACGAATATAAGACACCACATGTGATTGTATACCTATATAAACATGTGATTGTATACCTATATAAACATGTGCGATATCTTAAGAGACTATTTACAAACTTCACAATAGTTTCCGTAAGTGAATTCAAAAGTTAATGAACAATTAAAATGCGGAATAGAATTCTCATTTGCTATGCACATTTCCGTCATTTACAGAAAATATCACAGTTTCTGTAAATATTTTTCATGAAAAATCACACGTGATCTCAGGTTCAAAATCACATGACTTGTCACATATCTAATTTTACTTTCCTAACTACTTGGTAATAATTGATACGTTTATTTTCACATTAGCTAAACTTATCCACGGATATCTCTGAATTATACAATAGGGAAAAATTATTGTTTTTATTGCTTTTTTTCCCCTGAATTTTCTTATATTTTTAAATGTCGGATGTATGCTTGTTTCACATGTGGGTTGTCCGGTTTCTGAAATGTAAATCGGATGGTAAATATAGTCTTCCGACATTTCATTTCGTCTCTTATTTTTCAGACACAGACGTCCAATGGCGTAACCTCTACAAGAAAGTACAACAAGGTTTAACTTTTAAGAGAGCTGGACAAAAATATAATCTATTGTTTTCGTTTTTGCTTTTTATTTTTTTTTAACCAATACGTGTTTGATGGCGTATAGCAATCGTTTCAAGTGCTACCTGTTTAACTACATGTATTTGGAAATCAGTGTATAGTATCCAGGGGGCGAAAATTCCACTCGTCCGCTCGTATTGACGAGTGACATTTCCGATCGGACGAGTAGAAAATCCTTGTCGGTCGTCCGACAGGACGAGTGCCAATTTACAGCCTTGGCCAACAACAATAATCCGTCTGTCACATAATGCGCTTCGACTAGTATCAAAAGTAAAATTACCGAGTGTTCTGTGAATGCGTGTTTACATTTTTTAAAGCAAATGTCGTTTAACTTTTCTAAGGGAGGTAACTAACAGTTTTAACTGAGTCCCTGTCTATTCTAACGGATACGTCGATGTTGGGACCGTTATGGTACTTGGCCGACAACGGGTTTTGGGGTTCATATTTATTATAAACATATGTAGAGAGAATAATAAATAAACGTATATTTTGTGTTCACTATTATTACGGACGTGATTCAGTAGAATGTGCGGACTATTGTACGAAAATCTTGTCTGAAACTTCCGTTTGGTAACGAGTTTACCATGGGGCGAGTTAATTTTTTTTAGTTGTCGTGTCGTAATAAATGTAAACCCCACATTGTCGGATTCGGGGTTATATTTGACGGTATTCGTGTGTTTCCGTACGAGTATGAAATATTCCGAAAGTTGCCGAATATTATTGTAAGTAATTAAACGAAGATATATATTATCAGACATAATATTTTTTCCAACAAATACTTCCATCCAGTTAGTCGAATATCATAATATTATAATATTATATGCCTATTCACGCTGAAGCAGTATTATTTCAATGTCGCCCTAGAGGGATGTCCCAATTGATTCATAGCCGGGGCAACATCGTCCTGCTTTTCGACCTCCAATGATCCTATCATCGCGGCGCTTGACGAGAGCATTTCATGATCATAACATAACTTTGAAGATTTGCATTTCGATTTTGAAATAATTGTGACTCACAGTTTTTTTTGCGGGCGGCTTTGATTAAAAACAAGAACTCGCATTTTGCAGGACTGGTGATACTTTGCGCAGGACGAGTGGAAATGTTTGGGCACTCGTCCTGCGGGACGAGTGAGAAAATCAGAAATTTTCGTCCCCTGTATACCCTGATCAGACTGTATTTGGTGTTCTAACTCGTATTCTGAAGGTGCACTATTTTTATTGACGGAAAGTGTCAACAAATTTCTTTATTTCTCACCAGAAGTATATATTGTTACCACCGTTTGAACCGTCTCAACGAGACGGTTCAAATGAGTGGTCACAACATATACTTTCATAGTTTTGTTAGTTCTCAACGAGGGAAAATAGTAAGAAAACAGACGAGAAAAATGAACACAGTCCATTTCAAAACGTAATCAATTTTTATGGTTTGCAACTGACATATAGAATAGTAGGTTAGTGCCGTGAATGGAAAAAAAGATCTGGCAAGGCTTAGGAAACGGGATGGGCGAGGCTCTGCCGAGCACATCCCGTTTCCGTGCCGCGCCAGATATTTTTCCAATTCACGGCACAAGCCTACTATTCTATTTATCCCGTCAATACCTACAAATGGCTTTAAAATGCAAAATAATAACCCCAGCCACCGCACATATTCATACGCAGTGATTAGGTCGTATTGACAGGATATCACATACACACTGTGTTGACGGGATAAAAAGCAATTATTGTTGTATCTGCAATCATGCTATAGATATAGAGTCTTTCTCTATCACGAGCGATCATTTACTCTGGGTCCCCAGGGTGTCCGGCTTAGAGAGGTTCCACTGTAAATCAGGTATTTGATCATTCTGAGCCATAGTTGTGTGCTATGCGATCACGAACAGACATTATCACCTGATGTAAATGACCAAGAAACTCATCAAAAATAAAATCACATGTGTAGATTGGTGTCCGGTTTAGAGGGGTTCCACTGTATTTATTAAACATCATAGAATATGAAAGGGCTCCAGATAAGGAATTAGTAATTGAGTATTGTCACTCCAGCATTTCTGAAGCAATTGGGTATTTCAAAATTTTAAGTGTGTAAAATAGAATCACACTACTGTTTACACATCAGCATACCGCACGTATTGAATAGTTTGCTTCTAAATGAAAACACATCTTGGTATTTCATTAGAATTGTCTCCTTGGAGACAATTCTAATGAAATACCAAGATGTGTTTCATGGGAAAATAAGAAAATATGCAATATTTGTGGTCCTGTTTATTGTTTTCTGTAGCATGATAAAGATACCACAAATATTGTATTGCTTTTTGATACTCACTACTTCTGATTTCAATTGGCTTTTGGCAATTTTAATTGGATATTTACGCAAATACGCAGCTTATCTGGAGCTTTGTTTATAATGTGTTAGTTCCAGGTAGCAGCAATTTTGCAAAAACTCCCGTACCGTCCATGCCCGTAACTAACGCATTACTGCCCGTATCCAAGGTGTATGATCACGTGGTACTAACAACAATAACAAGTACTGAAACTTCCAGAATCCATCCGATTCAAAGTACGTATTCTTTTATATTGTCCTTATTACGTAACGGATTTTGATGAAATATGGCGCATCAAACGCGTCGTGTTAAACTGCATTGGGGGGTTTCTGTATTTTCGCCCAAACGTCTGTCGTTTTTGCGAAGAATCGATTTCCGGAAATCGATTCTTCGCAAAAACGACATAAGTCTGTACCGAACTACATGGACCACCAAATGCAGCTCATGAAGACGCGTTTGCTGCACCATATTTCATCAAAATCCGTTGCATATTAAGGAAAATATCAAATAATACTTACTTTGGAGTGGGCGACGTTGTTGTTGTTGTAACCACGTGAGCATGCACCTTGGTGTCTAGGAATGTGTTACATACTAATATACTCTATATGAAGTGAATCAGATAAAAACAACAAAACAACATGTTTACCTTTTAGTTATGGACCCATTATCATATAGAGGTTCATACACGATTGATGAATTAATATTAGATTAATAAACGAGTTTACTGATTTCATAAGAAACGAGGCTATGCCGAGTTATTTCGTCTGCAATCGCTACTGCAATGAGTCCACAAATATAATACTAAATCATCGCACATGTGAGAAACCTATCATATCACTATCTGGGGACCGTTTCACTAAACTTCGTACGACTTAAATGTTCGTAAGTGCAAAATTATGATAAATCTGTAAATTGCACATTAACACTGTTTTCTTGTAAACAATTAATGGATTTACATTTATTGAGCATCGGCTGCATATGCAGCCGATGCTCAATACATGTACATTCATCAATTGAACTTTCCAGACGATCATAAATTTGCACTTACGGACATTTTAGTGAAACGGGCCCCAGTATAGGTTATTTGATATGCCACTCGTTCCCCGCGCAACAATATTGCGCTCCTAAATATCGTTGCGCGGCGGAACGAATGGCATATATCCATACACATGTACAAATGAAATAACATTTTAATTATATACCTACATCACTCACAATGTATATGCGTCCTAAAAATTATACAAAAATATAAATAAAATATAACGAATTTCTTATGATTTAGAAGGAACTCTTTTACGAGGTGAAACGTAGTTCCGGCACTGACCAATATGAAGTCACGAGACGTCAATATATAGAAAAATATTGACGGCTTGCGTTCCAGTGTGTTTTAAAGGTACATACCCACTTAGTAGGCACCCAATTGTCTTTATATGATTTAAATACGTGTGTAATTGTGTCACTATTCCACCAGTTGTAAAAAATTACGAGTTCCCGCTATACATATATAATCATTTGTGGTATCAGGTTATTTTCATATGCAAATGAGGCATGACATTTTTTAATTATTTATACTAATTAAATGCGTTACCTGAAAACATGGTATTTTCGACATATTATAAAGTATGATCGTTGCACATCGAAAAATAAATACAGATAATAAATAGTAATGTCCGTTAACATTAATACGGTTATCGCCCCTGAAATCAGTGTGGAAATTTACTCCCGATATATAATGTATAGTACTGTCAATCAATATGTGGGGAATGGTGAATGAATGTTTAGTTTGCCAGAACATGTTTCAGCTAATATCTCTTTTATAAAGAACATTTTGTGCCTACTGAGTGGGCATGTACCTTTAATGGGACACGATTGTACGTATTACTTGCGTGTACTATGTACATGTATATATTAAGTTGCATATTTGCAGCAACATCAAGTTGCACGAACATGCGCGGATTTGCGTCACGAAGATAACAGGTACAACGGGTAAACTGATAAAATCACCATCAAACATGAGTCATCCAAGCGTATGTGTGGCTGTAACTGGAGAAATGGGGCTTATGGGTTTTGCGACCAGTGTAGATCCAGATCAGTCTGTGCATCCGCACAGACTGATCAGGATCTGCACTGTTCGATATTCAATCAATGAATAACACCCCTCGTGCTTCCTCTAACGAGCATTATAGATGGTTATCAGGCTACAGGAGTGTGAGCTACACTGGTTACAAATTCCATAAGCCCCGTTTCTCTATACACAGCCACATATATCCATGTATATACAATATATTTTGTATCAATTAATCGACCCACATACGAATAAAACGGCAGAAACTTCACTGCTGAAAGAAAACACACACTTCCCTACTTTCTAAGCCAATCACTGGCCACAATCGAGCTCCATTTATTTCACATATTGCAACTTTTAACCCCAATAAGTTTTATATTACTAGATTTAACGATTAACTGTTCGACGGGAATTTGAAAATCAATACTTGGATAGGACGCTGCATTGTACACTTGGCTGAACTGTAAGTATGTTATTGTTCACATATTTGATTTTTCAGGAAATAAATGCTGCGGTCGCTAGCGCTCCCTCGCATTTAATTCCTTAAAAATCCAATATACGAACAATAAGTTATACATAAAGTGACAAATGTGTACAGACCAGTTACGTACATTATAATTATAGCAATAAAATAACCAAAAAACGTCGACAGATCTTTAAATAGTATTACTGTTACCATGGTTACTATCGGTGTGCATTGGTACAGGGTCCGTGATGAAATGGTTAAAGGTACATGCCCACCCATTAGGTTATACTATAGATAGACAGATAGTTTTGTATATTCTGTAGATAATATAACATGTACTGGCAAAATAAATAGAGAATAGTAGGTTAGTGCCGTGAATGGGAAAAAATATCTGGCAAGGCTTAGGAAACGGGATGGGCGAGGCTCTGCCGAGCACATCCCGTTTCTGAGCCGCGCCAGATATTTTTCCCATTCACGGCACTAACCTACTATTCTATTTATCCCGTTAACACCTACAAATGGCTTTAAAATGCAAAAAAAGTAACCCCAGTCACCGCATATATGCATACGCGGTGATTAGGTGTTATAGCATACGCAACATTCTACACTGATATCAGGGGCGATAACCGTGTTTCCTTAAAATGTTAACGGATATTACTATTTATTTATTGTTGGTGTGCAATGATCATACTTTATAATCTGTCGAAAATATTATTATTTGCAGGTGACGCATTTAATTAGAATAAATAATTAAACATATCATGCCTCATTTGCATATGAAAATAGCCTGATACCACCGCGCGTCACTATCCGTGAAATAAATATTACTAAATGATTATATCTGTATCGGGGGCACTTGTAAGTTTTAGAACTGGTGGAATAGTGACACAATTATACACCACTAATTGATTTCCTATAAAGAACAGTTTGTGCCTACTGAGTGGGCATGTACCTTTAAGCCCCCATAATCACAAGGCTATACTTTTCTTTAGCTTATATTTAACGGCGGCACTGGCTCTATGACCTTGCATGCCGTCTCCCAAGAATGGGAGAAAGAACGGAGGTAGAGATATTTTGAGAGAAGCCGGTAATTCGTATTTACAGAGCAACTACGAATTATCGGTACCCATTTACAGCTGGGTGAACTGGAGCAGTGTGGATAAAGTGTCTTGCTCAAGGACACAACGCTCGCCGCTAGTCAGGCTCGAGCCCACGACCCTTGGATCAGTAGGCTATACTTCTCGCATAATTCATTCATGTGCAGTTTTAACTGGTTATGTGCACAGCACGCATCGTTATATGCCAGCATGATGCGGATAAACCATGACCAACCAATGTGTTCGCACCGGGGAGTCAACAGCGGGACAGCGTGTGTGCATCTGACATGACCAACCAAGGTGTTCGCACCGGGGGTCAACAGCGGGACAGCGTGTGTGCATCTGACACGGCTATCATTAATGCATTTCTTTACGTTTGTATGATGGTGGATTCTTTGGGCCATTTCAATTCCAGTTTTCGTCACGTCGAAGTAGCGATAATGTCAAATATGTATAGTCAAAGTCCGATGGACCATCGGTTGCAGCCTTTATTGTGCTATGTGTTTTCCATAGCACAATAAAGGCGGCACCGATGGTTTTATTACTTATATTTGCATCGAATTTTCTGACAGTTTAATTTTTTTTTATAAATGACCGTATATGATGTGACAAGTAAGTTTCAACTTGTCATGTTCTCACAATTCATGGAATAGCGACGTTGCCGCTCAGTATTTGAGTTGATTTATTGGTGTTTCACGGTCTATCATTTAAGCGACTTTGTACCCACGGACATCTGCGATATAATATTACATGAAATATATTTACAGAAAATGGGATGTTTTCCGTAAATGACTTCAGAAGTTGACACAAATTTTAGAGTACATGCGCATGTACACTGAAATGTATGTACTCTGCAATTTTTGTCAACTTTTGACTTCATTTATGGAAAATTTGTTAAACTTTGCAAATGTATTTCATGAAATAACGCAGTTGTCAGAAGGTACAAAATCGTATGTCTGATTTAACTACGTCGACTTATCACGATGAAATGTCACCAATGTGCTACCGTAGATTTGATCTTATCGGACAATGCCCCGGATGTCGTGGTGGCATGATCTGTGGATGTTGGACGCTTGATGCATCAGCGTCTGGGTGACGCATTACTTATCTATAACAGGGCTATTAGCTACACTTCACCCCTCACGACAAAATGGTGTTATTTTTTTCAGCAGCCTATTTCACCAACATTGCTAACCATACTTATGTAGCTAAGTATACTTTGAGGGAGTAATCATTTATTTTTCCCGAAATCAATTATTTCCTATAGAACTAATGACTGCATATATTTGATGGTTAAAAGTATGAAGAATTTATTATACTGAATTTATTATATTATCAAAATGGCTGATAATGTAATACATTCAGTATAATAAAAATGATAAATGTATCCTTTAATTGAAATTTCTCCTTCAAAGTGTACTTAGCAAGATAAGTATACCTTGCAATTCGGCTACTGGTCCGGTTACTACTTCTGAACGCACAGCTCTGACTGAATCCTAATATTGCAAGCTAAACTGTTATTTAACTCATCCACCCCTAAATATATAACATGGTATGTTCCATTATAATTTTGAACTATTCCAAAAGAAAAAGAAAACAAGATTGCCGTTTCCAAGTTTTAAAAATACTGACAAACACTGTATATACTGATGATACGGTTCGTTACGAACTCATCTCCGTCTATAGTTTGCAAATGTTGGCTTTATGGTATGTAGGGTTGAAAGGGTTAAAGGTACATAACCACTCAGTAGGCACAAACGGTTTTTTATATCACAGACATCATCTGAGACATTTTCTGGCAAAACTAAAAATTAATTCACCATTATCCCACGTAATGATTGGCATTATATCAAACATAATTTTCCACACTGATATCAGGGGCGATAACCGTGTTTCCTTAAAATGATAACAGACATTACTATTTATTATCTGTACTTATTTTTTGATGTGTACGGATCATACTTTATAACCTGTCGAAAATATTATTTTTTCAGGCGATTTATTTAATTAGTATAACTAATTTAAAAATTACACCATGCCTCATTTGCATATGAAAATAGCATAATATCATCGCGCGTCACTATCAGTAAAATACATATTATTAAATGATTACATCTGTATAGCGGGCATCGTAATTCTTAGAACTGGTGGAACAGTGACACAAGTATACACTTGTTTAATTCCTATAAAGAACAGTTTGTGCCTACTGAGTGGGCATGTACCACAGAAGACATTGCAACACTCTGCTTGGTACGGTATATATCCCACCGGAGGGCTCCCTATACACAGACGGAGATTGGAACATTGAAATAGAAAATGAACTTTCTCGATTATGCAACATTTACGACGAAGTCTGTCTAGTTGGAGACTTCAACAGTAGAACAAAAATATTATGCGATCATTTACAAGACAATGATTATATCACAGAATTCATTGACGATGAGGATATTGCAAATTTCATGTGCAGCAGCCAAATGTTAGCAGATGCAAATATTCTCATGGACAGGGCATCCTGTGATATCGGCAAACCCAATAACTGGGGATATAAGTTAATAGCTTTGTGTAAATCTACAAATCTGTACATTGCCAATGGGCGTATGGGATGTGATAAGGGCGTTGGAAAAGTGACATGTAATGATACGAGTCTAATAGATTATGCTCTACTCACC
The DNA here is from genome assembly GCA_029237695.1 of Conchocele bisecta. Classification (NCBI taxonomy): domain Eukaryota; kingdom Metazoa; phylum Mollusca; class Bivalvia; order Lucinida; family Thyasiridae; genus Conchocele; species Conchocele bisecta. Next base: position 29,129,758 of record CM055277.1, read on the forward strand.
CCATTATTGCTTCTCTCGACAACCGAGTTCACAGTACATGAATTTAATCCTCTACTTTCAGACGTACATTGTGCTATTTCATTTGATTTCAATATCTCGAGTAATCCAACTTTAGGACACAACGGTAGGCCGGAACACATATTGCGAAATTGGAATCCTAATAAAATCCACGAATTTGTAAATAATATCGATGAACATGTAATCCAGAGTTTACACACGGAACTAGACACAATATTAGTCAATGAACGCTCTCGTAGTACACACGACCAGGCTGCACCAGACAGCACGGGCAGCACGGGCAGCGCTACGGTCGACCAATCATCGTTTGATAATTTTGTGTCGCGTATAGGTCATTTGTTTACACAGACCGCATACAGAACGTTTGGCCAGGCGCGTCACGGCCCGGTGCGTCATAAAAATAACATAAACAGACCGTGGTTTGGAAATGAGTGTAGTATAAATAGGAGATGTTTTATGCAGGCTAAAAATGCATATCATTTTCATAAAACGGCACACAATAAAACGATTTTACATCGTGCGAGTAAAATATATAAGAAAACAATTACTACGCATGCGAACAACTATAAACATAAATACGGTGCACGAATACGAAAAATGCAAAAGTCAAGACCTAAAGACTTTTGGAAGCTTTTAAACGGTGTCCAAAACACCGAACATATCACTTGCATTCATGTTAATCAATTGTATAACTACTTTAAAGACATGAATGCCACTGATCATATTAATGAACAACATATTATTGATGCTGCAGCAGATATAAATTTACCGAATAATGAAGACATTAACACGCCTATATCAGTAAATGAGATACTCTCAGCGATTTCCAAACTGTCAAACAACAAGGCTTGTTCTCGCGATTCTATACTTAACGAATATATTTCAAACACTAAACACATAATGTTAAGTCTCTACGTGAAACTGTTTAATCATGTTTTTGAAAGTGGAATTGTACCAAATGATTGGCTCGAAGGTCATATAATACCAATTTATAAGCATAAGGGCTCAAGGCATGATCCTGACAATTATAGGGCAATAACAATAGTTAGCTGTCTTGGTAAAGTATTCACTTCTATAATTACAAATAGGTTGACAACATATGCTGAACAGAATGGGCTTATAACTGAGGCACAGGCTGGTTTTCGGAAAGGATATAGTACGGCTGATAACATTTTTACTTTACATGCAATTATAGAAATACTATTTAGTAAAAGGCAACCTCTTTTCTGCGCATTTATTGATTTTAGGAAAGCTTTTGATACTGTATGGAGAAATGGCCTCTGGTATAAGCTGTTGCTGTCCCGCATAAACGGGAAATGTTTTAAACATAATTAAAAACATGTATAAATGTATTAAATCTTGTGTTAAAGTAGGAAATTACTTTTCAGAATACTTCCCATGCATGGTGGGTGTCAGGCAGGGTGAAAATATGTCACCATTTTTGTTTGCCATGTTTTTGAACGACCTTGAAGATTTTCTCAATGTATGCGGTATTGTAGATTTACAATCGGTTACATCTGACATGTTTCAACATCTAGATATATATGTTAAACTATTCTTGTTATTATACGCTGACGACACTATTCTCATGTCTGAGACAGAAACTGGCCTACAAGATGCTCTAAATTATTTTCATCAATACTGTATTCAGTGGAAAGGAAGTAAAACGGAAATTGGAAGTAAAGCATCAAAAACCAAAATTATGATTTTCAAAAAACGTAAATCATCAAAAAAGATAGCCTTTACATATAACGATAACACAATTGAAATTGTAGACCACTTTACATATTTGGGAAATATTTTTTCACAAAACGGAACTTTTCATAAGACTAAGAAACATTTGATTGACCAAGCATCCAAAGCTCTTTTCGGCCTATTTAGAAAGATTAACAACTTGTCAACTCCAGTAGACTGTCAGCTTAAGTTATTTGATCAATGTATCACTCCAATTCTCTGCTATGCCTGTGAAATCTGGGGATTTGAAAACATTTCGGCTATAGAAACAATTCATTTGAAATTTTGTAAAACTGTTTTGGGGGTAAAGAAATCCACACCAAATTTCATGGTTTATGGAGAACTCGGCAAATTTCCGCTTATTATTGACATTAAATGTAGAATTATTTCGTTTTGGGCAAAATTAGTTTCAGGGAAGCAGAGTAAATTATTGTTTCTTATGTATAAGTTATTATATACACAACATGAAGCAAATGTAACTCATTTCCGATGGATTCAGAATGTTAAATCTATTTTAACTGAAATTGGAGTTCCTGGCGTATGGCTTAGCCAGAACGATGTTAATGCTATCTGGCTGAGCCACTACGCCAGGACTCAGCTTCAGAACCAGTTTATTCAGTCATGGCTCACCAGCATCGATTCATCTTCACGTGGAATTACGTATAGAATCTTTAAAACAGAGTTTGGTTTAGAAACATATTTAATTAATCTCACGGAAAGGTTAAGAAAAACATTGACCAGATTTCGAACTTGTAATCATAGACTGGCGGTCGAAACTGGTAGATGGACAGGTGTGCCGAGAGCAAGCAGGGTCTGCAACAAATGTGGCGCTGGTGCTCTCGGTGACGAGTTTCATTTCCTTTTCGAGTGCAGCTTCTATGATGAAGTTCGAAAACGGTATATCAAGCCATTTTATTTTAGAAGACCAAATATTTTAAAATTCGCACAGCTATTTGAGAAAAAATCTGGAAAGCAATTAAGAAATTTAGCTATTTTTATAAGAAATGCTTTATGGTTATAATGACTAGTGAGCTTATACATATGCATTTTGTATTTTTACCCATCGTTGTATTATGTAATCTATTGTATACCTCGTGTGTCACGTATGTGGCTTAGAGTGAATAAAATGTATTGTATTGTTTTTTTTAACCCTCGTTACGAGTCGGTTCATCTGGAGCTACATTGTTTGCACATGTTGGCTTTATGGTCTGTGAGGTTGAAATGGTTATTAAGAGTATCAAATTACCTTCTGTAATTCAGCATTATTGTAAGACATTTACAAGTGTGTCTGCAAATCCCGAAACTTAATTATAGCAACATAACGACAAACACAAGGTGTATGATCACGTGGTACTAACAACAACAACAACAACAAGTACTGACACTTCCAGAATCCATCTGATTCAAAGTACGTATTCTTTTATATTGTCCTTATTACGTGACGGATTTGAATGAAATATGGTGCATCAAACGCGTCTTTTTAAGCTTCATTTGGTGGTCTTTGTATTTTCTCATGAAGACGCGTTTGCTGCGCCATATTTCATCAAAATCCGTTGCATATTAAGGAAAATATCAAATAATACTTACTTTGGAGTGGACGACGTTGTTGTTGTTGTAACCACGTGATCATGCACCATGATACAGTGCATGTATAAATACCACGGAAATTACAAGCTATTTGACACAAGTTTATATTATTATATACGCTCCGCTGTGCCATTTACCTACAGTGGATTTCAGTTAGTTCGTATATATGTGATTGTGACTGGGGTGTATGGGTCTTACGACCAGTGTATATGCAGATCAGCCTGTGCATCCGCACAGTCTGATCAGCATCTACACGGTTCGCTATTCCATCATTGAAACACCTGTCATGCTTCTAACAAGCAATATAGATCGTTATCAGGCTACAGGAGTGTACTATTTGATCAGAAGCTACACGGGTAATAAACCCCAGTTTAGCCACATTTCTCCAGTCACAGCCACATATAACCATTACGTATTGTAGTTAAATGTAGCTAAGTGGGTATAACATGCGCCCACTCTAATTAATATGTCTGGACCTTGACATTCTTGACGGTCCAACATAAACTAGATGACAAACAAATAACAGGTTTCTCGGATGAAACACCCACCTTCCACAAATCTCGAAGTATTCTAGGAGAAACATACGAGATTGATATGATTTAACGTCCGCTCAACAGCAAGCTCGTATGAGACACGCCATGTGATTTTGTACCTTCGGACATCCGCGTAATTTCATTAAATACGTTTGAAAAAAATTAAAATATTTTTCATAAATAAAATCAATAGTTGACAAAATTTTCAGAGTACATGCGGAATATAATATTCCGCATGTACTCTGAAAGTTTTATCAACTTTTGACGCCATTTACGGAAAATATTGTACATTTTGTAAACGTAGTTCATGAAATCACCCAGATGTCCGAAGGTACAAAATCACATGGCGTGTCTCATATACAGACAGGGATGCACCTATATGGAGGAGTAACATACAATAATCACTGACAGTACAATACAACCTTTCAGCACTAAAATACAGCGTCCTGATCTGGTGCCAGGCTCCCTTACTACACTGAGAGAAATAGAAAACTGGGACTAATGATGTGTGTGTATGGTCCCTGATTGGTGTGAGCAGTGATTGGGGATGTAATATCTCTCTGGTATGAGGATCTAATAAATAAATTCGATCACGATTATCCGTGCATTAACTAACATTTCGTTATACAATAAGCATGCGACCACCCCGTTCTAATCTTCATTTTAGCAAACTATCAACTTCGTATCTGCATGATATCATAATTGATAACTTGATAGCCAGTCTAGTATAACTGTGTGTCACGACATGTGAAAACGGGACTAACTTTGGTTTTGAACATAATACATTTTGCGGCAAACCGGATTATACACGAATACAGTCTGATCAGGTGTAAATTCGCAATGTTTCCGTGAATAAATAACGAACAGCGAAAACCCTGATCAGACTGCGCAGATGCTGCGCAGTATGATCTGGGTCTTCGCTGTTCGCAAAAACAATAAGCCCCATTCATGGGTTGCTGGTATAATGATATAACGGTAAGATATGGGAAGTGTCGCGATGTGAGCCACAACATGGCAGTTTATACCAGTGTATACCAAATTACCCTTGCAATTCTACGTGATCTGATCATAAACCCCACTGTTGACCGACTGCATATAATTATCCCAACACTAACTACACTATGCGCTCGAAGTATTATTTTCTAAGACTGGATTATTAAACATATTGAGTTGGACGTACACTGTTGATAAAGGTGAAGTTTCGCGTTCGTTCATTTACCGCCAGATATATATAATAAGCATAATTTATTGTAAGCGTCCTTTCTGTATCTCGACTCTCTGACAGCATCTGTTTACCCGGAGTATCATCGGCTGTGCTTGATTTTGCCACGACATAATTTCAAAATGGCCGCCTTGGTTGGAAAATGGACCTACTCCTCCGCCGAGAATCTCGACGCCTATATGGAGGCCACAGGTAATACTGTTTTATTATTGTTTTATTTGTTTATTTTTGTATTGCATACTAGCATAAACACGAGTATTAACCAGTTGAACCCAACAGCCCGCTATATCGGTTTATGCAAACAGTGCAGATCCAGATGAGCCGGCTCGTAACGAGCCGTCTCATCTGGATCTGCACTTTTTGCAAGTAATTTTCATATTTCTTAGAACAAAAACACTCCCTTTTCATAAATGGACGAATCTGAAAATCATTTTGTGACCATTGGATTGGTCGGAACATTAGCATATCACAGTCCATTCCAGTTCCTTAGAGTTGAAAGGGTTAAATGAGCGGTAGATGTTATACATATTTTTACGACGCGCGAATTAATTCCGGACGATACTAGACCGCGTAATTTAATTCTCGCGAACTACATTTTGGTTTGCAACCGTGAAACTTTGCCACCGCTAAATTATCCCTTTCTACAACATTTATAGATATTTGGCCTGCTAACTGAATTGACCATTTCTATCCTACAGACGATAAAGCCAACATTTGCAAACTCTGCATATCCAGATGAGCCGGTATAACAGAAAATTCTTCAGCCCAGTAAAGGTTTCAGTCCGCGCATGCGCAGACGGAAAAATAACAATCGGGGCCAAAGCTGTGTAAAGTTTAAGTCATCGATTATATTTCAAGATTTAATGAGATTAACGTACGACTAAGCATAAAAATGGTCCCTAATGTAAAATTTAGGTATTTTCCCGTCCGGGGATGTTATGAATGCGTATTTTCGAGCTCCGTGTCGCACTTTAGTGGCCATACTATTCTGCTGATAAATCGAGATGCTATCGGACACCTGTTTGGCGATATGTGGGCGGTAAAGTGGGGAGGTCATTGCTTTTGTTGAAATGACACTCCACACCCTGCGACTATTGTGCATGTGCGTTTGCTTTGTATTATTTACACGCATTCGACTAGAACGAACGGCCCGTTGATAACAAACAAAGCACGCAGACTTGCATTATGTAATACAATGTAGTACAATGTAAGAAAAGTAACAACAATCTGGCAAAGTCAGACTTCTTAAATGTGTAAATGTTGGAGACCTGTGCATCTGTGCAGTCTGATCAGTGTCTGCAATGATTGCAAATATACTAGTAAAATTACTATACATTCATATAACCATATTTACAAGTGGTCATTTTAAAGAATATTTACATTGTTATCAAACGACAATCGTACGGCTGATTCAATGTGATATTTTTGAAAGTCGAGAAATATTATCTGAAACCGTACACGTAAGTGGTAGCAGATACATATGGGCCGCGCCATACGAAAACCGGCCTTAATGACAACGTCATGAAAAGCGGTAAACGACGTCGGAAAAACGACGTTTCAAATTGTCTAGCGTCGCCGTAAAATTTCACAGTTTGCCCTCCCATTTACGTTTACTTTTTTTTTGTTGCATTAAGTGCGAACAGAAAACGGAAAATGATAACTTACTGAAACTTTTTACTAATATGAGACGCCATACCTTGTACCTCGGTACACATATTATGACGTCATGACTTGACGTCACGTACTTGTGACGTCATTGAACGTGAATACATTGAACGTGAATACATGTTTGACGTTATGGCCATGGTGTCGTGACAAAATATTATAGCAAGGATACTTGCACGAGTTCCTCGCAGCATCAATGACTTATAAATGCTTCAGGCGCTGTACATTGTCGCCTAACTGTCGTTCTTTGACATTTTTACTCTTTTTCGTCGGTTGTCCTTATGAATTCAAAATGGTGAACGCATAATTTAACTGGCTACTTATCAACGAAGTCCTCGCTTACACTGCACTTTGATTCTAAATAATCTTAAATATGAACAACCTAGTGTATGTCAACGATATTACCATCTATTATCTTGGTAAATTGAGACTTTTGAACAATTCTATCCAGTACTTAGCGAATGATATGCCATTTAATGCAATTTTATCATAATTGGAGGTAGACACGCAGCTATATAATGACATAAATATCCGGGGTTTGTATTGAATTTAAAATAAATGCATCAACATATGAATTGGAAATGTGATGGTCATAAACTTGCTTTTGTAGTCGAAAGTGCTTTTGTAGTATCAAATCATCAGTTTGTCACTTGACTGCATAATAAGCATTAATGTATATCAGGCGATGGTAATGTGATCCTCAAGAAAGACCAACGGCGACAATTATAAGGTATCACGCTACCAAATCTTCCCGGTATCGTGTTTTATCAAAAAAGTTAATGTTATAAACGGCCTACTGCCTACTTTAAAATATACTGAACGGATAAAGAAACGCAGGGTAAACATTTGAGGTGATTTAAAGTGATGTGTTTGCTGTTATATACAATATTGTATATGAGTATTAAAAAAATATCTTTAGTCAACACATTACCAAAATTGCATTAGGTTTTGACCGATAATTCATCAGTAATTGAATCACAATTGACGGTACCCCCCAATATCGCACAGTGAAATCCACTGTTTTGTCAGTATCTCGTATGCCCCCCTCGCGCATCTGTCACAGCCCTGATTCTCTTGTGCATGGAATTCATCAGTGCATTTATCCTTCTTATTGGGATATTGTTCCACTCTTCCAACAATGCAGTCCTTAGTTGGTCGAGATTAGAAGGGGTATTCCGACACCCCCTTATCCTCCTGTCAAGTTCGTCCCAAAGATGTTCGATTTGGGACAAATCGGGACTGTACGCTGGCCAGTCGAGTGGGTTAATGTTATGGTCAGCGAGAAAGTCTTGACAAACTCTGGCTACATGGGTGGGCCGGCATTATCATGCTGGAAAATTAGTTGACGCTGTTGCACAAATGGAACAACAACCGGACGGAGGATTTCATCCCTATATCTTACGGCGGTTAATTTCCCGGTTACCACAATCAACGGTGACTTTACCCCGTGAGATATCCCTCCCCAGACCATAACCGAGCCACCCCCAAACCTATCCCTCTCAAGAACTCAAGCGTCGGCGAAGCGTTCCCCACGACGTCGGTATACACGACGTCGACCGTCCGGATGAACAAGAGTGAACCGGGACCCATCTGTGAAAAAGACTTGTCTCCATTGCCTCATTGGAAATCGTCTGGGAGCATGTGTCGCCAACCAAGCCATACGACGCGCACAACGTGCACGAGTGAGAGGCAGACCAACGTAGGGACGACGTGCTCGCAGACCAACCTCGCGCAATTGATTTCTTACAGTTTTGGGGTGAATGTGGCGATTATGATTGCCTACCGTGTTAATAGCGGTTTCAGTGGCAGTAACGTGGCTCAGTGGCAGTAACGTGGCGATTACGTAGGTGGGCGAGACGAATAGCCCTGTCTTGACGTCGCGACGTTGCGCGCGGACGTCCCGATCTCGGTCGGTCGACAACCCTTCCGGTCTCTCTCAGACGACGGCCAAGACGTTCTATGGTGGAAACATTCACACCGAACTGCATAGCAACCTGCTGTTGCGTTTGACATTGCATTAGCAATGCAATAGCCTGACCCCTCTGAACTTCTGTCAGACGCACCATGATTGTGAGAGCTATAAAGTCAGTGTAAATAGCGGAAAACGATGTGTATACCTCAAGCGTATCAAGTGGTATGACAAAATGTTTTGACGAACTTATCATCATCATGCTGCACGTGTTTTTGGGTTTTTATCACTTTCTCTATGTGGTACGGTGCATTACACGGTTGAGTAACTTTAGGCACCGGTGTTGGTGCACAGTGACCAAGATAGTCGCCTGACCGGTTTTCATAATTTTAGGCCAAGCATTTAAATAATTATTGCGTATATTGTTACCCTGCGTTTCTTTATCCTTTCAGTATATTTCGTCGCATACGTAATGTTAAATAATGTATTAAACTTTTTAGATACAAAACTTATCTGGAGCCCTGCAGGGTCATTCAAATTTAATCGTTGGAGGATCCTGGTCACAATTTTACTACGGGATTTGCCTACGATCAATACCCAGCCATTGATACAGTAGAACCTCTCCAAACCGGACACCCTGGGAGGTCCGGTTGGAGAAGTTTCACTGTAAATCAGACATATGAACACTTCATGACACATTCTAGTGTTTTCCAATCATGAAACGCTCTTGTAATCAGAGATGCATAACAGCGAAGCACATCTAAGGTAAACATCTATATTTTCCCGAGTGTCCGGTTTAGAGGGGTTCCACTGTACGTGAATGATAGGGGTATACATCAGGCCCGTACGCAGGAATTAATTTAGGGGGGGGGGGTTCGTTATCGACGGCGCGAAGGGCTAAACATTGTTTTTTTGCACATTCACGGACAGACCTCGGCAGATTAACCATGTCACCCCTAAATAACTGGAATGGATTTTGATATGTTAATTTTGCAACCCATTCCAATCATCACAAAATGACCAGTCCATTTATGAACAGGAGATTTTTTTGTTCTCAAAAAGTGCAGATCCTGATGAGACGGCTCGTCACGAGCCGGCTCATCTGGATCTACACTTTTTGCCAATACCTACAGGCATGACATTGTGTTGTTGAACGGGTTCAGGGGGGTGCGTAGGTTAAGCCATTACGGAGCCTCGCAGGGGACGTAGCATTCATTTGTATATTAATTCGTTCCCACGAAATAGCAATTTGTTCCGGGAACGAATTGTTAAATTGAGGGAACGAATTGTGATTTCGTGGGAACGAATTGTTAATTCGAGGGAAAAAAATGTTAATTCGTCGGAACGAATTATTATATCGAGGGAACACATTGTTAAATTGAGGGAACGAATTGTTATTTCGCGGGAACGAATTAATAAAAAACAAATCATGTCCCAAAGCAATAGCCTCGGCAAGCCATGAGCTAAACTGGCCATAAATGGCATCAGTTCCGTTCTCGTAGGGACATATGTGAAAGAAATGAGATGTGTGATGACATCATTGTCGAGATACCAGGACATACATGGTCGAGATACTGGTATCGGTATCGGCAGGTGTGTACTTTGCAAATGTGGCTGTGACTGGAGAAGTTTTGCGACCAGAGTAGATCCAGATCAGCCTGTGCATCCGCACAGTGTTGATCAGGGTCTGCACTGTTCACCATTTCACCAATGAATATCCCTGTATGTTTGTAACAAGTAATACAGATCGTTTTCAGGATAGAGGAGTGTGCTATTTGATCAGGGGCTACACTGGTCAGAAATCCTATAAGCACACAGCCACATTTTGCACTTTAAATATATATCTGGATAAATAGAGGATATCCATATTTTTGCAACGAATATGTCATATTCGTTGAAAAAATATGAATATTCTATTTATTATATACCGCTCCATGGAAATTAGCAGTTTGTTTGGACTGTATACGGTAATGAATGTGTATTTGCAGCCGATTTGCAGTCCTCACTGCATGTGCGTGTTATGAATATAGATAGCGGAAGTAGTCGTATTTTCACCGGAAGATGTTTATTTCATCGATGAGAACATATGACTTTTATTTACATCGTATAACTGTGTATTTCATGGGTAGGTATATAATAAAACATGTGGACATTAGTATTTGGGTGCAGTAAATTAACATGACTGTAAGAACAGTCAGGTCATATACAGACATGAAATGCTGGGGTGGTGGTGGGGATGGGGAGTGGGGCGGGGGGAGAGCACTATACACTCGGCACTAAATTACAATAAGACAGGCACCCACACTACACCGGATCACGTGGCCCCAGGCCCCAGGTCATGTTCAAGTTTATACGGTGTCAGCCTTTCATGTTTTCATATTCCCATTTCATGATTGTACATGCCCGGTATCGCCATATCTATATCTGCACATGTTATCTTAAAACAGCACATTTCGGCCCTGGCGGGTGATTCGGGCCTTACGTCTTTCGCGACAAGACAGATGAGCCCAAACTTTGTACAGTGAAACCTCTCTAAACCGGACACCCTGGGGAGGTCCCCAGGGTGTCCGGTTTAGAGAGGTTTGACAGTATATATTTAGTGACTGTGTCTCAGATAATGTCTCAGATATTCAAAATACAAATGTATGTGGTTTTTCGCTTCCTGCACAGTTAATGACATACATGTATATACATCGATCGCACTATTTTATTTGATCACACCCTAATTTCATCAGAAACGAATCTATGACAAATTTCTTATGAAATCAGTCAACAGGTCAACACGTTTTAACCCTCGCCTGCTGTTTTTCATGTTTGCCTTAATTATTAACAAAAACACCCTGTTTTGACAGCACATGAGAATCGTCTGCAGAGACATATTGAAAATGAAACATTTCCAGCCGACGACAAAATTTAATTCAGCGTAGTGAGGGTTAATAAATACCATATTAAATGAACATAAATGTTAGATTATTGTTATTGCATAAGCACAGTATCATACACTGTCGCTGTACTGATGATCACCTCAGATATTTTCTGTATTGGCCTCAGGCTGAGCTGTGGTTACGCTAGTCGCAAACACAATTTGGCAATACATATATTCAGTGATTGAACGGCAAACAGCGTAGGACCTGATCATAATGATCAGTAGCCGATTTCATCAACATTGCAAAGTATACTTATCTAGCAAAGTATACCTTGAGGGAGTAATCACTTATTTTCCCCAAAATGCATTATTTCATATAGAACTAATCACTGCATATATTTAATGATTAAAAGTATTCAGAATTATTATACTGAATGTATTACATTATCACAGCCAAAATGGCTGTGATAATGTAATACATTCAGTATAATAATTCTGAAACTGAACTGGATCTACACTGGTCGCCGCAAAACCCTTAAACACCATTTCTCCATTCACAGCAACAATTAAGGTCCATTTTGCCTTCTACAACGTTGTTATCATGTACTTTTGTCGGCCGGCTGCCTTTTTGGACTTTCGAACATGAACACGTCAGACAATTGCGATGAATCATAACGTTCGCCACTTCACGAGATAACAGATCACATGACTGATATCTGGAAGGGCATGCCTGCTACTAACGTTGTTAACCTTTCACCCCTAAATAACTGATATGGACTATTTCATGATAAGTTTGAGACTGATCCATTATGCAGAAAATGGGGTCATTTTGTTAAAATTTCTATTCGATTCGGCTGATATTTAAAGGTGGAAATTGGCACGAACGCCTTCCATACCAGGTTGTAAAAATTGAAGAATAACCACAAATGTGCAGATCTTGATGAGACGGCTCGTTACGAGCCGGCTCATCAAGATCTACACTGTTTGCAAATATTGATAATCAGGTCTCCATTGTTGAGAGGGTTGTTCATTGTTTTGTTGTCAAAATAGAGAACAACTGTAAACACTTGCAAACACTAAACACACGAGTGATCAGTTCACTGGATTAACGCTGGTTGCAAAATCAACAAGCTTGGTTTTGTTAGGTCGTGACTTAAATAATTATAACTCTACTAATTAGCCATGCAAATAATGGGCCGTCACTTCCAGATGTCAGCTAAGTTTCAGTTCATATCTCAGTGCATTGTTGCGAAAATGTACCGTATGAAATGAGTAACCAGTAACCGGAATAGCAAATGATAGAATCAGTAATACATGTAAATGCGTTGGTTTAACGACGACGGCACTGGCTCGATGACCTTGCATGCCAGGACCGACTATTTAAGTCCCCATCCGATAGGACTAGGCTAGCACTAAGTTGTCTTGCCCAAGGACACGCCGAATCAGCCATTCGCAGCGATCGCGGTGGGAATCGAATCTGGGGATTCCTGATCCGCAGTCCGACGCTCTACCTACCGATCTAATCCGGCAACCTTAGCATGGGCGGATTCGGGGGGGGGGGGTGGACCCGGCGCGCCCCCCTAAAATTCGCCGAGTAAAGATTTTTTATAAATTACAAGGCACGTTTCATGCCAAGTGTCATGTATTCCATGCAGTTTTCGGTCGTTTTCTTATTGTTTCAAAATTTAAACGTTTTCAATCAAAAATCATGTCTAAACATACTATGACATTGTCAATATTTTTGCTCCAAAATGCGCCAGAACGCAGGAAATGCGATGTAGATTTGCAAAATTTTCCGGGTGTGAATGCCCCCGGGCCCCCCTAGCGCTATCTCGACTATTTTGCAATACTTGACTATATTATCGAACGAGCATAGCTCGAACACCTTCCATACCCGGGCATCAGTCATATCTATTTTGATGTTTATATACCATGACAATATACCGTAATAACCATAACTACTCGGACACACTTTATTCAGACTTTCTTCCAGCAAAAAAAAAAGATTCACATTAATTAAAGTTACCAGGTATGTGTTTGTTTAATAATGGTGTTTAACGGCCTATCAACAGCTAAGGTCATTTAAGGCCGGACCGACGGGTTCGATACCGCATTCAACCTGCTGCATTGGGGTGGGGGGGGGGGAGGGGTCGCAACAGAATATTGACAACGAAATAAATATGGGCCGCGCTCTGTGAAAACCAGCCTTAATGACAACATTTTCGATTTGTACCTTTTTACATTTTTGGATGCGGACACCTTTCAAAAGCAATATGCCGAAAAGAAAATGCAAATATGTTTCATAGTTTTTGTTTTATCTCACTTTTTGTAGCACCAAGTGAATCACGCAAGGAAAAAATAGTAACGTCATGGAGAAAATGACGTTATTGAAACGCCGACTTTGTACAATGCAAGACAACAGCATATATACATGATGCACAGTAGAAATGCGTGTTCATTATAGGAATGAATGGCCTCTTTGTTGAATTTATCGGGGTATAAACTTGGAAAAGTCGCGGGAATACTGGACGAAGGCCGGAAGGCCTCGTCCAGTATTCCCGCAACTTTTCCAAGTTTATATCCCCGATAAATTCAACAAAAGGCCATTCATTCCTTATAATTCCAACATTTGAAATAAATGCATCAAGAAAATGCGTTTATTTTCCGTTTCCTTAAGAATTATTTTAACTGCGCCTCACGGTTACGGAAAGTGGTTCGGCGTGGGAGTTTACTGGGATATAAATTTTGAACAGAGACTTGTTACTAGCCAATCAAATGTTAGGGAATTGTGTAAATATTTTTGTGCTGGAATTTAATATACTCATTGACTGTGCTTGCTGTAAACTGTATTTGCTGATTACCGATTTTGGATTGTTTTCATTTTCTAAATCGACAGTCTATTCTGATTTCAGAAATATATAATAGTAATTACCATTTTATGCCAAAAATATAAATGTACGTTCTCGGGGTTGTTATTAACATAATTGATCAGAAACGAGTAATGTTGAGTAGCATGTGAGCTGGTGGTGTCGGCAGCCCAGTTCGCATATGGACCCGATAAATGTTTTTATTTTTGTGTTAGTACATCGTTTACCGAGATTTTACATACATGAATGTACAGGTGATATGTGATATTATATGGATAAAATGTTATGTAATGCTAGTGTGAAAGTTCAAAAACGTACATGCAGTCGTAAACGTTACAGTACATGTTACATAGCGTCTCCCTTGCTTTATACGCGTATCTGTTTCTGATTTAATTTCATTTATGTGTGTCAGATTGCATTTAGTGAATACAATTTCGTATTTGGTAAACTCTTGCATGTATCCGTAACGAAGGAATTGTATTACACACAATGTGATAACCACCGTAAATCATCAAAACTCATTCAACATTCATGTACTTAGAACATTTTATCTCTCTCGAACAATATAATATGTAAACCGATGTTGTATTCAACTGATAAATCATCTTTCTAGAACAACAAAGATACACATCTGACGTCACTTTGTCGCATCGACGCTGTTTTAACAATACGTACGTTACGTCGTCACTATCAATATTTGCGGACAGCGGACCGCACGAGTCGTGACGTTTTCGTGCTACAATTGTACTCACACAGAAACTTCTCTTTGTTTCATCACAATGCACAAATTATTATTAATATATACTTAGCGATATTTCAAAACATTTATATTTAATTTATATGATAATATGACAATTAGTTACAACGGCATACGTCGCCGGTAAATGATATTTTCGGCGGCATGTAAAGTCCACAGGTGGAAGATTCGGACCTAGAACCAAATAAATGGCGTTACTACCAGGCGCGGATATAGGCGGGGGGGGGGTTGTCCAGGGGTTCCGACCCCCCACCCCCCCTCTGCTCCCGGCAAAAAAAAGAAGAAGAAGAATATCTACAATACTCGAATAGTTGGATGACTTTTTTCGTGGCCTAGGTGTCAGGAAATCGCATCTGCGGCGATCTGGCATTTAAACATTTCATGGGGGAGGACCCCCAGACCCCCCCGACTTTACGATTTCGCGCGCGCGGAGGTCGGCCACGCCGAATTTTAATTACAGACCCCCCCACCCACCCCCCCCCTGCAATTATTTCTGTATCCGCGCCTGACTCCACCCACCCGTTTCCGGTGTTCATTGTACGGCAATAGTTTGGTGGGGTAAAGTCCTTGGATATAGCATATTATGTCACGCACATTTCTATGGGGGCAGCCATTGTCGTACTGCGCCTGCCTAAACGGCGAGTACGACCAAGAAAATAGTGCCATGTGCCAACTTATCCTATGGTGTTTTGGTCCGTCTTGCTTTGCATCTAAAACTCTACATATACTATTCTCTATAGTTTTCTCAGTTTATCAGTTAAATTTTGGAAAATACGAATCAATACATTTCGTGCGTATGAATACGGCCACTATTATCTTTAGGTCTCACGGGACAGTACGTACAGAGCTAGCTACAAAACCGATTATTTATCTACGGCTACAATTTGACCCATTCAAAATTGTAAAAATTTAGTTAACTGTATATTTTATACCTTTAAACAAATAATCTTTGATGTAGAGCTAGTAAATTGCCAAACATAATAGAACAGGGAAATAATTTTCCCATGGAATCCATTTTTTCTCTAGTTGTTGTTCAACATTCAACATAACAAAATGAAGCTTTCAAATTTACAAGATATACATATAAATGTCAGATAAACACATTGAGACGGTAAAATAACCAATTTCTGCATGTGTATGTTCTTTATTAATACTTTATTGATACAGCTTCGACAGTTATATATCGCTAACATATCAAATCGCCAGATAACCGATTGGAAAAATCACTCTTCCATGCTTTACATTAAAGAGATGGGGTTAAATTGCTACGCGAGAGGTATGGAGCGGGTAGCAATTTTGTTTCTAGTACGGAGCTAGCAGTAAAAAGGGGGGTGAACTATTTTCTATATATTTCAGTACTGACACTTCAATTACACCAGTGTGATTTACAAAGTTAACTTACCCCACACACCGATCAGTTTTAGTGGAGATAACATATTTCAGTACTTTCAGTACTTTGTTATATATCAAGTTATCTAGTTTTGCATACAGAGATGAAAATAATTTTCTTTTCTAAAAAATAAAACGTCCGCATCCGTTGTTACGCCTATGGACATGTATATCTGATGGTGGTCGCCAAACAGGATACGTTTGTTTTCTTTGAGCATTCCGGTTACAACCCAAATTATTAAACATGCAGACTACGCCGACTACAAAGGTTCTCACGTTTGTTTGTAATTGTTTTATAAAAATATAAATAAAGTTTAAAAGAAATATTAGCATTATGATTACATAATACTGATTTTGTGATGTGTTATCTAAACATACTGGTCATATGGTTATTTAGTTTCAAATGTCATTTCACAAGTCGTCCATATAATATATTATAAAAATCATTTGCAATATGCTCATTTGTATAAAAATAAACAACAACACCACTACGTGTTTCCTTGAAGGAATCCGAAAGACAACTGAACCACTATGAAAACAACTGTAAAATTATGCCATGCGCATCCAACATTAACATATTTGTGAGCCACAATTAATAAAGAGTACGGTTATACATAGGACAACTTAGTGCAATGACGCAACGATTTCAAGTGTCAAAATCCGACGTGACGTTGGTTTTAAGCGTAACATTGCGACGTCATTTTCAAGCTTTCATGACGTTGTCATTAAGGCCGGTTTTCACAGAGCACGGCCCATATATATTCAGCCCTGAAATTAGAATAACCTGACCTGGTGCCAGGTCCATACCACACCAAAGCCACTTGACCCATTTCCCTAAAAGTAATAGGATTACAAATAATCATATTATTCATATAAGGGGTAGGACCAAATTCAACTCTCACATACAAGAATGCCAAAGACGTACGTGAGGGCCAAACCAGTAGCCGATTTCACCAACATTGCAAAGTATACTTTTCTAGCAAAGTATACTTTGAGGGTGCAATTTTCAATTTTTATTATACTGACTTTATTACATTATCACAGCCATTTTGGCTGTGATAATGTAATACATTCAGTATAATCACTATGCATACTGGTAATCATCAAATATATGCAGTGGTTAGCTATATATGAAATAATGCATTTCAGGAAAAATAAATGATTACTCGCTCAAAGTATACTTTGGTAGAAAAGTATACTTTGCAATGTTGATGAAATAGGCTACAGGTCTCCGGTCGGGATTACAGTAAGGGTGAATCCCAATCGTTAAATTACCAATCGCATGTTCCCACCAATAATTAGCAAATTATCCATGTATTGGGAAATCCCTGTTTGTAAATGGGTTTCCCAAAACGAAATGACTCCCAATATTTAGGGATATTACGTCTTACAAATTATAGAAAATAACATTGTACAAGTATATAGGCCCCTCGATGAGAAAAATACCTTAGGGCGATAATATAAAGGTGTCCAAAATGGAGAAATACTACTACATGTATTTTATGTTTGTTTGTTAGGGTTTAACGGCCTATCAACAGCTAAGGTCATTTTTAAGATCGGGTCAATGGGTTTAGTACTAAATCCCATATATTACCAAGTACATCATGGGGAGAGGGGTGGGGGGGGGGGATCCCAGAATCAGAACTGAATATTTACAATGAAAATTCTATATAATTATTCCGCCCTGAAATCAGAATATTCCTGATCTGATGCCAGGTACTCGCAATAACAGACATGTATTTTAAGAACTTTCCGCATCAATATGATATGTGACTGGAGGAATGTGGCTCATGTGTTTTGCGACCGCACAGTCTGATCAGGATCTGCACTGTTCGCTATTCCATCAATGAAACACCCGTCATGCTTCTAACAAAGAATATATGAGTTTTGCGACCAGTGTAGATCCAGATCAGCTTGTGCATCCGCACAGTCTGATCAGGATCTACACTGTTCGCTATTACATCAATGAAACACCCGTCATGCTTCTAACAAGGAATATATATCATTATCAGCCGACAGGGGTGTGCTATTTGACCAGGAGCTACACACCCCATAAGCCCCATTTCACCCGTCTCAACCAGATAATTATACTGAATGATGATTAATGAACCACAGACCGTGTACATAAGCGCATAGTTTGGCTATAAAATTACGAGCCGTCTGATCAGGATCTGCACTTTTTGCAAGTTATTTCATATTTATTAAATAAAAAACACCCCGTTTTCATAAATGGACTAGTCTGAAAATGTGACGATTGAATTGGTCGGAAAATTAACATATGAAACTCCATTCCAGTTATTTAGGAGTGACAGGTTAACACACTATTTTACGTATTCCATCAAACCAGGAGTGCCAGAAAACCTGCGGGAAGTTGCCAAGCAGAGTAAACCCGAGCTGGAACTGACCAATGATGGAGACAGCTGGACTATCACGACCACCATGTCCGACAAGGAGAAGGTGTCAAAGTTCACCATCGGGGAGGAGTTTGACGCCCAGTCCCTCCTCGGCCAACCACTCAAGGTAATGTCCATATAAAGAGGTGTCATGTTCACCATTGGGGAGGAGTTTTACGCCCAGTCCCTCCTCGGTCAACCACTCAAGGTAATGCCCATATAAGGAGGTGCCAAAGTTCACCATCGGGGTAGAGTTTGACGCACAGTCCCTCCCAGGCCAACCACTTAAGGTAATGCCCATATAAGGAGGTGTCAAAGTTCACCATCGGGGAGGAGTTTCACGCCCCGGCCAACCACTCAAGATAATGTCCATATAAGGAGGTGTCAAAGTTCACAATTGGGGAGGAGTTTGATGTCCAGTCCTTCCTCGGCCAACCACTCAAGATAATGTCCATATAAGGACGTGTCAAAGTTCAGTTTGGTAACATATTTATAACACAAATACGTTGTATTTCCAGTGCAAAGCTGTGATGGATGGAGAGAAGATGACGGAAACCCAGAAAGTGGGAGACGTGGAAATCGTGATCACTCGCGAGGTTGTTGGAGCCGAACTTGTCTCGGTAAGTATACGGTCTGTTCTACATTTGTCTGCCGACGACCTTTTGGCTATTAAACACATTGAATTGAGTACATTTTCATAAATAACAAAAGTCAAATTCCATCAAATATTGATTGATATTGTTGCGAAAAACATATTTTCCTATGGGAATTTAACATGGGGGCTAAAAATAGATTTTTGTGGACCAACTTTCAAAATCTAAATTGTTTTATTAGTTACATTATTTGCAAGCTATCTAGTGAGATATCGCCAGAATTTGAAAGTGTATTAACCATTTCAACACTACAGACTTCTATATCGGTGTTTGCAAACAGCGTAGTTCCAGATCAGCCGGCTCGTAACGAGCCGTCTCATCAGGATTTGCACTTTTTGCAAGTAATGTTTAGAAAAAATAACACGCCCTGCTTCTAATAAATGGACTACTCTGCTAATTATTTTGTGACAATTGGATTGGTCCTTAAATTAACATATCACTGTCCATTCCAGTTATTTAGGGGTGAAAGTGTATCAACCCTTAGACTGCTACACACAACAATTGTCGTCTGCCGTTGCTTTATATCTTGCATTATTTCTCAATAAAAACATTGTTTGACAGCACTTAAGAATCATTTCCAAAGGAAATGATTCTGAAGTGCTGTCAAAGCATGTTGTAAATTATTCTAAACTGCTGTCAAAGCATGTTTTTGATGATAGAAATGGAAAATGGAAAATAAACAGCAGACGACAAAAAAATAAGATAGCGGTGTAAGGGTTAAATTGCTGAACGCCGCCCTTGTGTTACAGACCATGACCGTGAAGAGTGTGACAGCAACAGTCAAGTTTACGAAGGTGTAGACGCGGTACAGGATAACCCCGCTGCCGACCACATACATATTTGTTTTTTGTTTCTTACAAATTAAAATTGCAATAAATAATAAATACATGTGATTAAATGCGTGTAATGTAATTAATTGTGGTCCATGCTTGTGTGGTTGTGATAGACTGTAGCCGATTTCACAAACATTGCAAAGTATCCTTTTCTAGCAAACTATACTTTGAGGGAGTAATCATTTAATTTTTCCCGAAATGCATTATTTCATATATAACTAACAACTGCATATATTTGATGAATAAAAGTATATCAGAATTATTATTTATCCTAAAATTGAAATTTTTTCCCTGAAAGTATACTTTGATAGAAAAGTATACTTTGCAGTGTTGGTGAAATAGGCTACAGGTGTAAAAACAGCCGTCTACTACCCTCAGTAAGCTGGAAAAACGCAGTTTTGTTTGTTTGTTGGAGTTTAACGGCCTATCAACAGCTACGGTCATTTAAGGCCGGGTCAATGGGTTTAGTACTAAATCCCATATATACCTGTACAAGTACATGTACATGTTCAAGTACATGTGCACATGGGTGGAAACTCCTAAAATCAGAACTGAATATTTACAATAAACAAGAATTCCTCCCCGGAAGCGTTGTCGCGCCTGCCGAGGCATTTGACCGTAACATGATCATGGATATGTGCTAAAGTAAGCATCAGTAACCGTCGAGAAGTGCTGTTTAAAATACGAGAAGGGTCACGGTTGAAGAAAGTTTTTGAAATAAAAAAATGGCTAAGTGTTTCCTCAACCATGTGAAGATCAAAATGGTAAATATATATTTCAGCATGAGTGTGTTCCAAATGATTAGATGTATCAAGTGTCCAAATATTGAAGCAATCCATCAAGTAATATTAATGTTATACGATGATGAAGAAACTTGTACAACGTTTTGACACACAAACACAATGGCTAAGTGTGAAGGTGAAAAGGGTCAAGGTCATGTTAATGGCGGCATGAGTGTGTTCGAAATGCTCACATGTAGCAAGTGTCCAACTATTGTAGCAATCCGTCAAGTAATATTATAGTTATCCCATGATGAAGAAGCTTGTTCAAACTTTTGACGCCAAAAAATTGCTAAGTGTTTCAGCAAAATGTTAAAGTAAAAGAGGCCAAGGTCATGTTAATGGCGGCATTAGTGTGTTCCAAATACTTACATGTATCAAGGGTCTAAACATTGAAGGAATACGTCAAGTAATATGAATGTTATAGCAGGATGAGGAAGCTTGTACAAAGTTATTGACTAAAAATAATGGCTAAGTGTTTCAGCAAAAGATTGAAGGTAAAAAAAGGTGAAGGTCAAGTAAATTGGCGACAAGAGTTGTGTTCCTAAAGCTCACATGTATCAAGTGTCCAAATAGTGAAGCAATCCGTAAAGTAATATTAAAGTTATAGCATGATGACGAAGCTTGTACAAAGTTTATGACGCAAGAACAAAATAGCTAAGTGTTTCAGGAAAAATTTGAAGGTGAAAAAGGTGATTTTCATGTGAATTGACAGCATGAGTGTGCTCCTAATGCTTACATGTATCAAGTGTCCAAATAGTGAAGCAATCCGTAAAGTAATATTAAAGTTATAGCATGATGACGAAGCTTGTACAATGTTTTTGACATTTAGGACGACGACGACGGAAAAAGCGGCGACTATAGTCGCGCCGTCTGCTAAAGCACGCGCGACAAAAACTGCCCTGAAATCAGAATAATCCTGATCTGATGCCAGGTCCTCGCCACACCAGAATCACTTGGCCCCTTCCCAAAAGCACAGGATCAGTAATAATCTTACTACTTTTATTCTCATTAAAGATATAATTTATAGACCCAAGATTTATGACACATTAATCTTATTATATAGTGCATGAATCACATGTATGAACTTACAGTATACAATGCTGTTTGCACGGCGATCGGACTCGCGCAGGAACAACCAGAGATAACAAAAACTATTTCTTTAAAGAAAACTTTGGAAAACCTGTCCCGAAAGTCAATGTCAATCGCTTGAATGCCGGGCATCATTAGTTTAAATGCATATTGTTCTGTATGACCATTTAATACATGGTATTATCACACTTAAAACAATATTGCTAAACAGTAAATTTTATTAAATATATAATTTGGATAATATACCTTGCAAATTAATTACACATGTATATATGTCTAGAATATACATATGTACACATGTAAATATATACACACTTACATATATATACCGATACACATATACATATGTACAAACGATATCATATAAAACAAAATAACGACTTGTCATGGCGATACTGTCAGATAAAAATCTCTGAATTTGATTTCAGGGAATTGTCAAAACCATCTTAACAGACATAACACAATCAAACTTCCAAAAAACCACACCAAGCACATGTGCATGTCAGTTTTGCTTTCGCAGTAAACATTGGCATATAACATTGATGAAACACAATATCACATCTAACAATTAGCAATCTTTGTTTCTCAGAAACCATGGATACTGTAACAAAATATAACAAATACTAGTACATATACATATAGTATAGAAAATACACAGTCTTCTTTGTAAAATCATTATAGAAATGGATATATAGAGAATAGTAGGTTAGTGCCGTGAATGGGAAAAAATATCCGGCAAGGCTCAAAAATTTCTTTATTTCTCATCAGAAGTACATGTTGTTACCACTCATTTGAACCGTCTCGCCGAGACGGTTCAAATGAGTGGTCACAACATATATTTTTGTTCAGAAATAAGGAAAATAGATAGAGAATAGTAGGTTAGTGCCGTGAATGGGAAAACATATCTGGCAAGGCTCAGGAAACGGGATGAGCGAGGCTCTGCCGAGCACATCCCGTTTCCGTGCCGCGCCTGATATTTTTTCCCATTCACGGCACTAACTTACTATTCTATTTATCCCGTCAACACCTTCAAATGGCTGTAAAATGCAAAAATTGTATTGACTGGATATCAAAAATGTTTCACGGCACCGTGTTTCACGGCACATACGCACTGTGTTGACGGGATAAAAACATGTATACTTTCTGAATAATTCCCACCGTTTTATTCTTAAAGACTTTAGGTGCATGTCTATATCAGCCTCTTTCAATATTTGTAATCAAATTCTCATTAGTAGTGGAACATAATTCAAGGTACATGATCACGTGGTTACAACAACAACAACAACGTCGTCCACTCCAAAATAAGTAGTATTTGACATTTCCTTAATATGCAACGGATTTTGATGAAATATGGCGCAGCGAACGCGTCTTCATGAGCTGCATTTGGTGGTCTAGTGAGTTTGGCACAGACTTATGTCGTTTTTGCGAAACATCGATAGAAGTTTGGGCGAAAATACAGAGACCACCAAATGCAGCTTAACAAGATGCGTTTGATGCGCCATATTTCATTAAAATCCGTTACACAATAAAGACACTATACAAGAATACGTACTTTCAATCGGTACTTGTTGTTGTTGTTAGCACCACGTGATCATACACCTTGATACTCTTCCCAAGTCCCATGTTTGTGTAAGTGACGCCAAATAACATACCACATGAAATGTTTTCGCGAGCAAAATCACACCACCTACCAAACTACTAGCAGAAGCCCACACATTTTCTGAATCCTCGAAAATATGTTATACTTGTAGAACGTGCTCGGCTCTCCGGTAGTAGTTCATGAAGCAGACGGACATTGCCGGACTATCCAAACAATCCATATGGGTGAAAGCATATATATATAACATACCGAACAAACATGTCCGAAAAACACCGCCACGATGACACAATAGCTCGCATTAATTCTGACATCAAAACACAGTGAATAGTGTTCATTTAAATTAATTTAAATAATACTGATTCCATAGATAAAACAATTCGCCACGAGGTGTCAATTCATTCATATACATTTCCAGATTCTAATTTAATTTTAAATATACTCCCACATCAGGTTTTCGAGTATTATCTAAACTGCGAGAAACGTGATAAAACATAACTACATGAAACACTTTTGTCTCTGAACAATATATACATAGACCCACATAGTAGGCCTTTGCTGAATCCGTTATAGATATACATTGCTCTCAATCGATGTCATAACATATTAAATTATTATTATATTGTATTGTTCAGTATCACATGATAACGTTCCTCGGAATGTATAAAAATACAGTGTCATCCTTTAAGTAGGTATCGTAATAAATTTTGTTAATACATGCTGAATTATTTGCACACATCAGATTCATGTATGTGCGATACATTATAATCGTTTGTACAAGAAATCACTTCAATATGTGCATAGCACGGATGATTATGTTCAAAAAAATAAAGTGTACCCCACGCTTATGAGTGTACGCATGGCTCCGCCAGCCCACCCAAACGTGGGTAGTTATACTGAAGAACTTAAATAATGTCCTGCCGCCTCAGGCCAATCAACACATCTTCAGTATATATTATGGTATTATCATGGCTCCGCCAGCCCGCCCAAACGTGGGTGAGTATATTGAAGAACTGAAAAATGAAGTCCTGCCGCCTCAGGTCAATCAACCAGTCTTCAGTATATCTTATGCGTATTATCATGACTCCGCCAGCCCTTATCATGGCTCCGCTAGCCCACCCAGCACGTTGGTAAGTATACTGAAACTTAACACTTGCCCTGCCACTTCAGGCCAATCAACATTTTCCAGAATATACCGTGCGTATTATCATGTCACAACTAGCCCGTCCAACATGGGTGGGTATACTCAAGAACATAAATCATGTCCACCATAGACCAATCATATAATCTTCAGTATACTCAATACTCAAGGACTCCAACAGTCCACCCAAAACATGGGTGGCTATTCTCAAGAACAAAAATCATGGCCAGCAAAATACAATCATCAATTATTCAGTGAATTGAATAGTACACAATATGAAGACACCATGAGCCCACCCAGCACTTCGGTAGGGATACTCGATACTATAAATCGTGTCCATCACATACCAATCATCAATAATTCAATATACGCAGTACATAATATGACGACTCACACAGCCCAACCAAAACGTGGGTGGGTATACTGAAGAACAAAAAGCATGGCCATTAACGATCAATCATGTTATTCAGTAAATTGAGTACGCAATATAAGGACTCCACCAGTCCACCTAAAACGTGGGTGGCTATAGTCTAGTATATAAGTCATATCCATCATAGAACAATCATCAATTCGTCCGTACCGTATACTTAGTACGTAATATGACGATTCAGCCAACCCACCCAAGACATGGGTGGATATACTCCAGAACATAAAGCACGTCCACCAAAAACCAATATTCAATCTTCAGTATACTCAGTATTGTAATATATGATGCCTCCGACCCAGTAACACGTGGGTTGGTATACTCAAAAGCATAAAACATTATCACCGAATATCAATCATGAACTATTCGGTATACCCAGTACGTAATATGATGACTCCGCCAGCCAACACACAACATAGATGAATATGCTGAAGAACGCAATGACCAGTATGATGCCAGATCCGCATGCGCATCCGCGCAATCTGACAAGGGCATGAATATTCAGCAATCCATCAGCGAAATACATGAAACGTGTTCATAACAACCATAATACGTCTTTCAGACTGTCAAACATTAATAGCAGATCAGAAGTCAAACCAGCTACAAATGCCATAATCTTCCTTACTCCAGATATTATAGGAATGAATGGCCTTTTTGTGGAATTTATCGGTGTATAAACTTGGAAAAGTCGCGGGAATACTGGACGAAGGCCGGAAGGCCTCTTCCAGTATTCCCGCGACTTTTCCAAGTTTATATCCCCGATAAATTCCACAAAAGGCCATTCATTCCTTATAATTCCAGCATTTGAAATAAATTAATCAAGAAAATGTTTTTATTTTCCGTTTTCTTAAGAATTGTTTTAACTGCGCTTCACGGTTACGGAAAGTGGTTTGGCTTGGGAGTTTACTGGGATATAAATTTTGGACAGAGACTTGCTACGGGCCAATCAAATGTTAGGGAATTGTGTAAATATGTTTGTGCTGGAATTATAGTCAAATGACCACTGAAGGCCATTCATAAACTATTTATTATACCATGTGCTGCCCATTGTGTAGTGCCAGATCCGCATGCACATCCGCGCAGTCTGATCAGATCATGCACTATTCGTCAATCAATCAGTGAAACACATCAAATGTGTTCCTAACAGTCATAATTTGTGTCAGATTAGACGCCAAACCGGCCACAAAGGTCATAAGCCTCCTTCTTTTAGATAGGTCAGTCGTAAACTATGTATTATACCATGTGCATACGACTGCATATCAGATACGATCAATACCAGTCCCAGTATTACTTTTCAAAAATAACTGCAACCCAGCACAGGAAAATCCAAATTCCTGTACAAACCATGATTCGAGCAATACTCATCTTTTAAATTGTCCACCTTCGTTTTGTTACACGCCTCCACCGACTCCATTCTGCGCCAACGGCCCCGAATACGGATGTGCCAATAATACAGCGGCCCCTCATGTGGCACCTTGCCCCCAAACATGGACTGCACCTGTAGCCTATTTCATCAACATTGGAAAACATACCTTTCTAGCAATCATTTACTTTTTCCTGAAATGCATTAGTTCATATAGAACCAACAAATGCATATATTTCATGATTAAAATTATGCAGAATTATTATACTGAATTTATTACATTATCACAGACAATTTGGCTGTGATAATGTAATAAATGCAGTATAATAACAATTAATATATTTATCCTAAAATTGAAAATTTCTCTCTCAAAGTATACTTTCCTAGAAAAGTATACTTTGCAATGTTGGTGCTAGCAATGCTGGCCTCACTGCGACATACTGGCATATTTCCTTATCCTGAAACAGTATGGGCACACAAAGCAGCAACAGTATGACGGAGAAGGGGGGTGGGGGGGGGGGTGGCATACAAGTTTCCGTTTATACGCATTAGCAAATGTACACTGTTTATTCTTTCTTTTGCAAAAGGGTCTCGCTTTTGTCATCAGAAGTCGGCAATGGGGTTTAATGGATACTGCATCCACAATCTCCCACCTAGCTTCACGTTTTCCGCTTTATAGGCAACAGGTTGCACTATATCGCTACACCACGATACACAGTAAAATGTGCGTCATATGATTTACACTTCACGCACTAAAATATAGAAAAAAAACTGAGGGGTGGTGACGTTTATACTTCGCTATATTGTTAATAAGACACAATACTATAATATGAACCTCCTGGACTGGGCCACTTCACTTCCTGGACGGGACCACTTATCCTCCTGGACTGGATCACTTCACCTCCTGGACTGGGTCACTTCACCTCCTGGACTGGGCCACTTCTGGACCACTTAACCCCCTGGAGCCTGCCCCTACCCCCACGGGGCTGGCTACACCCCTCGTAATACACCAGATTCAACCTCGTTTATACTACTCGGAGACTACGGCATTGCTCGGGGCCTGGACCACCCATGCTAAACATCGGAACCACTTCACCCCCTGGAGCCCGCACCCACCCTCACCCCACCCACCAGTACCCATACCGCTTGCTAATTATAGTATTACAAGGGAGAGCCAGTGGTAAGGTGAGCCCAAGGGATGGCCCACGCCCCTGGCCGGCCAAGGGCTCGCCCCGAGCGCATGTCGGACGATGCACAAGTGGCGCTGGTGCGAAAAACGTCTTGCCCAAAAGTTTTAATCTTCGTAAGGTGGCGCGGACAGTAAGCTGAAGGATCTGGCGCTCGGGCAGTATGGCGGCGGGACTTGCGACAGAGTCGCTTGCTGCAGACACGCGAACAAGCATATCACGTCCCGAGGCGGGCGAAGACGATATTTTTACGTCGTCATCCCCCAAAACCTGTGGGTGGCCCTTGGATCGGATCGCGCCCTTTAGCTCCTGCTACCTGGCCATCTCTTCGACGACCAGTTTCAACTGAGTATCCGATATATCGTTGTCGGCTATCGCTTTCGACACGATAACGTCGATACTGTTTTTCTTCGACCTCGCAAGAACTGCTATTCGGTCGTGCTTTCGACTCTTGGCCTCGAGCTTGCGAGGCGTGACATTTATTTATACTAATTAAATGTGTCTCAAGAAAATATAATATTTTCGACAGATTATAAAGTATGATCATTCCACATCAAAAAATAAATACATATAATAAATAGTAATGTCCGTTAACTTTTTTAAGAAAAACGCCCCTGATATCAGTGATGAAATTCACGTCTGATATAAAATGTATAATAATGCCAATCAATACGTGGAATAATGGTGAATTAATGTTTATTTTACCAGAAAATGTATCAGATGATGTCTCTGATATAAAGGACAGTTTGTGCCTACTGAGTGAGCATGTACCTTTAAATGAGATTTATGAAACTAGTCCGGCACAATTTAGTACACCCCCGTTCACATATCTGCATTCTAAATATGTTATTTTCACATACAAAAGCCATTTAAAACATACATTGTTTTAAATGGTTTTTGTATGTGAAAATAACATATTTTGGTCCTATTTTCCACGTTTTAATCACCACAAATTGCATAGCTCTGGGGCGTTTATTGGAATAAATACATGTATGCCATATTATATGTTCCTGTTCTTTGTAGACTCGTCCCACAACACATTCTAACACTTACAGTAGATGTACTGGTATTATAATAAATACATGTATGCCATATTATATGTTCCTGTTCTTTGTAGACTCGTCCAACAACACATTCTAAACAAATACAGTAGATGTACTGGTATTAGAATAAACTACATTGTATGCCATATTATATGTTCCTGTTCTTTGTAGACTCATCACACAACACATTCTAGCACTTGCCGTAGATGTAGTGGTATTAGAATAAATACATGTATGCCATATTATATGTTCCTGTTCTTTGTAGACTCGTCCAACAACACATTCTAACAAATACAGTAGATGTACTGGTATTAGAATAAATACATGTATGCCATATTATATGTTCCTGTTCTTTGTAGACTCGTCCCACAACACATTCTAACACTTACAGTAGATGTACTGGTATTAGAATAAATACATGTATGCCATATTATATGTTCCTGTTCTTTGTAGACTCGTCCCACAACACATTCTAACAATTACAGTAGATGTACTGGTATTAGAATAAAATAACATGTATGCCATATTATATGTTCCTGTTCTTTGTTAGACTCGTCCCACAACACATTCTAACACTTACAGTAGATGTACTGGTATTAGAATAAATACATGTATGCCATATTATATGTTCCTGTTCTTTGTAGACTCGTCCCCACCCAACACATTCTAACACTTACAGTAGATGTACTGGTATTAGAATAAATACATGTATGCCATATTATATGTTCCCGTTCTTTGTAGACTCTGCCAACAACACATTCTAACACTTACAGTAGATGTACTGGTATTAGAATAAATACATGTACGCCATATTATATGTTCCCGTTCTTTGTAGACTCTGCCAACAACACATTCTAACACTTACAGTAGATGTACTGGTATTAGAATAAATACATGTATGCCATATTATATGTTCCTGTTCTTTGTAGACTCTGCCAACAACACATTCTAACACTTACAGTAGATGTACTGTATTAGAATAAATACATGTAATGCCATATTATATGTTCCTGTTCTTTGTAGACTCTGCCAACAACACATTCTAACACTTACAGTAGATGTACTGGTATTAGAATAAATACATGTACGCCATATTATATGTTCCTGTTCTTTGTAGACTCTGCCAACAACACATTCTAACAACTGCAGTAGATGCACTGGTTCTTGATACGTCTAATGACATTTAAAACATGACGACGTCAACGTCAAAACATTATTGCTTTATCTCGACATTAGAAAAAAGGTGAAAGTGAATGTGTTTACCGTCCCAGCAACAGCGAAGGTCATATAGGGACATGATCACAGTTTAAAATCTCATCCAACCGACCAGTGGAAATACAAAATGTACTATGTAAGTATATTTCACGCCTATGGCGAGTGAGGCTTGAACTCGCAACCTCCGGCATTGAGGTCCAATGTCATATCACCTAGTTACGTCATTTTCATTTTCTTGTTTGTCATAACGTTCGCCATAATGTGAATACCTAATTACTGTGATGCGGCCAGCCAATCAAATTCGCTCCAGTGCGACATACCACTTTTATGAAATGCGCTACAACATGGCATAACAAGGTTTTGGCAAGATAATATATCACTGTGCGGCACTCCACACCGTGGTAAAATGTTCCAATTGTTAATTCGTGGGAACGAATTGTTAAATTGAGGGGACGAATTATTATTTCGTGGGAACGAATTGTTATTTCCACACTGGCGTAAATTGTTCCAAGTCGAGAAATGCAACGGTTTCCCGACGATATGACACTCAGCTCTACTTAGAGCTATCCATAATCGCATTTTCGTCTTGTAACCGGTGCAAATATTTAAATAAAATTCCTTGCACTACTAGACTCATATGTGGCTGTGACTGGAGAAATGTGGCTTATGTGTTTTTGTGACCAGTGTAGATCCAGATCAGCCTGTGCATCCGCACAGTCTGATCAGGATCTACACTGGTCGCCATTTCATCAATGAAACACCCGTCATACGTGTAACAAGCAATATTGATTGTGTTCAGGCTACAGGTGTGCGCAATTTGGTCACACATACCATAAGCCCCATTTCTCCAGTGACAGTCACAAATGTGTTTATGCAGCAACTTCAGCATGGGGATTTGTCACTAATCTGGCACCTATTTCAACGTGAAACATTTTACACTGGCTGTAGTCGCAGGCATTCGGCGTGTTTCGGCTTTCATCAGTATAACTCTCTCTCTATATTGAACAAGACTTTGGTTGTATCATAACAGAATAACGTGTTTAAAATTGTATGTTTCTATGCATTCTATGTATTTCTGCAGGATATCGATACTACTCAAATGATCATATGAACTTGCCACTACAATATTGACGTTAGGGCCTAAAACACATTATTTAATTTGTTATGATACGAGGTTGTGTCCGACCTAGGAAAAGGAGCTGTAATTCGATACTAATTTCATAAATATGTTCTATGTTATTTTAGCAAGATAACAATAATTATCCAATGATATGTGTACTTTCCTCCAAAATATTCACATTAGCGTTAATAACATTGCGGAATGTGTTATGATACAAGGTCGCGTCCGATCAAAGTTAGAAGCCTTATTGATATATATATATGTATACCAATGAAAACCGAAACACGCCGAAACACGCCGAAACACGCCGAAATCGTACATCGTATGTTTACATGTAGCATATGAAAATAAATGGTCAACGTCGGTCCAAAAATTTGGCGATAAACAGACGCTTGGTACGGAGTCAATCTATCATACGTGCTGTAGAAGCAGTCTTGGTCACACAGCTCTTGTAGTTCAGACTTCTCACGGACCGGGATCTCCCTGCTGTACAGATCATTCTCCCCGAGACGCCGTGACCCGGGATCATTGACGTAGACTATTGCCAACCGTCCTGGATTAATGAAAACCAGGCTAGCGTCTTTTGATGTCCAGTTTATCAGGCAAGGCTAGGAAACGTGTAGGAATTCCGAGGCTTGCCGAGGAATTCCTACCGTTTCCGAACCGAGCCTAATAGCATGATAATAGGGAATACCAGGCTAGTGTCTTTTGATATCAAGTTTAGCAGGCAATGCTAGGCTGTAGTTATGACATAATAAGCACATTGAGCTGTGTACATGTATACTTTTCCATTACACACCTGTGTAGACAGGTAACTATATACATGTGTATGCACAGAATTGTGTTCATTATTCACAAGTCACTGCATTATATTTCATGTTAATGCTGGCAGTATAATCACATCCAACTACTGAAGCTGTAGATATGGAATATTCTGTAGGTAACTGTAGGTTTTAGAGCTATATTTTCCGTTTGATTTCCATTGACTTTACATGGGGCTCCAATAAGGGATCAACAACCTTAATTGAACACATACGACGACACTAGGACCGCTGCGTTGTTTCTATTTTCACCCATATAGCGGAGAAACATCAAAGTTAAAATCCTTGTATATAGTAGTGTATACTGCATACAGGTACATAAATATCGGATTTCCCATCACGTGTTCAACAAGATAGAAACTCTGATACTTATGTACCGATATCAGTGAAAATTGAAACAGCAGTCCTAGTATGTAACGTCATATATCTTCAATTAAACCACGTTACACAGTGTTATGATGAAAACACTTTTCTTTTCTTGTTTATAGTACAAATGTACTTTAAACAAATAATACTGATATGCCCCTTTAATACAATGCGAGCCGACATTTTGTGCGATACATATACAGCGAAACCTCTCTAATCTGGACAACAAGAAACGTATGTGATCATAATGTTTATGGGTTTCTTGGTCATATATCTCGGGTGATAATTCCTGCTCATGATCGCACAGCACACAACTATGGCTCGGAATAATCAAATGCCTGATTTACAGTGAAACCTCGCTAAACCGGACACACTGGGACCTCCCAGGGTGTCTGGTTTAGCGAGGTTTCACTGTACGATACAAACCTCCCATCTGTTTCACGGCTCGGTAAGTGGTGATGTTGTGATCGCCAAGGGCACACAGCAACTGCGGCTGCTCCAGAATAACGTGCCTGTTGAAAATTGTGCTCAAAATCAAGTAAAATTGCAGTTCAGGCTCAGACAATCGAGTTGCTTGATTTCGGGTTGGCATTGTTCAGAAACATTGCTCATCTGGGCAAGATTAACGCAGTTGGCCATGTACATGCAAACCGAGAACGTCCGTCCCGAATTTGTGAAAAATCAAAGTACTAAAAGCACTGGATGAAGTTAGTCATGTGTGACCAAAGGCATGAAACTAGTCTGTATTTATTATCAATGTTGTTGTTCAGCTATAATCATGATAATACTCAATGAAATCAACTTTTCATAAAACATTTACATGCTGTGTCTTCATTGTATTGTCTCAGTGAAACTTGTATTGCGACAGTTTCTAAAATAGCTATTAAAGGTACATTCCCACTCAGTAGGCACAACATGTTCTTTATATGGATTAAATAAGTGTACTGTATAATTGTGTCACAATTCCACCAGTACTAAAGATTACAAGTGCCCGCTATACAGATATAATAATTTAGTAATACTGATTTTACTGATAGTGACCGGCGGTGGTATCAGGCTATTTTCATATGCAAATGAGGCATGCTATGTTTTAATTATTTATATTAGCTAAATACGTCACCTGAACAAATAATAGATTCGACAGATTATAAAGTATGATCACTGCACATATACAAAATGAACAATTTGTTCCAGTGGGAACCGGAATAGTTATTTCATGGGAAAGAATTATTAAATTGAGGGAACGAATTTTTAATTTGTGGGAACGAATTGTTAAATTGACGGAACGAATTGTTATTTCGTGGGAACGAATTGTTATTTCGTGGGAACGAATTAATAAAACAAATATATTCTACATCCCCTGTGCGGCTCCATACATTCCCGAGTCATGCACCACATATGCGTGGTTGCATTCACGCATCAATGTCAGACAGCCAATCAGATGTTGCTATCATTATTAGAAATTGCATTTACTGGCGGAGCTACAGTTAATCAAACGTGCGCCGTGCATATGCACGCGAAGGCGCGGGCCTAACAATACAACAGTTATATTTATGTTTTAAGAAACTAATTCATAAGCTCGATAGTGCTAGCTGGGAATAAGTTTCAAAAATATGTCAACACACGTATATTTTATGTGTGGCATATATTGTACAAATAGCAATATTGAAACAAGCCAGAACATCTATGCTCCGGATTGTTTCAATATTACGATGTATAGCGATTACAAACACGTGCCTGTCGTGGAAGTGTATGAACAAAATGTTAACTGTAGCGGGTGGAATCTTCAAAATGTCGTCGTTGCTCGATACATGCAGGTCAGTTACGTCCGGCCGCGGTGTCGCCATCCCAGATACCACAGTTCCCACAATCCTCTTGTGCAGCTCCATCGTGGAGCCCTCGAGATGTATAACGCACAGCGTCCTCTCCAGAGGTGCGTCACGGGGTATTTGGTTAAGGATTGGGTTTAGTCTCTGAAATAGACAGGGTATCAGGCTATTTTCATATGCAAATGAGGTATGATATTTTTTAATTATTTATACTAATTAAATGTGTCAGCTGAAAAAAATAATATTTTCGACATACTATAAAGTATGATCATTGCACATCAAAAAATAAATACAGATAATAAATAGTAATGTCGGTTAACATTTAAAGGAAACACGGTTGTCGCCCCTGATATCAGTGTGGAAATTTACGTCCGATATCAAATGTATAATAATGCCAATCAATACGCGGGGTAATGGTGAATGCATGTTTATTTTGCCAGAAATTGTCATATCTAACTTAAATTCCATGACTTTTTAATTCCTATAAAGAACACGTGCCTACTGAGTGGGCATGTACTTTTAATGGAAACTGATGGATGCTGTGATCCTCTATGTATACAGAGAATATCGGGCTAGTGTCATTGGATATCAAGTTTTATCCCGTCAACACAGTGCGTATGTGCCGTGAAACATTTTTGATATCCAGTCAATACAATTTTTTGCATTTTACAGCCATTTGTAGGTGTTGACGGGATAAATAGAATAGTAGGTTAGTGCCGTGAATGGGAAAAAATATCTGGCGCGGCACGGAAACGGGATGTGCTCGGCAGAGCCTCGCCCATCCCGTTTCCTGAGCCTTGCCAGATATTTTTTCCCATTCACGGCACTAACCCACTATTCTCTATAACAGTAGGCGGGATATGGATAACATCAACACATACCTCAGCTGAATTATGTGCATCTCGGCGAGTATTGTTTCTCATTCCATACTCCCGATCTCGACGTCCGTGACCCTGACCTTGACCCCTACAGAGGACGTATATGGCCACCATTGCCCCCAACTGCATCACGAAGATAATGATGATTGCAGTGGAGATGGCTTCTGAAATTCACAGTAGCAATAATACACCATCACACGTGATACAGTGCAACCTCCCTAAACTGGACAACAAGAAACATATATATGATCATAATTTTGATGGGTTTCTGGGTCTTTTGTCTCAGTTGATAATGTCTGTTCGTGATCACATAGTACACAGCTATGGCTCGGAATAATCAAACGCCTGATTTACTGTGAAACCTCGCTAAACCGGACACCCTGAGGATCTCCCAGCCCTGGGGACCTCCCAGAGTGTCCGATTTAGCGAGATTGCACTGTAGTAATACATAGAGAATAGTCATACAGTGGAACCTCTCTAAACCGGACACCCTTGGAGATCATCTCCGGTTTGGAGACGTTCCAATGTAAATCAGACATACGACATATGTTGTGCTTGAACAGGCATTATCATCAGAGATAGATGGTGAAACCCATAACATTAAACATACACAGATTGCCTGTGTGTCAGTTTTACACACATTCTACTGTATTTTTGCAACCTTTCCCACCACGAGATGGGCGTAATTATATGTCTTATTAGTTGTAAGAAAAATATTTGTTATTATAAACCCCGCCAAGCTAATGGCTTGTTTTTAGACTATATACAAATATAGATACTGTAACTACTGATATTTCACCGCAAGTTGTTTATTTCAGAGCTCCAGATAAGCTGCGTATTTGCTTATATACCCAATTAATATTGCCAAAACCCAATTGAAATCAGAAGCAAATAAATATACAGCTTATCTGGAGCGCTGTACAGTATATGGGAAACAAGAGAATGTTGTAAAGCTCTGCAGAACACAGTGGTGTAATTCTACGGAACCGCAAGGGACATGATTTTTGTTTATTAATTCGTTCCCACGAAATCACAATTCGTTCCCTCAATTTAACAATTCGATCCTTTGTTTTAATAATTCGTTCCCTCGAATTAACAATTCGTTCCCACGATATAACAATTCGTTCCCACGAATTAACAATTCGTTCCCGTGGGAACGAATTCTTATTTCGTGAGAATGAATTATTAAATTGAGGGAACCAATTGTTAATTCGTGGGAACGAATTGTTAAATTGAGGGAACTAATTGTTATTTCGTGTGAACGAATTGTTATTTCGTGAGAACGAATTTAATAAAAAAAAGAATTCTACGTCCCCTGCGGGGCTCCGTATAATTCACTGTTATGTTCGCGAAGTCTATTGGTTGAAGTAAGTAAAATTAAGGATCCGTTAACCTGAAATGAATTTAAAACAATATCAAAACTAAATAATTAGTACAAAAATACGTGTTATATGTGTTATTTATAATCACCATAAGACGCCCCAAACTGTCTACCGCTACTTTTGACTGTAACAATGATTTATCAGGTAACAAGCTCTGCATTAAAGGTACATGCCCACGCAGTAGGCACACAATGTTCCTTATAGGAATTAAATAAGTGTATAATTGTGTCACTATTCCACCAGTTCTAAAAAATACGAGTACCCGCTATACAGATATAATCATTTAGTAATATTTATTTTACTGATAGTGACGCGCGGTGGTATCAGTGTATTTTCATATACAAATGAGGCATGGTAATTTTTAATTATTTATACTAATTAAATGAATCACCTGAAAAAAATAATATTTTCGACAGATTAATAAATATGATCATTGCACATCAAAACATAATTACAGAGTAGAAATAGTAATGTCAGTTAACATTTTAAGGAAACACGGTTATCGCCCCTGATATCAGTGTGAAAATTCACGTTTGATATACGAAGTATAGAAATGCCAATTGTATCGTCTGGAAATGGTTCATGACTGTTCCTTTGCCCGAACAATGTTATATCTAATGTATGGACGAAAAACACATACCTCCCTATATTATAACCTGGCACGTGGGCATGTACCTTTAACAGAATACATGCCGAATGATAACAAATTGTTGTATCTTGCATCGACTAAATATAGAGAATAGTAGGTTAGTGCCGTGAATGGGAAAAATATCTGGCAAGGCTTAGGAAAGATTGTTCTCCCATTCACGGCACTAACCTACTATTCTATTTATCCCGTCAACACCTAAACTAGCTATACAAGTGAAAACAAAACAACGCCAGCTGCAACTAGCTATACAAGTGAAAACAAAACAACGCCAGCCGCATCCTCAAAATCGGAGAATCGACTAGTATGACCGTTGAACCGCACACATTCATACGCAGTGATTATGTCGTATTGACAGGATATCAAAAATGTTTGACGGCACCGTGTTTCACGGCACATACGCACTGTGTTGACGGGATAAAACGCATATCTCGGCTACAGCCCATGCTATACTTGACCATCCACGGGCATAAAACGTTACATAACAAACATAATAGCAGGTCAGTGTCTTTTGACATCAAGTTTATCAGGCTCGGCTCGGAAACGATAGGAATGCGTTTCCTAACCTTGCCTGATAAACTTGATATCAAAAGACACAACCTGGTATTCTCTATGATCAGGATCTATCCTGGTTTGTGGTCAAATATGTACTTTAAAACGCCGGTCAACAAATAAAACTTACTTTTGTTGAATGTATTCGGAGCTATTTTCTCCATCACGACATTTGTTAGTTCAGCATGTTTGGCTTCAATATCATCCATTCGTTTTCCTATGTCGTATAGTTTGTTGAATGTATTCGGAGTTTGTTTGTCGCTCGAATTCGATATTAGATTTACGAAATTTTCTAGTTGACCATGTGCTGCTTTAATATCATCCGTTCGCTTTCCTATGTCGTCTAGTGCACTATTTACATTAGTATTGATTGCATCGAAATCGGATTTTAAGTTAGTTACGTTTCCACGTATGTTTTTACTTAACTCCGCATTTGCTTTTAAGCTAGTTTCTTCAGTATTCTTAATTTCGCCTTTCATTTGTCGTATTTCCGATTTTACCTCTTTCTCAATCTCAATCCGCAGATTACGAATATCTGAATTCATTTCATTGACGGTA
The DNA here is from genome assembly GCA_029237695.1 of Conchocele bisecta. Lineage (NCBI taxonomy): Eukaryota > Metazoa > Mollusca > Bivalvia > Lucinida > Thyasiridae > Conchocele > Conchocele bisecta. The sequence continues at coordinate 29,168,177 of CM055277.1, forward strand.
TTATCAATGTCTTTCATCTTCTGAGATACATCGGTTGTAATTGTCTTTAGGTTCTTCATATCCTCCTTGATGAGATCAATATCTGTTCTCAATGTTAGATGGACGACATTTTCTAGTTGACCATGTGCTGCTTTAATATCATCCGTTCGCGTTCCTTTGTCATGTACTGCAGTATTCTTGGTTTCGCCTTTTATTAGTCGTATTTTCGATTTTTCCTCTTTCTCAATCTCAATCTGCAGATTACGAATATCTGAATTCATTTCATTGATACCATTGACGGTATTACGAATGTCTTCCATCGTCTGAGGTACATCGGTTGGAATTGTTTTTAAGGTCTTCATATCCTTCTCGAGTTCTTTCTTGTGATTCTGTACGTTAAGAGAATCAACTTGAGATTGAAGTGTATATACAGTATTGTAGTAGACTAAAGCAACGGCGACGGCGATAACAGCGACAGCGATCTCACTGGAATAGAAACACAACAACTGTTCACCCTGTCATTGTGGATAGTCCGGCGATGGACGTGACCGAAAACACATTCGCTCCTAAATACAGTGGAACATCTCTAAACCGGGCACCCTGGGAGTTTCCCCAGGGTGTCCGGTATAGAGAGGTTCCACTGTAAATCAAGTTTGTGATCACTACGTGAAACAGTTTAGTGCTTTGCAATCACGAACACGTTGTAACTAGAGCGACATTCCAGTGACAACCATTCAAATTAAATTAAAGTGTCCGGTTTAGAGGTTTCACTGTAACTGGAATGGAATATTCCATAGTAATTATGAGACTATTCTATTGATCAGAACCCAGGTATTTTTTTTATAAAAAAGCAGAATGCATCCACATATAGTACATATCACATTCTCAGCGCTCCAGATAAGCTGCGTATTTGCTTAAATACCCAATTAAAATTGCCAAAAACACAAATGAAATCAGAATTAGGAGTATCAAAAACCAATAAACAATTTGTGGTACCTTTATCATGCTGCAGAAAACAATAAACAGACCACACATATAGAATAGTTTTCTTATTTTCCATTTAAACACAGCTTGGTATTTCATTCCAAGGAGATAATTCTAATGAAAAGCCCGCAGAGGACATGGATTTTTTTTATTAATTCGTTCCCACGTATAGCAATTCGTTCCCACGATATAACAATGAATTAACAATTCGGAACGAATTGTTATTTCGTGGGAACGAATTGTTCAATTGAGGGAACGAATTGTTCAATTGAGGGAACGAATTGTTCAATTGAGGGAACGAATTGTTAATTCGTGGGAACGAATTGTTAATAATATAACTATTCGTTCCCACGAAATAACAATTCGTTTCTTCGAATTAACAATTCGTTCCCACGAAATAACAATTCGTTCACACGAAATAACGAATTGTTAATTCGACGGAACGAATTGTTATATCATGGGAACGAATTAATAAAAACAATCCATGTCCCCTGCGGGGCTCAGTGTTCCTACGAATTAACAATTTGTTCCCTCAATTTAACAATTCGTTCCTGAGGGAACGTTAAACTGAGGGAACGAATTGTTATTTCGTGGGAACGAATTAATAAAAAAAAATCCATGTCCCCTGCGGGGCTCCGTGTTCACACGAATTAACATTTTGTTCCCACGAATTAACAATTCGTTCTCTCAATTTAATAATTCGTCCCCACGAAATAACAATTCGTTCCCACCCACGAAATAACAGTTCGTTCCCACGATATAACAATTCGTTCTCGCGATATAACAATTCGTTCCCTCGAATTAACAGCCAGATTTGACCTTGAAGTTGAGCACAGGGGCCACCGCATAGATGGGCTATATAATGAAAATATGGAGTATGACGTCACAATACAAATAACGTTCCAAGCCAATCCGACTTACAATAACAGTGATAGCATGTATCTGAAAACTTTGCGGACATGGTGCGTAGTGACTATATATATGTACCTCGAACGATGTTTTTTCGGGGTACACACAAACAAGTTATGTTCACTCCAAACAGGCCCGTGTGAGTGAACTGGGGCCTTGGTGGCACAATTCTGCCATCTACATCACGTTCATACATAGTTACATACTCGTCCTGGTGTACCTTGTTTAAGGAATACAAATATTCCGACACGGAAGCGGTGTCGCGCCTGCCGAGGCATTTGACCGTAACATGGGTCAAGCTCGAGTTCTCGCATTCTTGCATCGCAATGTCGCGATCTCATCTTCCATTCTCGCAATATAGCAATCTCGCCTTCCATTCTCGCATTGTCGCGATCTCGCATTGCGTTCTCGCAATACCGCGATCTCGCCTTGCATTCTCGCAATACCGCGATCTCGCCTTCCATTTTCACAATATCGTCATCTCGTCTTCAATTCTACCAATCTCGCCTTCCATTCTCGCAATATCGCGATCTCGCCTTCCATTCTCGCAATCTCGCGGTCTCGCCTTCCATTCTCACAATCTCGCGATCTCGCCTTCCATTCTCACAATTTCGCGATCTCGCCTGCAATCTCGCCTTCCATTCTCGTAAAAGATCGCACCTTCCATTCTCGCAATCTCGCCTTCCATTCTCGCAACATCGCGATCTCGCCTTTCGTTCTCGCAATATCGTGTATAAGTTGAGAATTCGAGAATGTAAATTGACAGGAGCACAGGTGATTGAAAAAACCGCTTGTCAGTATCGTTTAAAGTATATTAGAAATTAGATAATCAAATGATTTTGTTTCTGGTACCTGTGGTACCGTAATATGTGTATCTTACATGCACAGCTGTGAGGGTGTTGATTCTATATTCGCTTCTGTAGGAGGAATCGCCTTTTCGCTCCCCTTTATGACATCGCTGTACTCCGATTTAGGAACGGATTTTAATACTAGAATCTTGCCCTTATTATCAATACGCTCATCGGTGACGTAATACACTGTTTCCTCCATCGGTTGACTTCTGTCACCAAATGCCATTGTCAGTCGGCCACTAATTCTGTAAAAGTATTAAAATATTATTATTTTTATATAAATTCTGGAGAAATATAAGTAATCTGCGGTATGACAAATACGGTACAGTGGAACCTCTCTAACCGGACACCCTGGCAGCTCCCACAGTGTGTCCGGTTTAGAGAAGTTCCATTGTATTTAGGAGCGAACGTGTTATCAATCACGACCAGCTCCCACAGTGTGTCCGGTTTAGAGAGGTTCCACTGTATTTAGGAGCGAACGTGTTATCAGTCACTAGCAGCTCCCACAGTGTGTCCGGTTTAGAGAAGTTCCACTGTAAAACAGGCAGATGGCTACTTCAAGACACGTGTGTGTGCTTTGTGATCATGAACAGACATTATCATCGGAGATAAAGCGCAATAAAACCTATACAAAATAAGCACAACTAACATTTATCCTGTTTATAAGAGTTCAACTGTATTAGGATTCGACACAATTTTAAATGGTGATTATACGTGAAGGTTATTCTGTAAGTCGACAGAGCCACCAGTCGCTAAGTGCATGATCACGTGGTTACAACAACAACAGCAATTACTGAAACTTCCAGAAAGCCTCCTCCGATTCAAGGTACGTATTATTTTATAGTGTCTGTATTATAACGGATTTTGGTGAAATATTGTTATGCTCAGGCTGCTGGAGTGTGTAGGGTGGATGAAATATTGTTATGCTCAGGCTGCTGGAGTGTGTAGTGTGGATGAAATATTGTTATGCTCAGGCTGCTGGAGTGTGTAGGGTGGATGAAATATTGTTATGCTCAGGCTGCTGGAGTGTGTAGGGTGGATGAAATTGGGTGGATACTTCAGGGGATTTTGTCAAGAATAACAGTGAACAGTTCAACTATTTATTTGTTCAGTATCTGTACTCAGGTACAGCTGGGAGCTCACGGAAATAATAATATATTTCCAGCTGTACTTACTATAGTGGTTAGAGTGAAACAGTGTTGATGGGAATGTTGAGATTTATAATTAGGAAATATTGGAGAAAACTGACAGAGTGGTTGCCTCAAGATTTTTATCAGAATTGAGCTCCTGAATCAGGAAACGGGGGGTTTATATACCATCCCCCAGAGTCAACCTAAATCTGGGGTGCTTTCACCCTCAACCCTGGTCGAGGGCTTCCTCGACCAGAATATGGGGCGACTCAACCAACATTCTGGGTGATTCTGGTGACGTCAACCATCCTGTCACTGTGTCACTCTTACATAGCAACGTACAACAGCTTGAGAAAAACAGGAAATTCTCCACAAACGAATGAAAGTCCCCAAAAAGAGTATTACGAGACAATTACTAATGGCCAAATTAGGTAAACAACTCACTATGGTTGACCAGATCTGTGTTATGTCAGGAAAATATGAAAGTGTTAAATATTAGAATGCTCTGACACTTCGTTTTGGTTACTAGGACAAATTTATCCAATGATGCATCAGCCGGGCGTGAATCAGCCACTGGAATAACAACATGTGATTTTGTGTTGACACATTATATGGAAAATAAAGTGGATTATCACTCTGGATTGCAGTGCATTCTAACATCTAAAGCATTTAAATGGGCAGAAGAAATTCAGTCATATGGTGTAGGTACTCTACTGAACAGAATCGAACTATAATTGTCACTTTGAAAATCAGACACGAACTCTTATTACACAGTCTCAGGTGAGGGTTTCATAGTTCAGAAAGTATGTCTCTGTTTATTCCAAGGGTGTTACAATATGACGCACCAAACGCGTCTTGGTGGTCTCGGTACTTTGGCTCAAACTTGTGTCGTTTTTGCGAAGAATCGATTTCCGTGTTTACTGACACGGAAATCGATTATTCGCAAAAACGACATAATTAAGTATGTGCCGAAGTCCCGAGACCACCAAATTCAGCTCATGAAGACGCGTTTGGTGCGTCATATTTAATCAAAATCCGTTGTGGAACTATCAAATAATACTTTCTTTGGAGTGGGTGCGCTTTTAACACGTTCAGTCATTGTTGTTGTCGTTCTAACCACGTGATCATGCACCTCGAGTCGGCAATCCGTGGAGTGACGGAATATCACCCAGACAGGTGGATGTCAAGTTGCGAATAGTACGGCAGTAGGTTGCAAGAGTTACTGTTCGCAACTAGTGGCTGTCGACAACTGACTCCTACCTCAATGATACCGCACTCCGCGCCAGCGTAAAATGTGTCACGTTAAAATAGGCACCGGATTCCTGTCAAAGTCACTTTCAGGAACATGCAGAAGATACTGTATAAACACATTTAGTCTAGAAACCGGCAAACGAAATTTACGTCGGTTACTAGACAAAAAATGAGAGAGCCGAGTCGCATGTCGTCAGAAACCCGGGTGTATTTTTCCACTTGAAACATTGTACGCCGGTGGGGAGTGCAGAACCGGGAACCGGTGGTCAAACTCCCAGGATGCAGCGTCTTGTATTTTAAAAACAGCAAGTCTCATGGAATATGTGTAAACACACATCAGTACCTTACTATAACAAGTCTCATGGAATATGTGTATACATACATCAGTACCTTACTATAACAAGTCACATGGAATATGTGTAAACATACATCAGTACCTTACTATAACAAGTCACATGGAATATGTGTAAACATACATCAGTACCTTACTATAACAAGTCACATGGAATATGTGTAAACACACATCAGTACCATCAGTACCTTACTATAACAAGTCACATGGAATATGTGTAAACACACATCAGTACCTTACTATAACAATTCACATGGAACATGTGTAAACAGACATCAGTTTACTATAACAAGTCACATGGAATATGTGTTAACACACTTCAGTCACATGGAATATGTGTAAACACACATCAGTACCTTACTATAACAAGTCACATGGAATATGTGTAAACACACTTCAGTCACATGGAATATGTGTAAACACACATCAGTACCTTACTATAGCAAGTCACATGGAATATGTGTAAACACACATCAGTACCTTACTATAACAATTCACATGGAACATGTGTAAACAGACATCAGTTTACTATAACAAGTCACATGGAATATGTGTTAACACACTTCAGTCACATGGAATATGTGTAAACACACATCAGTACCTTACTATAACAAGTCACATGGAATATGTGTAAACACACTTCAGTCACATGGAATATGTGTAAACACACATCAGTACCTTACTATAGCAAGTCACATGGAATATGTGTAAACACACATCAGTACCTTACTAAAACAAGTCACATGGAATATGTGTAAACACACTTCAGTCACATGGAATATGTGTAAACACACATCAGTACCTTACTATAACAAGTCTCAAGGAATGTGTGTAAACACACATCAGTACCTTACTATAACAAGTCACATGGAATATGTGTAAACACACATCAGTACCATCAGTACCTTACTATAACAAGTCACATGGAATATGTGTAAACACACATCAGTACCTTACTATAGCAAGTCACATGGAATATGTGTATACATAAATCAGTACCTTACTATAACAAGTCACATGGAATGTGTAAACACACATCAGTACCTTACTATAACAATTCACATGGAACATGTGTAAACAGACATCAGTTTACTATAACAAGTCACATGGAATATGTGTTAACACACTTCAGTCACATGGAATATGTGTAAACATACATCAGTACCTTACTATAGCAAGTCACATGGAATATGTGTAAACACACATCAGTACCTTACTATAACAAGTCACATGGAATATGTGTAAACACACATCAGTACCTTACTATAACAATTCACATGGAACATGTGTAAACAGACATCAGTTTACTATAACAAGTCACATGGAATATGTGTTAACACACTTCAGTCACATGGAATATGTGTAAACATACATCAGTACCTTACTATAGCAAGTCACATGGAATATGTGTAAACACACATCAGTACCTTACTATAACAAGTCAAATGGAATATGTGTAAACGTACATCATTCAGAGTCACAGTCCCATTTACCAATTTAACCATTACTACGCGGGAAACGAAAATTGTCGTCTGTTGTTTTGCATTTGTGCCTTGTTTTATTTTCAATATTTCTTGATAAAAACAGCACATGATAATCGTCTCCAATGGAGACGATTCTCATGCGCGCTGCCAAAACAGGTTTTTATCAAGAAATATTGAAAATAAAACATTTCCAGCAGACGACAACATTTAATTCAGTGTATTAAGGGTTAAAAAGGTCATTGTGCATGTGATATATCACTACTGTCTGTTTCACGAAAGCTGCCCAGATTTTACGGCCATATACACGATTCAAAAACTCTTTTTTTTCGATAAAATTAAATTTAAGGAAAATTTAAAAATGAGCCTTCTTTTTATTTTGTGAAATTTGGTCAAATATTGTTTCTATTGCGAAAAACAATTTCTCCACTCTGTGAAGATGTCTATGGGGATTTAACATGGGGGAAATCTTTTAGAATTTCAGAAATACTGGACCGATTTTCAAAATGTAACTTTTGTTTTCTTAGTTAGATCATTTCCAAGCTATCTAGCCAGGATTCAGGGTCGGTTTCGTTTTCCGACTCACCCCACAGCTCCTCCACCTACTTTTCTCCCATGTTAAATTCCCATAGACATTTTTTCGTAATAAAATCAATATTTGACCAAATTTCACGAAATTAAAAGAAGGCTCATTGTTTTTAATTGTGATAAAAATTTAATATTATCACAAAAAAAATACTGTTTTTGCATTGTTTATATGGCTGTAAAATTTGGGCAGGTTTTGTGAAACAGACAGTAGTTGCCATGCCTGCTGATTGCCTGTAGCAGAAGGCACGACTATAGTCACAGCTTTTTCCGTCGTCATCGTCCGCGTCGTTGTCATCATCCGAAATGTCAAAAAGTTTGTACAAGCTTCATCATCATGGTATAACTTTAATATTACTTGACGGATTGCTTCAATACTTGGATACTTGATACATGTGAGCATTTGGAACACACTCATGCTGCCATTAACATGACCTTGGCCTTTTTTACTTTCACATATTTGCGGAACACGTCGCCATTTTTTGAGTGCAAAGGTTTGTACAAGTTTCTTCATCATGATATAACATTAATATTACTTAACAGATTGCTTCAATATTTGGACACTTGATACATGTGATCATTTGGAACACACTCATGCTGCCATGAACATGACCTTGACCTCTTATACCTTCACATTTTTGCGGAAACACTGAGCCATTGTTTGCGTCAACAAGTTTGTACAAGTTTCTTCATCATCGTATAATATTAATATTACTTTATGGATTGCTTCAATATTTGGACACTTGATACATGTAAGCATTTGGAACACACTCATGCTGCCATAAACATGACCTTGACCATTTTAACCTTCACAGGGTTGTGAAAACACTTGACATTTTTCGTATTTCAAACATGCACTTCTCTGACGGTTTCTGTGATACTTACTTTAACACATGCACATGATCATGTTACGGTCAAATTCCTCGGCAGACGCGACACCACTTCCGTGGCGGAATTCTTGTTTGTCCAAACCAATTGTATCCAAATATATATATGTATATATACACGTATATATAAATAGTGGGCCATTCGTTGCTATGGGAAACCATGGCCTCATTGGTGTCTGCATACTTATGGTTATTACAGTAAATTGTAGTATTACATGCTACCAAGTGATTTACCGTAATTATGGAGGAATTTATTTTGTTGAAGGAAACATTTCCTCCTAGACGTTCGCGAGACGTAATTGACGTCACATTTTGACGTCATTTCCGGCGAAGAACCATTTATTATGCTAATGTAACATTATAAGCTGGTCTAAGAGTAAATTTCACATCCCAATGGGGGGGGGGGGGGGGGGGGGGGGGGGGGGGGGGGGGGGGGGGGGGGGGGGGGCGGGGGGGGGGGGGGGGGGGGGGGGGGGGGGGGGGGGGGGGCGGGGGGATGGTTGGGGGAGTTGCCGCACTAAACTTCGTACGACTAAAATGTTCGTAAGTGCAAAATTAAATTTCAATTTCACATTAACACTGTTTTCTTGTAAACAATTTTTGGATTTACATTTATTGAGCATATGCTGCATATGCTCAATAAATGTAAATCCATCAATTGATATTTTCAGACGATCCAATATTTGCACTTACAAACATTTTAGTCGTACGAAGCCTTTTAGTGAAACGGGCCCCTGATTTCCAGATGTCTCCGGAAAATAATCGTTATTTCAAAATGGTAGTGGGATAAACTCTATATTTTACCCTTTACAGTAATAGAATAGTCTGAAATTAACATGGACATATGTAGGGGTAAAAGGGTTATTGAACTAGTCCAAATCAGCATGAACTAGTATGAAATTATTTAGGGATGATAGTGTTAACCCTATAATGCCGAATTAAATAAATGTGTCGTCTCTATAAAAACATGGTTTGACAGCAGTTTAGAATCATGGACAAATTGTCGATAAAATATGTTTCAGCGACACGTATGGAGGTGACGTATGCAGACGAGAATAATTTCCCGCCTTATAAGGATTACGTTTTATTTCCTCGCGGTTTGATAATACAACTACGGAAGCCCATTAGGGCAACTTCACATTTGTTTTATTTCCATTTATTCAAGTCGTTTTCTTGAATGTTCAAGTTCTTTTCTTGAATTTTTAAGATCTTTTCTTGAATTTTCAAAATAGATCTTGTTCTTTTCTTGAATTTTTAAGATCTTTTCTTGAATTTTCAAGAATAGATCTTGAAAATTCAAGAAAAGAACTTGAACATTCAAGAAAACATCTTGAAATCTTGAATTTTCAAGTTATTTTCTTGAATTTCCAAGATCTTTTTTTGAATTTTCAAGAAAAGAACTTGAAAATTAAATAAAACATCTTGAAAATTAAATAAAACATCTTGAAAATTAAAATAATTTTCAAATAAAACATCTTGAAAATTAAATAAAACATCTTGAAAATTAAATAAAACATCTTGAAAATTAATAAAACATCTTGAAAATTAAATAAAACATCTTGAAAATTCAAGAAAATATCTCGAAAATTCAAGAAAGAATCATGAAAATTCAAGAAAAGATCTCGAAAATTCAAGACAATATAAAAAAAAGTGAAGTGGCCCTAATGGGCTTCCGTATACAACTACAGGAAACCCCGTGCTTTTCCATGAGCCCACGCCTAGTTGTATGTGTCTCTCATTCAGGTCAAGGGCGTTATGATACGGTGTACTTGAACATGTACATGTATAGGTGCAGGTAATATATGGGCCTTAGTACTAAACCCACACTTGTCTAGACAACGGATTGTGTAGATAGTGTTCGGAATTCTACCCGGGTTGAAAGAACAGGCGATCGGCATGTTGATTGGATAGTATATTTTATTATATACTTCATATTTGCCCCCATTGACTTTGCATTGTTGCTACCCACCAATAAATTGTCGTATTGTACGCTGTCAAGCAGTCGTATTGTCGCCGAACTGCGTCGCGCACCTGTGTCGTTAAGCTGACAACAGCTGATCGCGAATAAGGAATGTCCCAATCCAAGGTCCATACAAATGACATCAGCACCAAAAGATGTCTGTTATGAAATATAGCCTGTATGAAATATAGCCTGTATGAAATATAGCCTGTATGAAATATAGCCTGTATGAAATATAGCCTGTATGGGATAATACGATAACGTTACATGCCAAACACACTTGTTGCCGACAAAAATCGTTTTAGCTCCTAAATTCGGTTGATCCGATGAAGGCGATGTGGCCTTACTAAAACAAGAGTTGTCAGAAGACAACGAAGCTCGCCTGTTGACAGCCTTCACTCAAACTTGGCACCGTTGTATAAAAAAACATGAATATTATATAACTTGACCTTGGGTTAAGGGGTGTGCAGTGGACCTTCACATTGAGGTCAGTGGTGCAAGGTGGGTCGTGGATTTGCTATAGCATGATATAGTATATTAAGATGAATGCATGTATGAAATATCAATGCGCTCCCTGAAAACAGAAGTAAAACAAGATTTAACCCAACGTTAAGTTTATGAACGCACTAAGTTGGTGATTTTCTACAGCATGATAGCTATTCACATGAGGAATGCATGTATGAATCTGCTAAGTTTGTGACCTTGACATTGGGGAAAGGGGTGGGGGCGTAGGTCATGGATTTGCTGTAGCACAAAAGAGGATCATCAGATGAATGTATGGATGAAATATCAAAGCGTTCAAAGTGTAAAGAAACAGAAGTTACACAACTCAACATTTACCCCAACGTAAATTTTATGAACATGCTAAGTTTGTGACCTTGATCTTGGGGTAAGGGTTTTGTGGTGGGTTGTGATTTGCTACAGCATGATAGAGGGTCATCTGAGGAATGCATGTATGAAATATCAAGGCGTTCCGTCAAAGGAAACATCCGAAACATATGTTATCAGACATTTACCCCAACGTTAAGTTTATGAATGTGCTAAGACCTTGACCCTGGGTAAGGGGTGGGCGGTGGTTCCTGGATTTGCTATAGCACGATAGAGTATCATCAGATGAATGCGTGTATAAAACATCAAGGCTTTCCATGAAAGGAAACAGATGTTATAAGACATTAACCCCAACGTTAAGTTTATGAATGTGCTAAGTTTGTGACCGTGACCTTGGGGAAAGGGGTGTTGGTGGGTCATGGATTTGCTATAGCATGATAGAGTATCATCAGATGAATGCATGTCTGAAATATCAAGGCGTTCCCTGTAAAGAAACAGAAGTTATAAAAAGACATTTACTCCAACGTTAAGTTTATGATGCTGATCTTCGGGAAAGGGGTGGGGTGGGTCATGGATTTGCTGTAGCAAAATAGAGGATCGTCGGATGTATGCATGTATTAACTAGCAAAGCGTTCCCTGTAAAGAAACAGAAGTTACACAACATTTACCCAACGTTAAGTTTATGAACATGCTAAGTTTGTGACCTTCATCTTTCGCTAAGGATTGGGTGATGGGTTGTGGATTTGCTACAGCATGATATAGGGTCATCTGAGGAATGCATGTATAAAATATCAAGGCGTTCCATGAAAGGAAACAGCTGTTATAAGACATTTACCCCAACGTTAAGTTTATGAATGTGCTAAGTTTGTGACCTTGACCTTGGGGTAAGGGATGGGCAGTGGGTCATGGATTTGCTATAACACGATAGAGTATCATCAGATGAATGCATGTATGAAATATCAAGGCATTCCATGAAAGGAAACATATGTTATAAAACATTTACCCTAACGTTTAAGTTTATGAATGTGCTAAGTTTGTGACCTTGACCTTGGGGCAAGGCGTGGGCGGTGGGTCATGGATTTGCTATAGCACGATAGGGTATCATCAGATGAATGCATGCATGACATAACAAGGTGTTCCATGAAAGGAAACAGATCTTTTAAGACATTTACCCCAACGTTAAGTTTATGAATGTGCTAAGTTTGTGACATTGACCTTGGGGTAAGGGGTGGGGTGGGTCATAGATTTGCTATAGCACGATAGAGTATCATTAGATGAATGCATGTATGAAATATGAAGGCCTTCCCTGTAAATAAACAGAAGTTACACAACATTTACCCCAACGTTAAGTTTATGAACATGCTAAGTTTGTGACCTTGACCTTGGTGTAAGGATTGGATGGTGGGTCGTTCATTTGCTACATGATAGATGGTCATCTGAGGAATGCATGTATGAAATATCAAGGCGTTCCATGAAAGGAAACAGAAGTTATAAGACATTTACCCCAACGTTAAGTTTGTGGACGACGCCGACGCCGACGACGCCGACGCCGACGACGCCGGGGGTATGCCATAAGCTGTCCTGCACTTCGTGCAGGCGATCTAAAACGTAGTGAGTCGTAGTTTTTTCGGACGATTTTGAACGTTTTGTGGAATTAACAATAATCATTGACATGGTCGGCAAATACCACATGTGTTAAATAAACTTACGTGTTTAACTTAAGCTTTAAGTATGGCTTTTTATCCAAATTTAACGCCTTTTCCCCGGTTTTGTTGTGTCTGAAGTGATGTCCGCCATCTTGGTTTTCGTGTATTGTATCGATTCAGGTGCGCGAAATGACGTCAAGTTAGTATTCCTACACGCTACAATTTGCATAAACTGAAGGCATCACAGGCGCTCGGATTGTTCAACAAAAATAATAGAGAGTCGCATTTCATCACACTATCGGTTTATTTAATAACTAGGGATGCATGTTTTGTTGAACTGTTATTGTTATTGGATTTGTACGGAAATATATTTGGGCATACTTGTTCATTCTGCGGACCACCGAACGAACTCGTACGCCGAAATATATTTCCGTACAAATCCAATAACCTATAAATACTTGTTTAGATCTGTTGAAAAATAAAATGCAGTCATCCAATAGATACATTGTTATATAATCTAACAGTTTATATATTGGATGACTGCATTTGTTTTGTTCTACATGTCTAAACAAGTGTAATACACTATCCAATCAACATGTCGATCGCCTTACCATTTTTGCTATAACAATTGACCAGACTCCATTGGAAATGGCACATAATAGTCCTGCCGATATTTGACCATTTTTGACCGAACCCGGATTTCGCGTATATACGTCGTGGTAGTTCGGCAGGACTGTACGTGTCTTTGAGGCATGTTTTGGTGATATAACAAAAAAAAAAAAAAAAATGATGTCAACAATTGACAAACATTTTTGAATTAAACTTCTGTGTGTGTTCTGAAAATGCTGTCAACATTTGCTTACAACATTGACTTCATTTATTTTGTCGTTTGTTTTTCTTTTGGAAATTTTTTATTATACTCGTCATATGTCTATGGTGGGTGGGGGACAACCCCCATGAGCCGTGTAATTATACATTTGTACATGTGTATGATGTAACATTTCCACAACAGCATTTACATCATGCTGGAAAAATGGGGCGAATGATATTGATGACCAGTGTAGATACTGATCTGAATAGCGATCATACCGAAATACCGTAAGCCCTATTTCTCCAGTCACAGCCATTGTTTTGTCAGACTAAGTTGTCATAATATACATGTATGTGTATAATCAAGTTCGACCCGTGTCCTTGTGCTACTATAAATAGTTTTATTCCTTTGTTGCCTTCCTAGAAATCCCACACGTGACATCATCCGGTTGTGTAACGTTAAAATACTTTACCTTAAAGGCACTGTGTCTCAGATATACAATATGTTTCACGTTTGGGTTGGATATGACGTAATAACAAAACGCATCATTTTGCGCTTTATTTTCCAATCATAGAATGTGATGTTGAATTGGGTCATTGCCCATTATAAAAGTAGTACGATTATTACTGCTTTTGGAAGGGGGACCAAGTGATTCTGGTGTGACGAGGACCTGACATCAGACCAGGACCATTCTGATTTCTGGACCAAATTGTGTCATTTAGTGCCTACTGCTTGTTAAAAGGGCGAATGTCGCACGATTTGTTATGAAAAGGAGCAATTATAGGCTAGTGATTTCGACTAGTGTTGATCCAGATCATTCTGCATATCTACGCAATCTGATCTGGGACTACATTGTTTGCCAGATTCATATTTTCACACATATTAATGTTATTGCAATCAGTGTAGACTCGGATCAGACTGCACTCTGTTCGCAAAACTCAATTTGTGTGCTATTAAGCAAGAAATAAACGCTGAAATACAGCATAGGACCGGATCTTTATAAATAGATTTGAAAAGGGACATAACTGTCTACGATCCCAGTAACCAAATACACGTGGACTGGTAACACAACTCTGTATTAGTTTTCTTTTGATATCAAGTTTATCAGGCGAGGATAGGAAACGTATATGAATGTCGAGGCTCGTCGAGGAATTCCTACCGTTTCCGAGCCGAGCCTGATAAATTTAACATCAAATTACACTAGAATGGTATTGTATTTGTCACGTAGATCTAACGTCACACAATAAGACATTATGACGTGGTTTTCGTTGAAAAGAACGTAGACTTGTTTCTGTGACGTCATTCAACTGATGTAAATCGGTAACGTCATGTGACGCCGTTCGGCCAATGAAACGTCAGTTTTCAATTCGTTGTAACTCCGATATTCGTATCAGGTCAATGCCTGATACAACATTGTATCAGTTAACGAGCTTTGTATTGACCGTTTACGTACTGACTGGTAACATATTGCTGTATCCAGCATTGACCTGATACAAATATCCGGGTTACAACAAATTGAAATCTGGCGTTTCATTGGTCAAACGGTCAATCCATGTTCGATATCTACATGTATGTTCGCTGACATTTTTGATGGCACTTGTGGCCAGTCTGTCTCCTGATCTGTGATTGGAGAAATGGGGCTTATGGTATTTGTGACCAGTCTAGTTCCAGGGCTCCTTATAGGAATCATGATTTGTCTGGTTTGGCCCTCGGTACGTTTTTATCTTTGGCTCTTTTGTTACCTGGGAGTTGAATTGGATTATTGCCCATGATAAAAGTACATAGTAAGATTATTACTGATCCTACTGCTTTTGGGAGGGGGCAAAGTGATTCTGGTGTGGCGAGGACCTGGCATCAGATCAGGGCTATTCTGATTTCAGGGCTGACTATATAGTTTTTTCTTGTAAATATTCAGTTCTAATTTTGGGATTTTCCCCATTTGTACATGTACTTGAACATGCACTTGTACAGGTAATATATATGGGATTTAGTACTAAACCCATTGACTCGGCCTAAAATGACCTTATCTGTTGATAGGCCGTTAAACCCCAACAGACAAACAAAGAAAACACATAGTCCTGCCTGTTAACTTGATTTATCAGGTAACCTGCCCTGCATTGACTGAATACGTACTGACTGATAACATATTGTTGTAACAGGCATTGCCCTGATATAAACATCCGGGTTAAAACGAAGTGAAAACTGACGTTCCATTGGTCGGATGACATCACGTGACGTTACCGAATGACGTCAGTGTAATGACGCAACGTAAACAAGTCCGCGTTCTGTCCATAGAATACGACGTCATCTAATGTCATTTTCGAGCATAAAACGTTACCTGATAAATAGAATACCAGGCTAGTGTATTTTGATATCAAGTTTATCAGGCTCGGCTCGGAAACGGTAGGAATTCCTCGGCAAGCCTCGGAATTCCTACGCGTTTCCTAGCCTTGTCTGATAAACTTAATATCAAATGACATTAGCCTGATATTCTCTGTATTCTAATCCATGAGTTTCCATTAAAGCTCAATTACTAATTCCTTATCTGGAGCCCTGGATCAAAACTTAGAAGCATTATGCCATTATGTATGGGGTACTTCATTGACTGAATGGCTAACAGTGCAGATCCTGATCAGACTGTGCCGATGCACAGGCTGATCTGGATATCCACTCGTTGCAAAACCTGTAAGTCTCCACTCACAGCCACATTATGGAATTGTCTTAAAATAGAAGGTACATACCCACTCGGTAGGCACAACATGTTCTTTATAGGAATTAAATAAGTGTACATTTGTGTCATTATTTCACCTGTTCTAAACAGTATGAGTGCTCGCTATACAGATATAATCATTTAGTAACATTTATTTACTGATAGTTACTCGCGGTGGTACCAGACTATTTTCATATGCAAATGAGGTGTGATATTTGTTTAATTATTTATATTAATTAAATGCGTCGCATGAAAAAATAATATTGTCGACACATTATAAAGTATGATCATTGCACATTAACAAATAAATACATAGAATAAATAGTAATGTCCGTTAACTTCTTAAGACATTTACTGCTGATATAAAATGTATAATAATGCCAATCAATACGTGGAGTAATGGTGAATGAATGTTTATTTTGCCAGAAACTCTATCAGATGATGTCTCTGATATAAAGGACATTTTGTGCCTACTGAGTGAGCATGTACCTTTAAATGAGGTTTATGAAACTGGTCTGGCACAATTTATGCACCGAGCCTCTGCCGAAGTGCTGCCTGCAATCTGTGCCGAGTTTCATAAATCTCATATAAAACTCAACTTGTATGAGATTATGTTTTATTACGCGACATCATCGCATTTCCAATAGCAGCAACTCGGAGATATCCTATACGTTTCGGTGAGCAGACGCAATTGACTTTCACATTTAGTTGAAAATGCACAGAGAAATATAGTTTACACTCACCATAAAACTATTATAAATATGTGTACCGTTTGTATTCTAATAGTAGCCCCCCTCCCATATTTGCAATGTTTTAAATGGCTTTTGTATGTGAAAATAACATATTTTGGTCCTATTTCCCACGTTTTGATCCCCACAAATTGCATAACTCTGGGGCCGTTTATTGGAATAAATACATTTATGCCATATTATAGGTTCCTGTTCTTTGTAGACTCTTCCAAAAACACATTCTAATGACATTTAAAACATGACGACATCAACGTCAAAACATTATTGCTTTATCTCGACATTAGAAAAAAAGTGAAAGTGAATGTGTTTACCGTCCCAGCAACAGCTAAGGTCATATAGGGACAGGATTACAGTTTAAAATCTCATCCTACAGACCAGTGGGATGGAAATACTATGTAAGTATTTTTCACGCCTAGGGCGAGTGAGGCTTGAACTCGCAACCTCCGGCATTGAAGTCCAATGTCATATCAACTAGTTACGTCATTTTCATTTTGTTTGTTTGCCATAACGTTCGCCATAATGTGAATACCTAATTACTGTGATGCGGCCAGCCAATCAAATTCACTCCAGTGCGACATACCACTTTTATGAAATGCGCTACAACATGACATAACAAGGTTTTCGCAAGATACTATATCACTGTGCTGCACTCCACACCGTGGTAAAAAGTTTCAATTGTTATTTCGTGGGAACGAATTGTTATTTCCACGCCACTGTTCCAAGTCGAGAAATGCAACGGTTTCTACTTAGAGCTATCCATAATCGCATTTTCGTCTTGTAACCGGCGCAAATATTTAAATAAAATTCCTTGCACCGGCTACTAGACTCATATGTGGCTGTGACTGGAGAAATGTGGCTTATGTGTTTTTGCGACCAGTGTAGATCCAGATCAGCCTGTGCATCCGCACGGTCTGATCAGGATCTGCACTGGTCGCCATTCCATCAATGAAACACACGTCATGCGTCTAACAAGCAATATAGATTGTTTCAGGCTACATGTGTGCGCAATTTGATCAGGATCTACATCAGTCACAAATCCCATAAGCCCCATTTCTCCAGTCATAGTCACACATGTGTTTATGCAGCAACTTCTAACTTTTTCATCAGTATCTCTCTCTCTCTCTCTCTCTCTCTCTCTCTATATATATATATATGAACAAGGCTTCTAACTTTGGTCGTATCATAACAGAATAACATGTTTAAAATTGTATGTTTCTATGCATTCTATGTATTTCTGCAGGATATCGATAATTCTCAAATGATCATATGAACTTGCCACTACACTATTGACGTTAGGGCCTTAAACACATTATTTCATTTGTTATGCTACGAGGTCGTGTCCAACCTAGGAAAAGAAGCTGTAATTCGATATTATTTGCATAAATATGTTCTAACTAACTATTTTAGCAAGATAACAATAATTCTCAATTGACCATGTGAACTTTCCGCCAAAATATTCACATGAGCGGTAATAAAATCGCTGAATGGTTTTGATACATGCATCCTCGTGTCCAATCAAAGTTAGAAGCCTTGTTCGTATACATAGAGTTATACAGATGAAAGCCGAATGGCTGTAGTGTATATGTATGTTTACATGCTATTTATCATATGCAAATACATGGTTAATGTCTTTCCAAAAATTTGGCGATAAACCGACGCAGGCTTGTAAGTTGCTGCGGGGTCAATCTATCATACGTGCTGTAGAAGCAGTCTAGGTCGCACAGCTCTTGTAGTTCAGCCTTCTCACGGACCGGGATCTCCCTGTTGTACAGATAAATCTCCCCGAGACGCCGTGACCCGGGATCATTGACGTAGACTATTGCCAATCGTCCTGGATTAATAAAAACCAGGCTAGCGTCTTTTGATGTCCAGTTTATCAGGCAAGGGTCGGAAACGTGTATGAATTCCGTGGCTTGCCGAGGAATTCCTACTCTACTTCCGAGCCGTTTCCGAGCCGAGCCTAATAGCATGGTAATAGAGAATACCAGGCTAGGGATTTTTGATATCACGTTTATCAGGCAAGGCTATGAAACGTATATGAATTCCGTGGCTTGCCGAGGAATTCCTACTCTACTTCCGAGCCGAGCCTAATAGCATGGTAATAGAGAATACCAGGCTAGTGTATTTTGATATCAAGTTTATCAGGCAATGCTAGGCTGTAGTTATGACATAATAAGCACATTGAGCTGTGCACATGTATACTTTTCCATTACACACCTGTGTAGACAGCTAACTATATACATGAGTAAGCACAGAATTGTGTTTGTTATTCACAAGTTACTGCATTATATTTCATGTTAATGCTGGCAGTATAATCACATCCAAATACTGAAGCCGTAGATATGGAATATTTGTGTAGGTAACTGTAGGTTTTAGAGCTACATTTTCCGTTTGATTTCCATTGACTTTACATGGGGCGCCAATAAGGGATCAACAACCTTAATTGAACACATACGACGACACTAGGTCCGCTGTGTTGTTTCTATTTTCACCCATATAGCGGAGAAACATCAAAGTTAAAATCCTTGTATATAATAGTGTATACTGCATACAGGTACATAAATATCGGATTTCCCATCACGTGTTCAACAAGATAGAAACTCTGATACTTATGTACGGATATCAGTGCAAATTGAAACAACACAGCAGTCCTAGTATCGTCATATATCTTCAATTAAACCACTTTACACAGTGCTATGATGAAAACACTTTTCTTTTCTTTTGCATAGTACTTTAAAAACAAATATCCTGATATGCCCCTTTAATACACTGCGAGCCGTCATTTTGTGCGATACATATACAGCGAAACTCTAATCCGGACATGAAGAAACATTATATGTGTTTCTTGGTCATATATCTCAGGTGATAATGCCTGCTCATGATCGCATGCATAACTTTGGCTCGGAATAATCAAATGCCTGATTTACAGTGAAACCTCGCTAAACCGGACACACTGGGACCTCCCAGGGTGTCTGGTTTAGCGACGTTTCACTGTACGATACAAACCTCCCATCTGTTTCACGGCTCGGTAAGTGGTGATATTCTGATCGCTAAGGCCCAACAACGGCTGCTCCAGAATAACGTGCCTGTTGAAAATTGTGCTCAAAATCAAGCAAAATTGATTGATTGAGCCTGAGCTGTGTTACAGCTCAGGCTCAGACAATCGAGTTGCTTGATTTCGGGTTGGCATTGTTCAGAAACATTGCTCATCTGGGCAAGATTAACGCAGTGGGCCATGTACATGCAAACCGAGAACGTCCGTCCTGAATTTGTGAAAAATCAAAGTACTAAAAGCACTGGATGAAGTTAGTCATTTGTAACCAAAAGCATGAAAATAGTCTGTATTTATTATCAGTGTTGTACCTGTTCAGCTATAATACTCAATGAAATCAACTTTTCAGAAAACATTTACATGTTGTGTCTTTATTGTTTACCCTAGATCCTTATCCAATGAAAGCACTGTATTTAAATGCGTCACCTGAAAAAATAATATATTTGACAGATTATAAAGTATGATCACTGCACATCCAAAAAATTAACAATTCGTTCCTGTGGGAACGAATTGTTATTTCGTGGGAACGAATGATTAAATTGAGGGAACGAATTGTTAATTCGTGGGAACGAATTGTTAAATGGAAGGAACGAATTGTTATTTCGTGGGAACGAATTGTTATTTCGTGGGAACGAATTAATAATAAAAAAAAGTCTAAGTCCCTTGCGCGGCTCCATACATTCCCGAGTCATGCACCAAATATGCGTCGTTGCATTCACGCATCAATGTCAGACAGCCAATCAGATGTCACTATCATTCGAAATTGCATTTACTGGCGGAGCTATAGTTAAGCAAACGTGCGCCAAGGGGCGGGCCTAACAATAAAACAGTTATATTTATGTTTTAAGAAACTAATTCATAAGCTCGATAGTGCTCACTGGGAATAGTGCACATATTTGTATGTTATTTGTGGCATATATTGTACAAATAGCAATATTGAAACAAGCCAGAACATCTATGCTCCGGATTGTTTCAATATTACTATGTATAGCGATTACAAACACGTGCCTGTCGTGGAAGTGTATGAACAAAATGTTAACTGTAGCAGGTGGAATCTTCAAAATGTCCTCGTTGCTCGATACATGCAGGTCAGTTATGCCAGGCTGCGGTGTCGCCATCCCATTAAGCACAGTTCCCACAATCCTCTTGTGCAGCTCCATCGTGGCGCCCTCGAGATGTATAACGCACAGCCTCCTCTCCAGAGGTGCGTCACAGGGTATTTGGTTAAGGATTGGGTTTAGTCTCTGAAATAGACAGGCTATTTTCATATGCAAATGAGGCATGATATTTTTTAATTATTTATACTAATTAAATGCGTCACCTGAAAAAATAATATTATAATCAAGTATGATCATTGCAAATCAAAAAATAAATACAGATAATAAATAGTAATGTCGGTTAACATTTAAAGAAACACGGTTATCGCCCCTGATATCAGTATGGAAATTTACGTATAAAATGTATAATAATGCTAATCAATATGCGGGGTAATGGTGAATTAATGTTTCTTTTGTCAGAAAATGTCATATCTAACTTAAAATCCTTGACTTTTTAATTCCTATAAAGAACATGTTGTGCCTACTGAGTGGGCATGTAACATTAATGGAAACTGATGGATGCTGTGATCCTCTATGTATACAGAGAATATCGGGCTAGTGTCATTGGATATCAAGTTAACAGTAGACGGGATTTGGAAAACATCAACACATACCTCAGCTGAATTGTGTGCGTCTCGGCGAGTATTGTTTCTCATTCCATACTCCCGATCTCGACGTCCGTGACCCTGACCTACGCCGTGACCTTGACCTTGACCCTTACAGATGACGTATATGGCCGCCATTGCCCCCAACTGCATCACGAAGATAACGATGAATGCAGTGGAGATGGCTTCTGAAATTCACAGTAGCAATAATACACCATCACACGTGATACAGTTCACAGTAGCAATAATACACCATCACACGTGATACAGTTCACAGTAGCAATAATACACCATCACACGTGATACAGTTAACAGTAGCAATAAACACCATCCACACGTGATTACAGTTCACAGTAAGCTTTAATAACCACCATCACACGTGATACAGTTCACAGTAGCAATAATACACCATCACACGTGATACAATTCACAGTAGCAATAATACACCATCACACGTGATACAATTCACAGTAGCAATAATACACCATCACACGTGATACAATTCACAGTAGCAATAATTACACCATCACACGTGATTACAGTTCACAGTAGCAATAATACACCATCACAACGTGATCAGTGCACAGTAGCAATAATAACACCATCACACTGATACAATTCACAGTAGCAAATAATACACCATCACACGTGACACAATTCACAGTAGCAATAATACACCATCACACGTGATACAGTTCACAGTAGCAATAATACACCATCACACGTGATATAGTTCACAGTAGCAATAATACACCATCACACGTGATATAGTTCACAGTAGCAATAATACACCATCACACGTGATACAGTTCACAGTAGCAATAATACACCATCACACGTGATACAGTGCACAGTAGCAATAATACACCATCACACGTGATACAGTTCACAGTAGCAATAATACACCATCACACGTGATACAGTGCACAGTAGCAATTAATACAACCATCACACGTGATACAATTCACAGTAGCAATAATTTACATCACACGTGATATAGTCACAGTAGCAATAATACACCATCACACGTGATACAGTTCACAGTAGCAATAATACACCATCACAACGGCTACAGGTCACAGTAGCAATTAATACACCGTTCACACGTGATACATTGGCACAGTAGCAATAATACACCATCACACGTGATACAGTTGCACAGTAGCAATAATACACCATCACACGTGATACAGTTCACAGTAGCAATAATTACATCCATCCACGTGATACAGTGCACAGTAGCAATAATAACACCCATCACACCTGATACAATTCACAGTAGCAATAATACCCATACACGTGAAATAATTCACAGTAGCAATAATACACCATCACACGTGATACAATTCACAGTAGCAATAATTACACCATTCACACGTGATATATCCACAGTAAGCAATTAAAACACCATCACCCTGATATAGTTCACATTAGCAATAAAACACCATCCACACATCGTGACTATATTCCACAGTTAGCAATAATACACCATCACACGAGATACAGATCACTAGTAGCAATATCACACCATCACACGGTAGTGATACTTAGTTCACAGTAGCAATAAAATACACCATCACACGTGATACAGTCACAGTAGCAATAATCACCATCAACGTGATACAGGTTCACGATGTAGCAATAATACACCATCACACGTGATACAGTTCACAGTAGCAATAATACACCATCCACGTGCTTACATTTTCACGTAGCAATAATTACCCATCACCACCGTGATAAGTTACACAGTAGCAAGAATACACCAATCACAACGTGATACAGTTCACAGTAGCAATAATACACATCACACGTGATACAGTTCACAGTAGCAATAATACACCATCACACGTGATACAGTTCACAGTAGCAATAATACACCATCACACGTGATACAGTTCACAGTAGCAATAATATTCACCATTACAATAAAACGTGATACAGTTCACAGTAGCAATAATACACCATTCACACGTGAAACATTCACAGTAGCAATAATACACCATCACACGTGATATAGTTCACAGTAGTCAATAATACAGCCATCACCACTTGATATAGTTCACATAGCAATAAATACACCATCACACGGATACAGTTCACATAGCAATAATACACCATCACACGTGATACGTTCACAGTAGCAATAAAACACCAATTCAACGCGTGATACAGTACACAGTAGCAATAATACTCCATTCACACGGATACAGTCACAAAAGTTAAGCAATAAACCCAATCACACGTGATACAGTTCACAGTTAGCAATAATTACACCATTCACACGTGTATAGTTCACAGTAGCAATAATACACCCATTCACACGTGATACAGTTCACAGTACAATAATTACACCATCACACGTGGATACAGTTTCACAGTAGCAATAATTACACCATTCACACGAGATACTGTTTCACATTAGCAATAATACACCATCACACGTGATATAGTTCACAGTAGCAATAATACACCATTCACACTGATATAGTTTTTCACAGTACAATAATACACTCCATCACACGTGATACCTTACACAGTTAGCAATAATACACCATTCACAACACGTGATACAGTACACAGTACAATAAAAATACACCATCACACGTGATTACAGTTCACAGTAGCCAATAATACCCAACCAATCACACGTGATACATTCACGTAGCAATAATACATCCATCACACTGATATAGTCAAACAGTATCAATAATACACCAAATCACACCGATTAACAGTGCCACAGTAGCAATAATACACCATCACACTTGATACAATTTCAACAGTAGCAATAATACACCATCACACGTGATATAGGATAAACAGTAGCAATAATACAAACCATCACACGTGATACAGTTCACAGTAGCAATAATACACCATTCACACGTGCTACAGTCACAGTAAGCAATAATACACCATCACCACGTGATACAGTTGCACAGTAGCAATAATAACACCATCCACCGTGAATACAGTTCACAGTAGCAATTAATACACCACACACGTGAACAGTTCAACAGTAGCAATAATACACCATCACACGTATAACAGTCACATTAGCATAATACACCAACACACGTGATACAATTCACAGTAGCAATAATACACCATCACACTGATATAATTTCCACAGTAGCAATAATACTCCATGCACACGGGATACAATCACAGAAGCAAAAATACACCATCACACAACGTGATATAAATTCACAGAAGCAATTAAGACACAACACACGTTGATATAGTTCACAGTAGCCAATAATAAACACCATCACACGTGATATAGTTCACAGTTAGCAATAAAACACCATCACACTGATACAGTACACAAGTATCAAATAATTACACCATCCACAACGTGGATACAGTTTTCACCCACAGTAGCAATAATTACACCATCACAACCGTATACAGTGCACAATTACCGCAATAATCACCATCTACACGTGATAACAGTTCACAGTAGCAATAATACACCATCACACTTGATATAGTTCACATACAATAATACACCATCACACCGTGATATAGTTCACAGTAACAATAATACAAAGCACCATCACACGGATACAGTTCACAGTAGCAATAATACACCAATCACACGTGATACCAGTTCACAGTAGCAATAATACACCATCACACGTGATACTGATTCACAGTTAGCAATAATTTACACCATCACACGTGATATAGTTCACAGTAGGGCAATAATACACCATCACACGTGATATAGTTCTCCAGAGCAATTAATTACACCACCACATACCACACGTTGAAACAGTACACAGTAGCAAAATACATACCAACCACGTGATACAAGTTCACATAGCATAATTACACCACAAAACACCGTTGATACAGTTCACAGTAGCAATAATACACCATCACAACGGAATACCAGTCACAGTAGCATAATACACCATCACACCGTGATATAGTTCAACAAGTAGCAATAATACACAACACACGTGGGATACAGTTCAACAGACAATAATACACCACACACGTGATACAGGGCACAGTAGCAATAATACACCATCACACGTGATACATTCACAGTAGCAATAATCACCATCACACTGATACAGTTCACAGTAGCAATAATACACCATCACACTGTACAGTTCACAGTAGCAATAATACACCATCACACACGTATACAGTTTCACAGTAGCAATAATACACCATCACACGTGATACAGTTCACAGTAGCAATAATACACCATCACACGTGATACAGTCACAGTACAATAATACACCATCACACGTGATACAGTTCACGTAGCAATAATACACCATCACACGTGATACAGTTCACAGTAGCAATAATACACCATCACACGTGTACAGTGCAACAGTAGCAATAATACACCATCACACGTGATACAATTCACAGTACAATAATACACCATCACACGTGATACAGTTCACAGTAGCAATAATACACCATCACACGTATACAAATTCACAGTAGCAATAATACACCATCACACGTGATACAGTTCACAGTAGCTATAACACCATCACACGTGATACAGTTCACATTAGCAATACACCATCACACGTGATACAGTTCACAGTAGCAATAATACAACCATCACAGTGATACAGTTTTTTCACAGTAGCAATAATACACCACACACGTGATACAGTTCACAGTAGCAATAATACACCATCACACACGTGATACAATCACAGTAGCAATAATACCACATCACGTGATATAATTCACAGTAGCAATAATACACCATCACACGTGATATAATTCACAGTAGCAATAATACACCATCACACGTGATACAATTCACAGTAGCAATAATACACCATCACACGTGATATAATTCACAGTAGCAATAATACACCATCACACGTGATACAGTTCACAGTAGCAATAATACACCATCACACGTGATACAGTTCACAGTAGCAATAATACACCATCACACGTGATACAGTTCACAGTAGCAATAATACACCATCACACGTGATACAGTTCACAGTAGCAATAATACACCATCACACGTGATACAGTTCACAGTAGCAATAATACAACCATCACACTGATACATTCACAGTAGCAATAATACACCATCACGTGATACAGTTCACAGTAGCAATAATACACCCATCACACGTACAGTTCACAGTAGCAATAATACACCATCACACGTGATACAGTTCACAGTAGCAATAATACACCATCACACGTGATACAGTTCACAGTAGCAATAATACACCATCACACGTGATATAGTTCACAGTAGCAATAATACACCATCACACGTGATACAGTTCACAGTAGCAATAATACACCATCACACGTGATACAGTTCACAGTAGCAATACAATCCATCACACTGATACAGCACAGTAGCAATAATACACCATCACCTGATACAGTTCACAGTAGCAATAATACACCATCACACGTGATATAGTTCACAGTAGCAATAATACACCATCACACGTGATACAGTGCACAGTAGCAATAATACACCATCACACGTGATACAATTCACAGTAGCAATAATACACCATCACACGTGATATAGTTCACAGTAGCAATAATACACCATCACACGTGATACAGTTCACAGTAGCAATAATACACCATCACACGTGCTACAGTTCACAGTAGCAATAATACACCATCACACGTGATACAGTGCACAGTAGCAATAATACACCATCACACGTGATACAGTTCACAGTAGCAATAATACACCATCACACGTGATACAGTTCACAGTAGCAATAATACACCATCACACGTGATACAGTGCACATAGCAAATAATCACCATCACACGTGATCAATTCACAGTAGCAATAATACACCATCACACGTGATATAATTCACAGTAGCAAATAATACACCATCACACGTGGATACATTCACAGAGCAATATACACATCACACAGTATTTTAATCACGAGCAATAATACACCATCACACGTGATATAGTTCACAGTAGCAATAATACACCATCACACGTGATATAGTTCACAGAGCAATAATACACCATCACGTGATCATACAATAAACACACCATCACACGTGATACAGTTCACAGTAGCAATAATAACACCAATCACACGTGATACAGTGCACAAGTAGCAATAATACACCATCACACGTGATTTACAGTTACATAACACTAATCACACACGAGATAGTTTCACAGTAGCAATAATACACCATTCACACGTGATATAGTTCACAGTAGCAATAATACACATCACACGTGATACAGTTCACAGTAGCAATAATAAACCATCACACTGATAACAGTTCACAGTAGCAATAATACACCATCACACGTGATACAGTTCACAGTAGCAATAATACACCATCACACGTGATATAGTTCACAGTAGCAATAATACACCATCACACGTGATATAGTTCACAGTAGCAATAATACACCACCACACGTGATACAGTTCACAGTAGCAACACAGTAGCAATAATACACCATCACACGTGATACAGTTCACAGTAGCAATAATACACCTCACACGTGATACAGTGCACAGTGCAATAACTACCATCACACGTGATACAGTCACAGTACAATATACACCACCACACGTGATACACAATTCCACAGTAGCAATAATACACCATCACACTGATACAGTTCATAGCAATAAACCATCACACGTGATATAGTGCACAGTAGCAATAATACACCATCACACGTGATACAGTTCACAGTAGCAATAATACACCATCACACGTGATATAGTTCACAGTAGCAATAATACACCATCACACGTGATACAGTGCACAGTAGCAATAAGACAACCATCACTGACAGTTCAGAGCAATAATATCACCATCACACGTGATACAGTTCACAGTAGCAATAATACACCATCACACGTGATACAGTGCACAGTAGCAATAATACACCATCACACGTGATACAGTTCACAGTACAATAATACCCATTCACACGATACAGTTCACAGTAGCAATAATACACCATCACACGTGATACAGTTCACAGTAGCAATAATACACCATCACACGTGATACAGTTCACAGTTACAGTGCACAGTAGCAATAATACACCATCACACGTGATACAGTGCAACCTTCCTAGACAGGACAACAGGGAACATATATATATATATACAACAGGGAACATATATGTGATCATAATTTTGATGGGTTTCTGGGTATTTTGTCTTAGTTGATAATGCCTGTTCGTGATCGCATAGTACACAGCTATGGCTCGGAATAATCAAATGCCTGATTTACTGTGAAACCTCGCTAAACCGGACACCCTGGGAGGTCGCTAAACCTGGTGTCCGGTTTAGCGGGGTTGCACTGTCGTAATACATAGAGGATATTCATACAGTGGAACCTCTCTAAACCGGACACCCTGGAGGGTGTCCGGTTTTGGAGACGTTCCAATGTAAATCATATGTTGTGCTTTGCGAACTTGAACAGGCATTATCATCAGAGATAGATGGTGAAACCCATAACATTAAAGTACAGAGATTGCCTGTGTGTCCGTTTTAGACAGATTATACTGTATTTGTGCAACCTTTCCCACCACGAGATGAGCATAATTATATGTCGTATTAGTTGCAAGAAAACTATTATTTATTATAAACCCAGCCAAGCTAATGGCTTGTTTTTAGACTATATACAAATATAGATACTGTAACTACTGATATTTCACCGCAAGTTGTTTATTTCAGCGCTCCAGATATGCTGCGTATTTGCTTATATACCCAATTAATATTGCCAAACCCCCAATTGAAATCAGAAGGAAATATGCAGCTTATCTGTAGCGCTGTACAGTATATGGGAAACAAGAGAATGTTGTAAAGTGCAGCTGCTCTGCAGAACACAGTGGTGTAATTAATTTTATCCCGTCAACACAGTGCGTATGTGCCGTGAAACACGGTGCCGTGAAACATTTTTGATTTCCTGTCAATACGACCTAATCACTGCGTATGAATATGTGCGGTGGCTGGGATTATTTTGTTTGCATTTTAAAGCCATTAGTAGGTGTTGACGGGATAAATAGAATAGTAGATTAGTGCCGTGAATGGGAAAAATATCTGGCGCGGCTCGGAAACGGGATGTGCTCGGCATAGCCTCGCCCATCCCGTTTCCTAAGCCTTGCCATATATGTTTTCCCATTCACGGCACTAACCTACTATTCTCTATCTACGGAGCCCCGTAGGGGACATGATTTTTATTTACTGTATTAATTCATTCTCATGAGGTGAGTGGCAGGTATGCGATGGGTAATTTAACGATCGTAGTTCATCCTTACTGGAATCCCGACTGGAGACCTGGTTTGACCCTCACAAACGTCTTTGGCATTTTGTATGTGACAGTTGAATCTGGTGATACCCCTTATATGATGAGTATTACGATTATTCGTAATCCTATTTTAGGGGAAGGGGCCAAGTGACTTTGGTGTGGCAATTCGTTCTGAACTAATTGTTATTTCGTGGGAACGAATTGTTATTTCGTGGGAACGAATTAATAAAACAATAATACAATAATTCTACGTCCCCTGCGGCGCTCCGTATAATTCACTGTTATGTTCTATTGGCTGAAGTAAGTAAAATTAAGGATCCGTTTACCTGAAATTAATTTAAAAAAATATCAAAACAAAAGAACTAGTACAAATATATGTGTTATATGTGGTTTAATGATGACGATGTTCCAGCCGTGACGCTACCAGTACGACAATACAAAATTAAGCATACTTACTTCTGTAGTTAACGTTTAGTATGAGCATTCAGAATGTTCAGACTAACTGCAGAAGGAATGCCGCTACTTTTGACTGTAACAATAACTTATCCCGTCAACACATGCAAATAGCTTTAACATGCAACAAAATAACCCCAGCCGGTAGGAATGCGTTACCTAGCCTTACCTGATAAACTTGATATCAAAAGACACAACCTGGTATTCTCTATGATCATGATCTATCCTGGTCAGTGGTCAAATATGTGCTTTAAAACGCCGGGGAACAAATAAAACTTACCTTTGTTGAATGTATTCGGAGCTATTTTCTCTGTCAGTAGCTCCTGTTGTTCATCGCTCAAATTCCATATTAGTAGGACTTTCTTTTCTAGTTCATCATGTGCTACTTCAATATCATCCGTTCGCTGTCCTATGCCCTCTTGTGCACTATTTACATTAGAAATGTTTGCATTGAACATGGACGTTATTGTATCTATGTTTTGACGTATTGTATTATCTAATATATCAACTGCATTTGTGCAATATTTTTCAGTATTATTGATTTCCAAGTTTACCTGTTCCATACCGGATTTGATAGTCAAAAGCTCAGTCTGCAGATTACCAATATCTGATTTCATTTCCTTGGTATTGCTATTTATTTTCTTCTGGATGTCATCAATATCTCTTCCCGTTTCCGTATCTGGTTCCGTATCTGGTTTTATAGGGGTCTCTTGACCGCCATCATGGCGTAAATAATCGTAAATAATAGTTTGCATTTTTTTGAGTTCTTCCTTGTGTTTCTGTACGTCATCGTTAAGCCAATCAACTTGAGATTGAAGTGTATTTACAGTCTTGAAGTAGACTAACGCAACAGTGACGGCGAAAACAGCTACAACGATCACACTGGAATAGAAACACAACAACTGTCAGGTCAGTGTCTTTTGACATCAATTTTATCAGGCTCGGCTCGGAAACGATAGGAATGCGTTTCCTAACCTTGCCTGATAAACTTGATATCAAAAGACACAACCTCGTATTCTCTATGATCAGGATCTATCCTGGTTTGTGGTCAAATATGTACTTTAAAACGCCGGTCAACAAATAAAACTTACTTTTGTTTAATGTATTCGGAGCTATTTTCTCCATCACGACATTTGTTAGTTCAACATGTTTGGCTTCAATATCATCCATTCGCTTTCCTATGTCGTATAGTTTGTTGAATGTATTCGGAGTTTGTTTGTCGCTCGAATTCAATATTAGATTGACGAAAGTTTCTAGTTGACCATGTGCTGCTTTAATATCATCCGTTCGCTTTTCTATGTCGTCTAGTGCACTATTTACATTAGTATTGATTGCATCGAAATCGGATTTTAAGTTAGTTACGTTTCCATGTATGTTTTTACTTAACTCCGCATTTGCTTTTAAGCTAGTTTCTTCAGTATTCTTGATTTCGCCTTTTATTTGTCGTATTTCCGATTTTACCTCTTTCTCAATCTCAATCCGCAGATTACGAATATCTGAATTCATTTCATTGATACCATTGACGGTATTATCAATGTCTTTCATCTTCTGAGATACATCGGTTGTAATTGTTTTTAAGTTCTTCATATCCTCCTTAATGAGATCAATATCTGTTCTCAATGTTAGATGGACGACATTTTCTACTTGACCATGTGCTGCTTTAATATCATCCGTTCGCGTTCCTTTGTCATGTAGTGCAGTATTCTTGGTTTCGCCTTTTATTTGTCGTATTTTCGATTTTTCCTCTTTCTCAATCTCAATCTGTAGATTACGAATTCATTTCATTGATACCATTGACAGTATTACGAATGTCTTTCATCGTCTGAGGTACATCGGTTGGAATTGTTTTTAAGGTCTTCATATCCTCCTTGAGGAGATCAATGTCTGTTCTCGTTTCCGTATCTGGTTTTCCAGGAGTCCCTTGACCGTCATCACCGCGTTGTAAACCATCGGGACAAGTCTGAATTTTCTCGAGTTCTTTCTTGTGATTCTGTACGTTAGTTTAAACAATATTTATTGGCAAATGTACAATATACATGTTACATAACAAAATTCTGTACGTTAAGAGAATCAACTTGAGATTGAAGTGTATTTACAGTATTGAAGTAGACTAAAGCAACGGCGACGGCGATAACAGCGACAGCGATCTCACTGGAATAGAAACACAACAACTGTTCACCCTGCCATTGTGGATAGTCCGGCGATGTTCGTGACTGATAACACATTCACTCCTAAATACAGTGGAACCTCTCTAAATCGGACACCCTGGGAGTATAGAGAGGTTCCACTGTAAATCAAGTTTGTGATCACCCTGTGACACAGTTTAGTGCTTTGCAATCACGAACCAGTGATTCTATATTTTATGTATATCTGGTGTCCCGGTGTAATTTACTGACAAATCACACAATTTATAAGGAAAATTATTTTGTTTTCAGTAAAGAAACTATGTATAATACCAATCCATTAAGAAAACAGTATTTACCATTCTTGTTATGTGTGTTTAGTTATTATTTTCTGTTGTTGGCATACGTGTGGTGCACCAAATGGGCATGTCCCGATCATCAATCAGCACAGTTCACAAGCCCGTAATTCTCAAATCTTGTCCACTTGTACTTTGCTATACATTGCATCTGAATTAAAATAGTTTAATATTGACATTAAACTTATTCTGCAATAAATTTGCCTTTTGTTGTCAAAAATACTGACGTTAATGTATCTGTCCCGCGAAATCAAATCATTACCGTTACGGTGTACAAAAAATGTAAAATCAGAGTAACCTCCCTTTCCTACTGTCAGCTACTAATGCAATGAACACAGTTTATGGGCGCCCGATTTATAAATAAACACGGTGTTAACACAACTTAAGTCATTGCCGAGAACGAGGGCGGTCTGTATTCGGAATTTTAAGGTTACACATTACATGCATCATTACCGTTCAGGGTTTATACACGTCCATATGTATATAGGTCGGCTGAAACCAAAATGGGTGGATATACACACTTACAACGTTGCATTTGCATATTCTACCTTCATGGTGCGTTGTATACAGAGGGGTGAAAAATGGGAGTTTTTAAAGAATAATCATTACCGTTACGGTCATTTCCGTTACAAAATTTTGCAACGGTAATGACGATCGTGTAACGGCAATGATAAATTACCATACTAACCAGTCAGTTTATGCGTCAATTAGATATAAACCAGGTCCCATCAGTTGTCGGTCAGTAATGGCACATTTATTCAGACCTACAACATTTATGTATCTGGATTTAATTAGTAAAAGCTCTGAAACAACAAAAACAGACACAGCTTCAAGGAGTGTGGGTTTCTAGTGGCAATCACATTAAAAGTAAACACTAACTTGAAGTTATATTGTACAGCATATGTATAAATATGTTTGTTATATATGCTGTATTAGTATTTTAAATAAATTTAGAGTCATTACCGTTACATTTTGTCATTACCGTTACATAATCATTTCCGTTACACCCATATTTTTGGAGGCTGTGCTATTAATTAAATGTAGCTTTATAACGATGTTTGGTACATGTGGTAAAACACGGCATTCTGTTACATGCCAAGCTATTTTGTTTTCTTTAACTTTACTGATTCATATTAAATACATGTTGTTGGGTTACCATAAATGATAAATTCCACGACTTGCTACTAAATTTCTCTGTTTGAAACTAATACAATTAGCTTACCATATTCTTGACACTTTTCTAAATAGATGCCCCTTCAGTTTTATGTTCTATGCCGTTGAAAAGACAAAAATGTAAATATAAAGCTATATTACGTCATGTAAATGTACGTAACGGAAATGACATTTCTGAGACCCTGGTCCCTTGAAGTGGAAATAAAATATATAAAATGAAACTAGAAAAACGGCACCAATATGTACATAAAATATAGAATCACTGGAACACGTTATAACGCGACATTCCAGTGAAAACCATTCAAATTAAATACCTAATCTTTTCTAAGTGTCCGGATTACAGAGGTTTCACTGTAACTGGAATGGAATTTTCATTAGTAATTATGAGACTATTCTATTGATCAGAACCGAGGGTATTAAAAACTAGAACATACGTATGGAGCCAAGCAGGGGACATGGATTTTTTGTATTAATTAGTTCCCACACAATAACAATTCGTTCCCACGATATAATAATTCATTCCCTCAATTTAACAATTCGTTCCTTCGAATTAACAATTTGTTCCCATGAATTAACAATTCGTTCCCACGAAATAACAATTCGTTTCAACGATATAACAATTAGTTCCCAAGAATTAAGAACGAATTGTTATTTTGTGGGAACGAATTGTTAAATTGAGCTAACGAATTGCTAATTCGTGGGAACGAATTGTTAATAATATAACAATTCGTT
The DNA here is from genome assembly GCA_029237695.1 of Conchocele bisecta. NCBI lineage: Eukaryota > Metazoa > Mollusca > Bivalvia > Lucinida > Thyasiridae > Conchocele > Conchocele bisecta. The sequence goes on from CM055277.1 coordinate 29,203,170, forward strand.
CCCACGAAATAACAATTTTTTCCTTCGAATTGACAATTCGTTCCCACGAAATAACGAATTGTTAATTCGACGGAACAAATTTTTATATCGTGGGAACGTATTGTTAATTCGACGGAACGAATTGTTATATCGTGGGAACGAATTGTTAAATCGAGGGAACTAATTAATTAAAAAAGTCCATGTCCCCTGAGGGGCTCCGTGTTCCCACGAATTAACAATTTGTTCCCACGAATTAACAATTTGTTCCCTCAATTTAACAATTTGTTCCAATGAAATAACAATTTGTTCTCACAATATAACAATTCGCTCCCTCGAATTAACTTGTTAAATTGAGGAAACAAATCGTTATTTTGTGGGAACGAATTGTCAAATCGAGGGAACAAATTGTTATTTCGTGGGAACGAAATTAACTAAACAGAATCCATGTCCCCTACATTTGTGACTGTGACTTGAGACAATGGGGCTTTAATATGGGATTTGCGACCAGTGTAGCTCCTTATCAAATAGCACACTCATGCAGTTGACAGTGATCTACAGCTAAACCTACAGGTTCGACTGTATATTGCTTGTTACAGGCATGAAGGGTGTTTCATTTATGGAATGGCGGACAGTGCAGATCCTGATCTGGATCTACACGGGTCGCAAAATCCATACGCCCCATTTCTCCAGTCACAGCCAGGTTTGACCTTGAAGTTGAGCACAGGGACCACCGCATGGATGGGCTATAATCCGATTCAGGAATGGCTTTTAATTCTAGAATCTTTTTCTTTTTCTTTTTCTTTTTCTCATAAATAAACTCATCGGTGACGTCATTCCCAGTTTCCGCCGATGGATTACCAGGAGCCATTGTCCGTCGGCCACTAATTCTGTAAAAGTATTAAAATATTATTATTTTTATATAAATTCTGGAGAAATATAAATAATCTGCTGTATGACAAATACGGTACAGTGAAACCTCTCTAACCGGACACCCTGTGGAATTCCCAGTGTGTCCGGTTTAGAGAGGTTCCATTGTATTTAGGAGCGAACGTGTTATCAGTCACGACCAGATCCCACAGTGTGTCCGATTTAGAGAAGTTCCACTGTAAAACAGGCAGATGACTACTTCAAGACACGCGTGTGTGCTTTGTGATCATGAACAGACATTATCATCGGAGATAAAGGGCAATAAAACCTATCAAAATTAAGCACAACTGACACTTATCTGTGTCCTGTTTATAAGAGTTCAACTGTATTAGGTTCTACACATTTTAAATGGTGATTATACGTGAAGGTTATTCTGTAAGTTGACAGAGCCACCAGTCGCAAGGTGCATGATCGTGTGGTTACAACAACAACAACAATTAATTAAACTTCCAGAAGCGCCTCCGATTCAAGGTACGTATTTTATAATTATTGTCTGTATTATGTAACGGATCTTGGTGAAATATGGCGCACCAAACGCGTCTTGCTAAGCTGCAATTTGGTGGTCTCGGTACTTTGGCACAAACCGGTGTCGTTTTTGCGAAGTCTCGATTTCCGTGTTTACTGACACGGAAATCGATATTTCGCAAAAGCGACATAAGTATGCGCCGAAGTCCTGAGACCACCAAATTCAGCTCATGAAGACGAGTTTGCTGCGCCATATTTAATCAAAATCCGTTGCGGAACTATCAAATAATACTTACTTTGGAGTGGGCGCGCTTTCAACACGTTCAGTTATTGTTGTTGTCGTTCTAACCACGTATCATGCATCTTGAGTCGGCAATCCGTGGAATGACGGAATATCACCCATACAGGTGGCTATCAAGTTGGAAACAGTAACTCTTGCAATCTACTCCCGGTACGGGAGTAGGTTGCAAGAGTTACTGTTCGCAACTATAGTGGCTGTCGAAAACTGATTCATATCACCGGATTCCTGACAAAGTCACATTCAGGAACATGCAAAGGATACTGTATACACATTTAGTCTAGAAACCGGCACACGAAATTTACGTCGGTTACTAGACGAAAAATGCGAGAGCCGAGTGACATGTCGTCAGAAAACCCGGGTGTACTTTTCGACGTGAAACAGTGTATGCCGGTGATGAGTGCATAACCGGGAACCACTGGTCTAAGTCCCAGGACGCAGCGTCTTGTATTTTTAAAGACAAGCGTCTGGAGATCATGGTCGATCCGCATCACACAATACCAGACTCTCCCCCACATCACCTCCCACCACCACCAAACACAGGTGGAAGACTCGGACCTGTGACACAAACAGTACTATGCTCTATATATACTTGTGGCACAAACAAAATTCTCATTAAACATTCATTACCTCACCCACTTGGTATTGTACAGTACCATACTCTATAAAAAATCCATCCATTGGTCCAGCGTTGTCACATGTCGCTGACGAATGACGTCAGTGTTATGGCGCAATGGAAATGTGTTTGCATTGGTGTGTGTATTTCATAATTCCGAACATTTATATGACAAGTAGAATAATGTGGTAATGTGGGGTAATGATTTTTTTATAGAGCATAGTACGAGACCAAGTGGGTGGGGTAATGGATTTTTTTATTGGGTATTCTTTTTTTGTCACAGGTCCGAGTCTTCCACCTATGCCACCAAACACACACCCTGTACACTATTACCTTGGACGAGTAGGTGCTGTGCTGTGTGGTAGATTTCCTTTTCCAGATTCATACGTTCGTGGGAGCGGTATTACTGGCTCGTACTGGTCGCTGAACTCAATCTCGTCTCTCAATTCTTCACCAACTGCCTCACTAAAAGACATCTTTGTCCAAGCAGCATCATTGTATGGCATTATATTCCGTTACATTCCTCCCACGTTGTAGGCCTATATTTGACCATGGGCGAGCATAAAACGTTAGCTGTTAAATATATATCAGCCAACTGTCTGTTTCACGAAACCGGCCTAAATTTTACGGCCATGTAAGCAATGCAAAAACAATGTGCTTTCGATAATATTAAAATTAATAAAATTTAAGAATGAGCGTTCTTTTTATTTCGTGAAATTTGGTTAAATATTGATTTTATTACGAAAAATGAGTTCTCTGTGGGAATTTAACTAGCTACAATATTTCGCCTACGATAGCCATACAATATAGCAGTGAGGTAGCAATTTTGTTTCTATAATTTAACATGGGGTACAAAGAGGTGGAGAACCTGGAGGAGTAGAAAAACGAAAATAAAAATGGAAATTGATTCTGAAACCTAGCTAGATAGCTTTGAAATGATCGAACTAAGAAAACAAAAGTTACATTTTGAAAATAGGTCCACTATTTCTGAAATTAGAAAAATTACCAAAAAAAGGTACCACAAATTTTTTGTTGCTTTTTGATACTTGCTACTTCTGATCTCAATTAGGATTTTGGCAATTTTAATTGGGTATTGAAGCAAATACGCAGCTTATCTTGAGCTCTGGGTCCAGGGCAACTCCTGAACACCTTACATATTTCGATTGCTTCACAACTGAAATTGGAACCCCCATGGTCACGCCCACGCTGACTGAGGCTCAGATGAGCTAACATTTACAGAGTATCATCATTTTGCACCTACGACTATTTTAGCCGTACGAACTTTAGTCCAACGGGCCCCTACACATTACTGCACACTTTCCATATAGAGTACACAACTTTACATTTGTGCCCAAGGGTGGATTAGCGTAGGGGAAAACCCGGCGTGCGCCCACCCCCCCCCCCCCCACCCTCTAAAATTTGGCGAGAAAAGATAGTTTGCTCTAAAATGTGCCATAACACAGCAAAATGGGGTGTAGATATCAAAAATATTCCGGAGGGCATACCGCCGGACCCACCTAGCAGTCTCCCCAGCTCCGCTTGGTCGATGAACAAACGGTGCTAGTTCGAAAATATAGTAAACTATTTCAATTAAGAAGTCCCGCCCCCTAACCTGAAATCCTGGATCCGCGCCTGGTACATATACGTCTATGCACACTGTGGTATTTGATTAATCATTTTTACAGGCTGAAGATACACAGTTGTTGTTTTTCTGACTGAAAATTTTTAATATTTTTTACATAGGGTATACCTATGTATAGGCATCGCCTCCGACAGTTAACCACGCCCCAGACCCCCCTCGATGCGGTGGTATTTAGCGATATCTTGGAGTAACCATAACAACAAAATGCATTGTGTTACTCAACGTTTAACTGTCATACGCAACCGCTAATTGAAAATAATATTATGAAAAACTACTTGCACTGCACAACATCAACAACGGATACGTACACAAATACATCGGATTATTTTGTTGCGCGTGATTTGCCCCCATTTGCAGCACAAATCGTGCGGTCATCGCTAAATTTAGTAACAGAGTTAACTCCCCTCCGAATACTCTCCGAAACAAGCGACGCGTTTAAAACACAAACTACATCAAGTTTGACCTTCCGACAGCCTATTTTTGAACTCACCCGACACCTGTGCGAAACAAAACTCGCACGTGTAGGTCTAACTGATGTTTAATCCTCATTATCTCTCTCTATCGATGATTTACAGTGGATTTTAGTGACATTCCTGAATTTGGCCTGATTGACATTTGTCTATGGTGGCCAATACACGCCAACATGAGTGTCAATTCTACGTTCAGGGAAGGGGTCAATAAGTCAGTATTTAAGGTGATAACTTACAGTCAGGGAACAAATTAATGACAGTATAACACATCCAGCGTATATTAATACCCATATTAATGCAAGTACTGAAATACGACAAAAAAAATCTAACATGTTTGGGCTTCCATACATTGAACATTTTGTCAGCGGTTTCCCCAATGACGTCATTTGTATGTTTTAACTTTTAATATACTCGATCCGGGGCCAACTATTTCATTCACAAAACAGAAGTAAACTTGGCGATGTACCGATAAGACATTTTCAGGCGCGACACCGCTTCCGTGGCGGAATTATTGTAACTATTGCTCTTCAATCAGTTTTCAATATATCTATAATGATCATAGATATCTGGAATCTGTATACTGGAATTGATGATGTCTTGTATATGTGTTACCGTATCTTTCTGATATTGCTATGCATAATCTGTAATGGTGTTGAATGTTTTGGTACATACTGTAGCAGTGCATACTGAACTTTAAGTTGTGCCATATCAATAGTTTACCCCTTAACCATTAAAACGCTGAAAAATAAAATTGCCGTCTGCTCATTTTGTATATTTTAATCTCTTTAAAAACCTGTTTTGGCAGCGCAGTAGAATCGTCTCGGTATGTTTTTGAGGAGAAAATATAAAAATATTTAAAACAGCAGACGACAATTGTCGTTTCCAGCGCTTTAAAGGTACATGCCCACTCAGTAAGCCCAAAATGTCATTTATAGGAATTAAATAAGTGTATAACTGTGTCACTATTCCACCAGTTCTAAACGTTGCAAGTGCCCGCTATACAGATATAATCATTTAGTAATATTTATTTTACTGATAGTGACGCGCGGTGGTATCAGGCTATTTTCATATTCAAATGAGGCATGATATTTTTTATTTATTTATACTAAAGAAATGCGTCACCTGAAAAAATAATATTGTCGACAGATTTTAAAGTATGATCATTGCACATGATAAAATAAATACAGATATTAAATAGTAATGTCCGTTAACATTTTAAGCAAACACGGTTATCGCCCCTGATATCAGTGTGTAAATTTACGTCTGATATAAAATGTATAATAATGCCAATAATCAGTACGTGGGATAATGGCGCATGAATGTTTATTTTGCCAGGAAATGTCTCAGATGATGTCTCTGATGTAAAGAACATTCTGTACCTACTGAGTGGGCATGTACCTTTAAGGGTTAATGAAACTGCAACACCAACAATCAATCAATCAATCAATCTAGTTTAATCTTGTAGTACCCTATGTTCAGTACTTTCATTTTCTACACGGAAGTGTTTGAACCGTCTCGCCAACCTATACATTCATTTAGATATGAAGACTAGGCAAACAAGACAGATATGTACGGAGCCCCACTGGGGACGTAGAATTTTTTTTTTTATTAATTCGTTCCCACGAAATAACAATTCGTTCCCTCAATTTAACAATTCGTCCCCACGAAATAACAATTCGTTCCCATGGGAACGAATTGTTAATTCGTGGGAACGAATTGTTATATGGTGGGAAAGAATTGTTAATTCGAGGGAACAAATTGTTAAATTGAGGGAACGAATTGTCATTTCGTGGGAACGAAATGTTAATTCGAGGGAACGAATTGTTATATCGTGGGAACGAATTGTTGCTTCGAGGGAACGAATTGTTAAATTGAGGGAACGAATTGTTATTTCGTGTGAACGAATTAATAAAAAAAATCCATGTCCCCTGCGGGCCCCCGTAGATATGCATACACGCTGACGCTATCGAGAATCCAGTACACACAGAAACCGTCTAGTAATATCTGACACGGCATGCGATTTTGTACCTTTCGACATCTGTGTAATTTCACTACCATAGGCGTCGCCAGGGGGGGGGGTGCGAACGAACCCCCTTTTCAGTTTTAACTTTTGGATGCAAATATGACTATTGGTAAGGAAAGTACATAATACGTCTCTGCTATTGGATATAGACTGTTTCTATTTCAGGAATACATGTTGAATATGTATGATCGCGATGTCAACTAGTCTAGAATCGGCTTCGCCCTCCAATTTAACTCCAGTCTCTGTGGCTGTTGAGAGATTGTGGCGAAAAATAAGCGCCTGAATTATAGACATACAACAACAGCAACAACAACAATAATGTGTCTGCATCATGAAAAGTCTTAAAGATAAAAGCCAACGGAAGTTGGACTCCTACTTTGTACCCGGGTAAATGATATTTGCATATGTTCGGGTCGATTTCCTTGGAGGAGTGTTGAAAGTCATTTTCTACGATTTCTCTAAGATTTACAGATATATATAGCTCTAAAATGCATTAGAACGTCGGAAATTGCACATAGAAATCAAAAAAAATCCTGGGGCGGACCCACGTACCCCCGTCTAATGAGAGGGGACACCCCTCTCGTGCACTCCCCGTCTCCGGCCTTCGGCTTTCGGCGTCCCCGCTGGAAAATTCCTGGGGACGCCTATGAATACATTTACAAAAATTACAATAGTGTTCATAATTAAAGTCAAATGTTGGCAATGCCCTTTTGACGCCATTTACGGAAAACACTGTAACTTTTGTAACCGTATTTAGTGAAATTACGCAGGTGTCCGAAGGTACAAAATCACATGGCGTGTCCCACATGTAATAGTTAATGTATGCATAGTACATGATTATCAACATGTGTTTAACATAAATTCGGACACATCCACTGTCACTCACCAGATCCGGCAAATTAACTTAAATAATATCCAAATTTAAACTATAAATATGAAATCTCATTTCCATACACAAGTACACAGACAGCAAGCACACATTGAATAGAATGTATACACACCAGTTCATGTTATTAAACATCGAGTCCCACATAAACATTCATTCACCATTACGTATTAAAGCTGGGTTCCCACATGCCAGGTTATAATATAGGGAGACATATAGTTTTGTATATATTCTGTAGATATGACATTTTCTGGCAAAATAAATATTCATTCTCCATTACACCACGTATTGATTGGCATTATTATACATTATATATCATATCAGGGGCGATAACCGTGTTTCCTTAACGGACATTACTATGTATTATATGTCTTTATTTTTTGATGTGCAATGATCATACTTTATAATCTGTCGAAAACATTATTTTTTCAGGTGACGCATTTAATTAGTATAAATAATAATTAAAAAATACCACGCCTCATTTGCATATGAAAATAGCCTGATACCAACGCAATAAGTATTACTAAATGATTATGTCTGTATAGCTGGCACTTGTAATGTTTAGAACTGGTGGAATAGTGACACAAGTATACACTTATTTAATTCCTATAAAATGTTGTGCCTACTGAGTGTGCATGTACCTTTAATTTACATTATTGTAACTTTTATATCAAACGTGGATTTCCATACTGATATCAGGGGCGATAACCGTGTTTCCTTAAAATGTTAACTGAAATTACCATTTATTATCTCTATTTATTTTGGATTTGCAATTAGCATATTGTATAATATGTCGATAAGTCATTTTAGGTGACATTTAATTGATATAAATAATTGGATATCAAAATTGCCTGATAACACCGCGAGTCACTATCAGTAAACAAACGATTACTAAATTTTGTAAAATATTTTATCTGCATAGCAGGCACTCGTAATTTTTAAAACTGGTGAAAATAGTTACACAAGTATACCAGAGCTCCAGATAAGCTGCGTATTTGCTTAAATACTCAATTAAAATTGCCAAAAACCCAATTGAAACCAGAAGTAGCGAGTATCAAAAAAGCAATAACAAATTTGTGGTACGTTTATCATGCTGCAGAAAACAATAAACAGACCACAACTATATTTTTCTTATTTTCCATGAAAACACTTCTTGGTATTTCATTAGAATTGTTTCCAAGGAGACAATTCTATTGAAATTCCAAGACAAGTTTTCATTTCAAAGCAAACTATTCAATAATTGCTGTCTGTTGATGTGTAAACAGTAGTGTGATTCTATTTTACCCAATTAAAATTCGAAATACCCAATTGCTTCAGAAATGATGGAGTGAAAATACTCAATTACTAATTCCTTATCTAGAGCCCTGTTAATACTCATTTAATTCCTATACAGAACATGTTCTGACTACTACATGATAATCCAATCTGGCCACCAGATGGCGCTGGGGCAGGCATTTTTTTATAATTTTATGCACTCATGCGTCACTTCAGGGACACATTTTCAGATATTTTAGAAATACCACTGAACAAATAATTACAATATTTCACACAAACATAAATACAACTGTAAAAGGTTGAGCAAAATTTGGATTACAGTATTTGTACTACTCAATTTGAAAATCAATGCGTATTTTCCCATTTTCATATTTTGTACTACCACTTTTGATATTCAACGCGTATTCTGCTACAATAAATGCGCAATGATCTGGAGCTCTGCTACATGTTACATTGAACTAATTTTCGCTATTTTTCTTACTTCTTGACAAAAGTATATGTTGTTACCACTCATTTGAACCGTCTCAACGAGACGGTTCAAATGAGTGGTAACAACATATATCTATCTTTATGGAGAAAGAAACAAAATAATGAGATATTCAATGCGTATTCTGCTACAATAAATGCGTAAATACGCCAACACGCACCTTCTCTGAAGCTCTGACACCTCCAGTAATTGTCTGGATCTCAAGTTTGTGAATAATCCTTCATTTGATATTGAAGGCCAACTCTTCATTAGTGGAAAACATAAACGTGATACAAGGATTTAGTGACCATTGTATTCCCTTCTTATATTACCTTCACCGATTACCGGTCTCGCGGTCCGAGAGTGCTTCTTTACGGAGCCCCGCAGGGGACGTAGAATTCTGTTTTATTCATTCGTTCCCACGAAATAACAATTCGTTCCCTCAGTTTAACAGTTCGTTCCCCCGAATTAACGATTCGTTCCCTCGAATTGTTTTGGCGCCCAGCTGCGCGCGCAACACCTTTGTGCGCGCGCAGCTGGGCGCCATCCCACTAATGGTTAATTCGGTGGAATTAATTGTTAATGCGTGGGAACGAATTGCTAAATTGAGGGAACGAATTGTTAAATTGAGGTAACGAATTATTTCGTGGTAACGAATTGATAACAAATATTCCATGTCCCCTGCGGGGCTCCATACTTATTCGTGTAAGTAAACCGTTCAGAGGTCTACATCCAATTTGTAGATACTCTCATGGCCGTGTTTCTGCCAATGGGAATGACTGAAATACTGAGTTAATATTTCTTTATTATTTGAAAGTATAATGGATTGATGGGGAACATCAAGTTTAATCGTTAGATTATATATGTTAGATCGAAAAATGTTCGGGTGTGCGAAGCCATGCACACTTCCATGTGTTTTCAAATTGATTCACGTAGTACAACAACAATGGCGCATCCTTGAGCTCGCGTGAACTCGTGTGACACACATATTTCCGGTGTTGGGTGTCATATCTGTGAACTTTATTTGTATACTTGTTTCTTATAATTATCAAAATATATGTAACGTGTGCGATTGTATATTTTTGTTTGTAAATATTCTGTTCTGATTTTGGGATTTTCCTTCTTCCCTACACATGAAATATATGGGTGATGATACGCCATGTAACATCATTATATCAATAAATAATACTTATTAGTACTGTTGTGCCAGTTGTGGAGCTAGCCTAGTTTCAGTACTCTCAGTACTTTGATATAGATGTCAAACAAAATGTGCTATTATATAAAGACACTCCTTAAATGTATTCAATGTGAAATTGCTGTTGTTAGTTGAATAATAAATAAATAATACACTTACCCCACAGTCAGGTAAGGTGGCGTCGACATAAGTATGATAAGGTAGCGATATATAAACTCCGAGAGATAGCGACAAATAGGCTCCGAGAGATAGCGAGAGGTTGGCATTAGGGGAATGTTCTAAGCGGCCCCAGCGGTAGATAAGGTTGTCCCCGCGCTTATATTTAGCCTCACCCGTTAGCCAGTGAAGTTAAAATATTGTTTACGGCCTGGATACGTGTAACTAAGACATTTAGATCCCGGCAAATACCATGGTCCTGAATTGCGAATGGAAGTCGTAATGTAGCTCTCATCTGCAGTCTTGTATTTGGCGGATCCCGTATTTCCAGTTAGAAGGATGGAGTGCAAGCAAAAGGCAAACAATCCATTAACCCTTTCAACCCTAAGGAACTGGAATGGACTGTGATATGCTAATGTTCCGACCAATCCAATGGTCACAAAATGATTTTCAGATTCGTCCATTTATGAAAAGGGGGTGTTTTTGTTCTCAAAAATATGAAAATTACTTTTAAACAGTGTAGATCCTGGATAATCTGGATCTGCACTGTTTGCATAAACCGATATAGCTGGCTTTCGAGTTCAAAGGGTTAATGACGCTCGAGCGCAATACGCATATGTGGACGTCATGTATGTTTGTGGAGACTGGAGAGGGGACAGCTTCACTTTAATGCGACCTTGGACTGAGCAGGTCGTGTTTTTGCAGACGATTTCTTTCATTCCGCAGTTACTTTGGTGGTGTCAGATATTGGTGTTAGAAAGTGGTTCAAACATAATCTAGGTTGCCATACGCATTCGCCATACGTATTCGTCACCATGCATTCTTATTATATGAGGTTGTGGTGTTGTATCGTCGGGGTTACGGTGGCATTTGACGGACCTGGTAACACGGACGGCCAAATGCTACGGGTCCACCGCAGCAGGCGACTTCTGATAGGCTTTTAACCGATTTTAACACACTGGAGTAAACGCCGATTCATTATAATTTTTCATACCGCAGATAAGTTTCTCGGCTTTTGATTGGCTAGCTTGCCTGATCATATATATTATATGACCTGCCAAGGCCGTCGGACACACAGGAATTGCGATTCCTCCGACGCATCGCGTCCAATATTACACATTTTGCAAGCGTCTACCGATTGCGAATTGTATTCCTCACTAAACACAATAAAACCCCGAATTGATCAATAAAAGTAACAAATTGTACACTCAAAACCAGTCTTTATTGTTCATTTTTCCATAAATATTCTTCGCTCATCAAAATATGAGCGAAAAATGCCACAAACTGTCCCGTTTAGTGTTTTCAAATCTCAACACAATTGGCTTCGTGACACGGCTATATTTACGTCATACACTATGGGTTCCACGCACGAAACGCGGCGTAGCAATGACAGCGAATATTTGGGAACCAGTCGCATTCTTCTAGAGGCGCCAAAGGGAGAGCAGATCGATAGAGCAGTGGAATATCAATTAAATTACACGATATAAAAAACTGTCATAAAGTCGTTTTTGATGGATTTCTTATTCCATATTTAGTTTGTTTTCGTTTAATAAAAAAACAAACTGTTCATTTACGCCTTTATATTAAGACTGACGGTAGAAAATCGAATCTCGGATTATGTTTCTTCCTGAAAAAACGCAAAGATCAAAAGAAGAGAAATGTTTATACGGCCAAATAACGGATCTGCGGTATGAAACATACGTTATTGTGATTCTACACAGGCTATATGGTGTAATATTGCCCGCCTGAAGGTATGTTCACCCTCGGCTATCGCCTCGGGTGAACATACATCCAGACTGTGTCATTTTTCGAAAAAGAAACCAAGAACAATTCATAACCATATACTGCACAATAAGTATGATATATATTGTTGGGCAACACTACGAAAGAAACCTCGACAAAAACAAACGGAGTAAATGACAAAATATCATATTTTTTTAACGACCCTCAAAGCACATTAAATAGGGATTGTGACACGACTCACTCATGTCTATGTTGTACACTGACCATATACATGCACAATCAATATGCTATTTATTGAGGAACAACTATATGAAAGAAACCTCTACAAAATAACTGTGACTTGACTGGAAAAAACAACAACACAAATTCATATGTTTTTCACAGCACATTCAAAATGGATTGTGACACCACTCACTCTGGTCTATGTTGTACACTGACCATATACCTGCATGATACACAGGATAATTATTGTGTAGCGAGTCTATGAAAGAAACCTTGACCAAACGCTTTGTCATGTCACTGAGAAAAGGACAAACAAAACATCATTTTATTGTTGAACGACCCTCACAGCACATTAAATGGGGATTTTGACACCACTGACTCTTGTCTATGTTGTACACTGACCATATATCTGCATACTCCATAGTATAATTATTATGTAGCAACTCTATGAAATAAACATTGATCAAACACTTTGTAATTTCACGGATAAAAAGTCCCAAATCATCATTTTATTGTTGAACTTTGTCATTTGGCAGAGAAAAAGACCAAAACAAAATCATTTTATTGTTGAACGACCCTCACAGCACATTCCATAGGGATTGTGACACTCACTGATGTTGTACACTGACCTATATAATCCATGGCATATTTATTGTCCAGCCACTCTTTGAAAGCAACCTTGATCAAACACTTTGTCATTTGACAAAGTAAAATACAAACAGTTATCATTTTAGTGTTGAACAACCCTCACAACACATTCCATATGGATTGTGACACCACTCACTGATGTGTATGTTGTACAGTGAGCAAATACCTGTAAACTCAATAGCATAATTCTTGTCCATCAATTCTATGAAGAAACCTTGATCAAACATAATTTTAGTGTTGAAAGACCCTCACAGCACATTCCATAGGGATTGTGACACCACTCACTCATGTCTATGTTGTACACCGAGCATATACCTGCATAATCCATAGAATAATTATTGTGTAGCAACTTTATGAAAGAAACCTTGATCAAACACTTTGTCATTTGACAAGATAAATACAGAAAATCATCATTTTATTGTTGAACGACCCTCACAGAACATTCCATAGGGATTATGACTGCACTCACTCATGTCTATTTTGTACACTGACCATATACCTGCATAATCTATAGGATAAGTATTGTGTAGCAACTCTATGAAAGAAACTTTCACCAAATACTTTGTCATTTGACGGAGAATTGACAGAACTGATCATTTTATTGTTGAACGACCCTCACAGCACATTCCATACTACGATAGGGATTGTGACACCACTCACTCACATCTATGTTGTACACTGACCATATACGTGCAAAATCCATATGATGTTTTTGTGAAGCTACTCTATGAAAGAATCCTTGACCAAAAACTTTGTTATTTGACTGAGAAATCAATAAAAAATCATATATTTTTGTTGAGCGACCCTCACAGCACATTCAATAGGGATTGTGACTTTATGAATACAACAGCAATCATTGAGTCAGTGATTGGAAAATTTGTATGGTACTCACTCTGGTACTTGGTTGGGATGTATACCGAGTATGAAGAGAAGCGGCCAACAACAGGGAAAAAAATCAGAGTCGAAAAAGCTGCATAACTGCGGATGGATCAGGGAACAGCGAAAAATTTAAGTTATGCACTCCTGCCCTTGATGGTAGGGCTGTATACAGAATATATGTATACTGAGAGAATTGGCCAAAAAACTGTAGAAGTAGTTCGCCGGACAAGGAAAATTGTCTACTGACATACGTACGGACAGGGTAAACACTATATGCCACCGACAACTATCGTTGCGGTGGAATAAATATCCTCATACACAGAAAATACCTGGCAAACCACACAACACATACCATATATACCCACTACTATACTATGTTGTCAGCTATCAAATACAGTGACACGTAAGCAGTTACCTGAGTGTATTGTCCTTGGTGTCTACTCACCTATTATGCGAGTAAATATGGCTTTACATATGGTACACTAACAATAGGATGAGCATCAGATTGAAAAGTTTACACATCAGAGATTGATGGGAGAAATGCTCAGATATCTCGTCTTTTGTATAGTTTACCGACATAATAGTTATAGCAATCTGTTGTCATATATGTCTATGATGTATTGCACCAAATTGTGTTTGGTTTACTGTCATATTATTTGCTGTATCTGTCAAACGCACGAAGTGGTGTAACTGTCGGAGGCTTGAACATATAAAGATGGCGGAGACGGCAACCCAATGTACCATATAGTATACATTAAAAAGACAATATTCACATATGTTATATTCATATATCACATCACTTTCATGAAGCAATTATCATTGAAGCCAAGTGTATCTATCTATGACCTAATACCTTAACGAAGGCACCAACTGTGCGGACATTTTTCTCAATTTCAAATACTTTGTTAACATTGTATAACAATACGATTCAGATATGTGCTATGCATGACTAATCTATTCCCGTTTCATCCGGCCAGCTATGTCATTTTTTTCTATTATTTTCTAAACACACTGTTGTGAAATGACAAAGATTTTTTGTCAAGGTTTCTTTCATAGAGTTGTATCAATATGAATAGTGAATACCATATTGATTCAGCAGGTATATGGTCAATGTACAACATAGACATGAGTGAGTGGTGTCACAATCCCTACTGAATGTGCTGTGAGGGTCGTTCAACAACAAAAACAATTTTTTGTTGTCTTCTCTGTCAAATGACAAAGTTATTTTGTCAAGGTTTCTTTCCTCGAGTTGCCCCACAATAAATATCATATGGACTGTGCAGGTATATGGTCAGTGTATAACATAGACGTGATTGAGTGGTGTTACAATCCCTATTGATCGTGCTGTGGGGTCGTTCAACAAAAATATATGATTTTTTGTTGTTTTCTCTATCAAATGACACTGCTTTTTGGTCAAGGTTTATTTCAAGGTTGCTCTACAACAAATACAAATGTACCATATGGAGTGTGCATGTATATGGTAAGTGTATAACATAGACATGATTTAGTGGTGTCACAATCCATATTGAATGTGTTGTGAGGGTTGTTCAATAAAATAAATTGAATTTTGGTCATGATTTCTTTCATAGAGTTGCTCCACAATAAATAGCATATGGATTGTACAGGTATATGGTCAGTATATAACATAGACGTGAGTGAGTGGTGTCACAATCCCTATTAAATTTGCTGTGAGGGTCGTTCAACAAATATATATGATTTTTTTGTTGTTTTCTCCGTCAAATGAGACTGCTTTTTGGTTAAGGTTTCTTTCATGGAGTTGCTCCACAATAAATATCATATGGATTGTGCACATCTGTGGTCAGTGTACATTATAGATATGAGTGAGTGGTGTCACAATCCCTATTGAATGTGTTGTGAGGGTTGTTCAACAACAACAAATGAATTTCTGTTGTTTTCTCCGTCAAATGACAGTATTTTTGTCAATGTTTCTATCATTGCCCCACAATATATTTGCTTTGTTGCTTTCTCCGTAGAGTTGCTCCACAATGAATACCATATGGATTGTGCAGGTATATGGTCGGTGTACAACATAGACATGGGCGAGTGGTGTAACAATCCATATTAAATGTGCTGTCAGGGTTGTTTCAACACAAAACATTGAATTTCTGTTTTCTCCATCAATGTCAAGGTTTCTATCATAGAGTTGCCCCACAATACATATCATATGGATTCAGCAGGTATATACTCAGTGTACAAGATAGACATGAGTGAGTGGTGTCACAGTCCCTATTGAATGTGCTGTGAGGGTCGTTCTACCAATATTATGATATTTTTTTCGTCAAATGACAAAGTATTTTTGTCAAGGTTTATTTCATAGAGTTGCCCCACAATAAATATCATATGGATAATGCAGGTATATGGACAGTGTACAGCATAGACATGATTGAGTGGTGTCACAAACCCTATTGAATGTGCTGTGAGGGTCGTTCAACCAAAACATTACAAAAACATGATTTGTTTTGTCTGTCAAAGTGTCTTTCATAGAGTTGCCCCACAATACATATCATATGGATTGTGCAGGTATATGGTCAGTGTATAATATAGACATGAGTGAGTGGTGTCACATTCCCCATTGAATGTGCTGTGCGGGTCGTTCTACAAAACAATATTTTTTGTTTTCTACGTCTTTTTGTCAAGGTTTCTTTCATAGAGTTGTCCTACAGTAAATATCATATTGATTTAGCAGGTATATGCTCAGTGTATAACATAAACATTTTAGTCGTACAAAGTTTAGTGAAACGGCCCCCGGCCGCTGGCAGAATGAGAATGTGCAACAACTATGTGGCTGTGACTGGTGAAATGGGGCTTATAGGATTTCTGAGCAGTGTAGCTCCTGATCAAATAACACTCCTGTAGCCTGATAATGACATGTTCATGCAAAGCACTGAAAACAATAACATTACAGTATGGGCAAACACCAACATCTGCCACCGGGTACGGAAAGCTGACACCAATATCAGCACTATCAGCCTGCATTGATTGAAAACAGACGGCACTGATTTGTGCAATTTGCCAGAAAGACCGATTCGGATACCTTCGGTTGCTGAGCCGCTTAGAAGATTGAGAAAAGTTTTTGAGATTGGAGGCTATATATCTGAAGTATGTTAGATTAGAGCCTATCTATCGGAAGATTTTGTTTTCGTTTTGTGTGTCTATTTATAGTAATACGTGGTCTTTTTTGGAAGACGATCTTGAACCCATTTACTGTCTATGTGATAGTAACACGCCGATTTTTCCTAGAAGACATGGGTGGATCTGGAGGGGGGGGGGGGGGGGGGGTCCGGGGTTGCAACCACCCCCCCCCCCCCCCCGTTCAGCCACAGAGTGTACATAGATCACAGTTTACCACCAGTTGGAGTCTGAATTTAAATGCCGTAAATCACAGGAAAGTGCATTTCGAAAAGCTCGAAAACATGACAACCCCCTAGTTGCGATCGGTAACTCTTGCAATTACTGCCGGTACGCAATTTCGTGAAATTTGGTCAAATATTGATTTTATTATGAGAATTTAACATGGGGGAAAACGTGGTAGAGAGCGTGGATGAGGAGTCGAACGACGAACACAATGGAAATTGACTCCGATACCTGGTTAAATACCTTGGAAATGATCTAACTAAGAAAACAAAAGTTAAATTTTGAAAATCACTATTTCTGAAATTATAATAAAATCCCCATGTGAAATCCCCATATACATCTTAATTCCCTCTGTCACTATGTGAAGATGTCTAGACATCTTAATTCACTCTGTCACTATGTGAAGATGTCTGGGGATTTAACATGGGAAAATCTTTCTGTTATTTTTTCGCAATAAAATCGATATTGGACCTAATTTTACGAAATAAAAAGAAGGCTCATTCCAAAATTTTGCTATAATTTAATATTATCGATAAAATATTATTTTTGCATCGTTTACGTCCAGGCCGTAAAATTTGGACAGGTTTCGTGAAACAGACAGTAGAGTCCCACGCAACGGCCGATGGCAATATGGCCTCGGGTCGTCCACAACACCGAGCGGCTAACTGTTTTGACTGTTCCCCGAATGACCATGAAATAATTGTTTTATTACTCAACCTGTAGTATACTGTATGTGATACAATGAACGTGATTGTGTGGTGCGGCGGATCGACGGATCGCTATCAATTGCGAAGAAGAATTTGATGACGTGATTTTCGACAAAACGTCATGACGTCATGATTTTCTGGGTTGAAAACAGTTTGGACTATCGCCAGGCACGTGCAACTATTTCCCAGACACGTGATGTCCAGAGAAATAGTAAAAACTATGCAATATCAACCTATAAAGGGTGTTGGGTAATTTTGCTCATTTTCCATCAAAAGTGTATGTTGTTACCATTCAGTTGAACCGTCTCGGCGAGACGGTTCAACTGAGTGGTAACAACATACACTTTGGGTGGGTAGCGGGACACCCAGTAGATTCGCCGGACCAATTTTATAATGGATTCCGGCGCCCCTGCAACTTATACAGGGAGTTGGGTAATAACAACTCAGGGGCGGCAGGTCCGGCCACTGTCAGATCAATAATTTTGACATATTTGTAATTCATATAAAAATATATAGACGGTTCAACTGAGTGGTAACAACATACACTTTGGGTGGGTATCGGGACACCCAGTAGATTCGCCGGACCAATTTTATGATGATTCCGGCGCCCCTGCAACTTATATAGAGAGTTTGAGAAATACATGAATACAATCTGAGACGTGGGAGTCTACGCCACCGTTAGATCACGGTTCGTCCGTATGTACGGCAAGAAGTTAATCCGCGAGCTTTAGGGAGAGGATTATCGATAGATACATGCGGACGAACGTGATATAACTGTGTGATCACATCCTCATCTCCATACATTGCGCATGCGCTGTGTAAATGCAGAAACAAAACTCGAAACGCTTTAGCGAGTGGATTATCGATGTCTGTTCTACGTTTTTTTTATGCCGACGAAGTTTTGGCTATTAAGCTCATTAAATCTAAAAAATATTTAAATGTAAGTATTTTTTAAATCAACAACAAACAAACACCCTCCCCAATTTTGTTTGTTTCATTAAATTCGATCAAATATTGATTTTATTGCAAAAAAAAACACAACAACAAATGTTCTATGGGAATTGAACATGGGACAATAAGGATAAATCAGGGTAAAAAAACGAAAAGATTTGATTCCGTAGCTTGGAATTGATCTAACAAACGTTATATTTTTAAAATCGGCCCACTAATTCCAAAATTATTTTTTAAAATCTATTTTCAGCCGCTATGTTAAATTATCATACAGAAATTCATTATATTTATTTTTCGCAATAAAATCAATATTGGATAAAAGTTCATCAAATACAAAAAGTGTGGAGTGGACTTTCTTGTGTTTGTTGAAAAAGTGTTTACTTTTAAATATTTTGATTTAATGAGTTTAATGACAAAAATTTCGTCGGCAGCAAAACGTGGAACAGGCAGTATTTTTAGGTACATGTTTAGAGACATCATCCGAGTCATTTCTGGCAAAATACAGATTCATTCACCATTACCCCACGTATTGATTGGCATTATTATGTATTTTATATCCGATGTAAATTTCCACACTGATGTCAGTGGCGATGACCCCGTGTTTCCTTAAAATGTTAACGTGCATTACTATTTATTCCCTGTATCTATTTGTATGCCCCCGGTCTTGGTAGAAGCGGAGGAATATAGTGTTTGGACTGTCCGTGCGTCTGTGTGTCCGTGTGTGCGGCACATGAAGAAGTTCGCCGGAGTTTCTCAATTATGTCATAACTTCTATATCCCTTGAAGGATTACTTAAATATTTCAACACAGTATACCTATGGACAAATGCCACACATCCATGCTGCTATTAATATGACCTTGACTTTTTGACCTTCGCAACTTTGAACTTTTTCCCACACTAAGAAGGTCGCCGGAGTTTCTTAATGTTGTCATAACTTCTATATGCCTTGAAGGATTACTTAAATCTTTCAATACAGCATACTTGTGGACAAATGCCACACATACATGATTGAAAACTTTGAACGTTTTTACACATTTATAAGTTCGCCGGAGTTTCTCAATTCTGTCTTAACTTCTATATCTCTTGATGGATGACTTTAATATTTATATACATCAAACCTGTGGACAAATGCCACACATCCATGCTGCCCGTAATATGACCTTGACCTTTTTGACCTTCACAACTTTTAACTTTTTCACACACTAAGAACTTTGCCGGAGTTTCTCAATTCTGTCAAATCTTCTATAGTCATTGAAGGATTACTTTGATATTTCAATACATCAAACTTGTGCACATATGTTGTCACACAATCATGCTGCCCTTAATATGACCTTCACCATTTGACCTTCACAACTGTGCTTATGAATGCATGTGCTTATCACTTTTGGTTAATTTACTTTGCCACAGTTTCTCCAATCTGCCACCGGGAGCATTCGTATGCCGATATGCCAAATGTTCTTGTTTGATGTGCAATGATCATACTTTATTATCTCTGAATCTGTCGCAAATATTATTTTTCCAGGTGACGCATTTACAGGTACATGCCCACTCAGAAGGCACAACATGTTCTTTATATTAGAGACATCATCCGACACGTTTCCTGGCAAAATAAGCATTCATTCACCATTACCCCACGTATTGATTTACATTAGTATACATTTTATATCAGACGTAACTTTCCACACTGATATCAGGGGCGATAACCGTGTTTCCTTAAAAGTGTTAAAGGACATTACTATTTGCATTCTGTCTTTATTTTTTGATGTGCAATTATCATACTTTATAATCTGTCGAAAATATTATTTTTTCATGTGACGCATTTAATTAGTATAAATAGTTAAAAAATGCCATCCTAACCCTACCACCGCGAGTCGCTATCAGTAAAATAAATATTACTAAATGATTATTATAGGAATGAATTGCCTTTTTGTGGAATTTATCGGGGTATAAGCTTGGAAAAGTCGCGGGAATACTGGACGAAGGCAGGAAGGCCTCGTCCAGTATTCCCGCGACTTTTCCAAGTTTATATCCCCGATAATTTCCACAAAAAGGCCATTCATTTCATATAATTCCAGCATTTGAAATAAATTCTTCAAGCAAATGTGATTATTTTGACAGACGGCAGCCATTTGTTTACATTGACAGCACTGACAGCGCACCTGTAGAAAGTAGTTCGGCGTGGGAGTTTACCGGGATATAAATTTTGGACAGGGACTTGCTACGAGCCAATCAAATGTTAGGGAATTGTGTAAATAGTTTTGTGCTGGAATTATACCTGTATAATGCAATATTATAAATATAAGTAGATGATGTAACGTAAATGGAATCCCCCGAGTTGCATTCATAGACGTGACTACCTGCTGACTATGTCTTGTATAAGAAAGCACACAGTACATACGGAGTAAGAGTCGAGTAAAGGGGAATGGGTCCAAGTTTTTTGGGGTTGGTAAGGGCACTTGACACCAGATCAGGAATTCATAAATGTTGTGCTAACTTTCGATCCACATTGCAAGCGGAAAATTTATATTATTCATATACCGGGACATTTTTCCATTTCAATGCACTCGCGACATGTCACCATGAATACACCTTACCATTTCTGCTATTGCGACTGACTAGACTCCATTGGAAATGGCACATAATAGTCCTGCAGATATTTGACCATTTTTGACCGAACTAGTGTATATACGTCGTGGTAGTTCGGCAGAACTATACGTGTTGTTAAAGCATGTTTTGGTGAGAAAAAGAAATAAAATAAAAAATGATGTTAAAAGTTGACAAAGAGTTTTGAATTAAACTCTGTGTGTTCTGAAAATTCTGTCAACATTTGCTTACAACATTTATTTCAGCGATTTTGTCGTTTTTGTTCTTTTGGATTTTTTTAAGTCTTTATTATACCCGTCATATGTCTATGGTGGGTCGGGGACAACCCCCATGAGCCGTGTAATTTTACATTTGTACATGTGTACGATGTAATATTTCCACAACAGCATTTACATCATGCTGAACAAATGGGGCGAATGGTATTGATGGCCAGTGTAGATACTGATCTGAATAGCGATCAGCGTAGATCCTGATCAGGCTGATCTGGATCTACACTGGTCGGAAATACCGTAAGCCCTATTTATCCTGATTTCAGAGCTGAATATATAGTTTTTTTAATTGTAAATATTCAGTTCTGATTTTGGGATTTTCCCCATTTGTACATGCATGTACTTTAACATGTACTTGTACAGGTAATATATAGGATTTAGTACTAAGCCCATTGAACCGGCCTTAAATGACCTTAGCTGTTGATAGGTCATGAAACCCCAATCAATCAATCGCTCGCTTGAAACTAATTGATTACAAATTCAGAATGAGACTGTAACTATTTACATAAACTCCTGATTGACATGTAAGAAAGTTGCATGAAACTATTCCATGCGCTATTGTATTGACGGTATTAGCCAAACAGACATCGGACGGACGCACAGACAGACATGGGCAGTTATAAGAAATGAATGAAAAGTCATGCAGAGCATGATGTTATTAGCCAATCAAATCAAGGTTCAATATATGTCCGCATTTTAGTAGTTATACTGAGTCTCGGGGGGGGGGGGGGAATGAATGAGCGAGTGAGTATTGGTGTTTAACGGCCTATCAACAGCTAAGGTAATTTAAGGCCGGGCGAACGGGTTGTACTATCCCGCATTAAACTGGTCCACGATGAGGAAAATTCCCAAAATCAGAACTCAATATTTCCATGCCACACCAGTCACTTTAGTAGCTCGGCCCCAAAGTAATATGATTTGCTATAAGCTTATTACTTCTTAATGGAGCATAACAGGTTAACCCTTATCATGCCCCAGCCTAAATGGCTTATCTACACAGCCACTGCCAGGCTATTTACACAAGGGATATGATTACTGCAGTAAATGTGTTACTGTCCTGCTTAATCATGTAATTACTATCATGTATTGATAGTTTACCTCTTGGTAGCCTGCATATCATTTGAAGAAAATTGAACAAGCTTTCTTTTGGTATAATTTGTATTGGTGAAATCCAATTACATTCACATTCATTCTTCTTTCCGTATTTTCCGCCATTTTATTGGAAATTCCAAGCCAACAAAAGAATGGATTTCTACACGGCTATTTTGGTGCATAGACGCATCTATTCACACTGATTGGTCAATATTATTAGACAGAATGACATCATAATCATTTAGTCGGAGGAGATTTTGAGCAGAGGTCGATTATAAATTAGCCGATTAAACACATTTTACGCGATTATACGGGGCTGAAACTTGTTCTGTTTAATAAATAAAAGCTTTAAATTAGTCCAATAATCGGCGTATGTTGGCGTATATGGCCATTAGAGCCAACTGTGGACTTCAACAACAACAACTTCCGGGTTAAATCTCTTCCGGCGTTCAGCTCATTACGTATTCAAAATTGTGTTATTTGGCTATATTTAAAGTTTTAAACGGAGATAATTGCCAAAAATGCAAACTTTATCGGTTGATGCAATTTGGAAGTGATACAGCAAAATTCACGTTCGTAGATTACCGAATAGCGGAGAAAAGGGTTGCTACAAACTTTTTCAGAATTCGATGGATAACCAATATATTAGCCGATCTATAAATAGATCGGCTAATAATAACGATAAATGTGTTTATTACTGAACTATAAATGAATGTACAAGAAAAGCACTCAACACACAAAACGTTAACCCTAAGAATGCAGGAACCGAAAATAGTCGTCTGCTGATAATTCATATTTTGTCTTTTCTCTCAGGAAAAACATGGTTTGGCAGCATTTTAGATCTAAAGTGCTGCCAAACCAAGTTTTTGATGAGAAAAAAGGAAAAATAAATAATATTCAGCAGACGACACAAATTAATTCAGCATTGTAAGGGTTAATGCACAACTAACTAATCAAGCCCGTAGATACCACCACCATGGCTCTAGTACACAATTTTGAGAGCATAGGTCCCCCCCCCACCCCCCGCCATGGCATTATTTTATTCACCGCTACGGGCCTGCTAATATTTACAAAATGTTCACTTTGAATTGGTACTTA
The DNA here is from genome assembly GCA_029237695.1 of Conchocele bisecta. Classification (NCBI taxonomy): domain Eukaryota; kingdom Metazoa; phylum Mollusca; class Bivalvia; order Lucinida; family Thyasiridae; genus Conchocele; species Conchocele bisecta. Next base: position 29,227,157 of record CM055277.1, read on the forward strand.
ATAATCATGATAATGGATCGTAGCTCTTTTCTCTCCTGTTTATTTATAGACATCTGGACCAAATTGTGTCATTTAGTGCCTACTGCTTGTTAAAAGGGCGAATGTCGCACGATTTGTTATGAAAAAGAGCAATTATAGGCTACTGATTTCGACTAGTGTTGATCCAGATCATTCTGCATATCTACGCAATCTGGGACTACATTGTTTGCCAGATTCATATGTTCACACATATTAATGTTATTGCAATCAGTGTAGACTCGGATCAGACTGCACTCTGTTCGCAAAACTCAATTTGTGTGCTATTAAGCAAGAAATAAACGCTGAAATACAGCATAGGACCGGATCTCTATAAATATATTTGAAAAGGGACATAACTATCTACGATCCCAGTAACCAAATACACGTGGACTGGTAACACAACTCTGTATTAGTTTTCTTTTGATATCAAGTTTATCAGGTGAGGATAGGAAACGTATATGAATGTCGAGGCTCGTCGAGGAATTCCTACCGTTTCCGAGCCGAGCCTGATAAATTTGACATCAAATTACACTAGAATGGTATTGTATTTGTCACGTAGATCTAACGTCACACAATAAGACATTATGACGTGGTTTGCGTTGAAAAGAACGTAGACTTGTTTCTGTGACGTCATTCAACTGATGTAAATCGGTAACGTCATGTGACGCCGTTCGGCCAATGAAACGTCAGTTTTCAATTCGTTGTAACTCCGATATTCGTATCAGGTAAATGCCTGATACAACATTTTATCAGGTAACGAGCTTTGTATTGACCGTTTACGTACTGACTGGTAACATATTGCTGTATCCAGCATTGACCTGATACAAATATCCGGGTTACAACAAATTGAAATCTGGCGTTTCATTGGTCAAACGGTCAATCCATGTTCGATATCTACATGTATGTTCGCTGACATTTTTTATGGCACTTGTGGCCAGTCTGTCTCCTGATCTGTGATTGGAGAAATGGGGCTTATGGTATTTGTGACCAGTCTAGTTCCAGGGCTCCTTATAGGAATCACGATTTATCTGGCTTGGCCCTCGGTACGTTTTTATCTTTGGCTCTTTTGTTACCTGGGAGTTGAATTGGATTATTGCCCATGATAAAAGTACATAGTAAGATTATTACTGATCCTACTGCTTTTGGGAGGGGGCAAAGTGATTCTGGTGTGGCGAGGACCTGGCATCAGATCAGGGCTATTCTGATTTCAGGGCTGACTATATAGTTTTTTCTTGTAAATATTCAGTTCTAATTTTGGGATTTTCCCCATTTGTACATGTACTTGAACATGCACTTGTACAGGTAATATATATGGGATTTAGTACTAAACCCATTGACTCGGCCTTAAATGACCTTAGCTGTTGATAGGCCGTTAAACCCCAACAGACAAACAAAGAAAACACATAGTCCTGCCTGTTAACGTGATTTATCAGGTAACCTGCCCTGCATTGACTGAATACGTACTGACTGATAACATATTCTTGTCCTGATATAAACATCCGGGTTAAAACGAAGTGAAAACTGACGTTCCATTGGTCGGATGACGTCACGTGACGTTACCGAATGATGTCAGTGTAATGACGCAACGTAAACAAGTCCGCGTTCTGTCCATAGAATACGACATCATATAATGTCATTTTCGAGCATAAAACGTTACCTAATACATAGAATACCAGGCTAGTGTATTTTGATATCAAGTTTATCAGGCTCGGCTCGGAAACGGTAGGAATTCCTCTGCAAACCTCGGAATTCCTACGCGTTTCCTAGCCTGGTTTGATAAACTTAATATCAAATGACATTAGCCTGATATTCTCTGTATTCTCATCCATGAAGCTCAATTACTAATTCCTTATCTGGAGCCCTGGATCAAAACTTAGAAGCATTATGCCATTATGTATGGGGTACTTCATTGACTGAATGGCTAACAGTGCAGATCCTTATCAGACTGTGCGGATGCACAGGCTGATCTGGATCTCCACTGGTTGCAAAACCTGTAAGTCTCCACATATATAAATATGTGTACCTTTTTTATTATAATAGTAGCCCCCCTCCCATATTTGCAATGTTTTAAATTGCTTTTGTATGTGAAAATAACATATTTTGGTCCTATTTCCCACGTTTTGATCCCCACAAATTGCATAGATCTGGGGCCGTTTATTGGAATAAATACATGTATGCCATATTATATGTTCCTGTTCTTTGTAGACTCGTCCCACAACACATTCTAACACTTACAGTAGATGTACTGGTATTATAATAAATACATGTATGTCATATTATATGTTCCTGTTCTTTGTAGACTCGTCCCACAACACATTCTAACACTTACAGTAGATGTACTGGTATTATAATAAATACATGTATGTCATATTATATGTTCGTGTTCTTTGTAGACTCGTCCCACAACACATTCTAACAATTACAGTAGATGCACTGGTATTAGAATAAATACATGTATGTCATATTATATGTTCCTGTTCTTTGTAGACTCGTCCCACAACACATTCTAACAATTACAGTAGATGTACTGGTATTAGAATAAATACATGTATGACATATTATATGTTCCTGTTCTTTGTAGACTCGTCCCACAACACATTCTAACAATTGCAGTAGATGTACTGGTATTAGAATAAATACATGTATGCCATATTATATGTTCCTGTTCTTTGTAGACTCGTCCAACAACACATTCTAACAAATACAGTAGATGTACTGGTATTGGAATAAATACATGTATGTCATATTATATGTTCGTGTTCTTTGTAGACTCGTCCAACAACACATTCTAACAAATACAGTAGATGTACTGGTATTGGAATAAATACATGTATGTCATATTATATGTTCCTGTTCTTTGTAGACTCGTCCCACAACACATTCTAACAAATACAGTAGATGTACTGGTATTAGAATAAATACATGTATGCCATATTATATGTTCCTGTTCTGTGTAGACTCGTCCAACAACACATTCTAACAAATACAGTAGATGTACTGGTATTGGAATAAATACATGTATGTCATATTATATGTTCGTGTTCTTTGTAGACTCGTCCAACAACACATTCTAACAAATACAGTAGATGTACTGGTATTGGAATAAATACATGTATGTCATATTATATGTTCCTGTTCTTTGTAGACTCGTCCCACAACACATTCTAACAATTACAGTAGATGCACTGGTTCTGGATACGTCTAATGACATTTAAAACATGACGACGTCAACGTCAAAACATTATTGCTTTATCTCGACATTAGAAAAAAAGTGAAAGTGAATGAGTTTACCGTCCCAGCAACAGCTAAGGTCATATAGGGACAGGATTACAGTTTAAAATCTCATCCTACAGACCAGTGGGATGGAAATCATATGTAAGTATTTTTCACGCCTAGGGCGAGTGAGGCAAACTCCGGCATTGAAGTCCAATGTCATATCATCTAGTTACATAATTTTCATTTTGTTTGTTTGTCGTAACGTTCGCCATACTGTGAATACCTAATTACTGTGATGCGACCAGCCAATCAAATTCACTCCAGTGTGACATACCAGTTTTATGAAATGCGCTACAACATGGCATAACAAGGTTTTCGCTTTCGCAAGATAATATATCACTGTGCTGCACTCCACCAAGATAATATATCACTGTGCTGCACTCCACCAAGATAATATATCACTGTGCTGCACTCCACCAAGATAATATATCACTGTGCTGCACTCCACCAAGATAATATATCACTGTGCTGCACTCCACCAAGAATATATCACGTGTATATAATATCACTGTGCTGCACTCCACCAAGATAATATATCACTGTGCTGCACTCACCACCATGATATATCACTGTGCTGCACTCCACCAAGATAGATAAGAATATATCATGTGCTGCACTCCACCAAGATATATCACTGTGCTGCACTCCACCAAGATAATATATCACTGTGCTGCACTCCACCTAATAATATAACCACTGTCAGCACTCCACACCAAGATAATATATCACTGTGCTGCACTTCCCACCAAGATAAGATAATCATGTTGCTCATTCCACCAAGATAATAAAGCCCTGTGCGCACTCCCACCAAGATAATATAATCACTGTGGGCTGCATCAACCCAAGATAAAATAATCAACTGTCTGCACTCCCACCATAAGAATAAATATATCCCTGTGCTGCACTCCACCATAATATATCACTGTGCTGCACTCCACCAAGATTAATATACACTGGTCTGCACTCCACCAAGATAATATATCACTGTGCTGCACTCCACCAAGATAATATATCACTGTGCTGCATTCCACCAAGATAATATATCACTGTGCTGCACTCCACCAAGATAATATAGTCATCAAGAGCTGCACTCCACCAAGATAATATATCACTGTGCTGCACTCCACCAAGATAATATATCACTGTGCTGCACTCCACCAAGATAATATATCACTGTGCTGCATTCCACCAAGATAATATATCACTGTGCTGCACTCCACCAAGATAATATATCACTGTGCTGCATTCAACCAAGATAATATATCACTGTGCTGCACTCACCAAGATAATATATCACTGTGCTGCACTCCACCAAGATAATATATCAATGTGCTGCATTCCACCAAGATAATATATCACTGTGCTGCAATCACTGTGCTGCACTCCACCAAGATAATATATCACTGTGCTGCACTCCACCGTGGTCAAATGTTCCACTTGTTAATTCGTGGGAACGAATTGTTAAATTGAGGGAACGAATTATTATTTGCTGCTGCTGAGATTGCTGCTGCTGCTGCTGCTATTATTTCGTGGGAACGAATTGTTATTTCCACACCGGCGTAAACTGTTCCAAGTGGAGAAATGCACCAGTTTCCTCCGGACATCTCGACACTCAGTTCTACTTAGAGCTATCCACAATCGCCTTTTCGTCTTGTAACCGGTGAAAATATTTAAATAAAATTCCTTCCACAGGCTACTAGACTTAAATGTGGCTGTGACTCGAGAAATGTGGCTTCTGGGTTTTGCGACCAGTGTAGATCCAGATCAGCCTGTGCATCCGCACAGGCTGATCAGGATCTGCACTGTTCGTCATTCCATCAATGAAACATCCGTCATGCGTCTAAGCAATATATATATTGTTTTCAGGCTACATGTGTGCGCAATTTGATCAGGATCTACATCGGTCACAAATCCCATAAGCCCCATTTCTCCAGTCATATATAAGGCTTCTAACTTTGGTCGTATCATAACAGAATAACATGTTTAACATTGTATGTTTCTATGCATTATATGTATTTCTGCAGGATATCGATACTTCTCAAATGATCATATGAACTTGCCACTACAATATTGACGTTAGAGCCTTAAACACATTATTTCATTTGTTATGCTACGAGGTTGTGTCCAACCTAGGAAAAGAAGCTGTAATTCGATATTATTTGCATAAATATGTTCTAACTAACTATTTTAGCAAGATAACAATAATTCTCAATTGACCATGTGAACTTTCCGCCAAAATATTCACATGAGCGTTAATAAAATGGCTGAATGGTTTTGATACAAGGTCGTGTCCAATCAAAGTTAGAAGCCTTGTTCATATACATAGAGTTATACCGATGAAAGCCGAATGGCTGTAGTGTATATGTATGTTTACATGCTATTTATCATATGCAAATAAATCAGGCCCGTACGCAGGAATTGTTTTAGGGGGGTGCGTTATCGACGGCGCGAAGGGCTAAACATTTTGTTGTTGCATATTCACGGACAGACCTCGGCAGATTAACCATTTCACCCCTAAATAAATGGAATGGATTTTGATATGTTAATTTTGCAACCCATCCCAATCATCACAAAATGATTTTGAGACCAGTCCATTTATGAACACGAGGTGTTTTTGTTCTCAAAATTATGAAAATTATTTGGAAAAAGTGCAGATCCTGATGAGGCAGCTCGTCACGAGCGGGCTCATCTGGATCTACACTTTTTGCCAATACCACTATACAGGGCCTGTGGGGTTGAACGGGTTAATGGGGGGGGGGGGGGGTGTACGCTAAGTATACTTTGAGGGAGTCATCATTTATTTTTCCCGAAATGCATTATTTCATATAGAACTACCGACTGCATATATTCGATGATTAAAACTATGCATAATTATTATACTGAATGTATTACACTATCACAGCCAAAATGTGATAATGTAATAAATTCAGTACAATAAAAATTAATAATGTTATCCTTAAATTGAACGTTTCTCCCTCAAAGAGTGCACTTAGCAAGATAAGTACACTTCGCTATTTTGGTGAAATAGACTACTGGAGAGCGTCACGGTACGCTGATCTGACACACTTGTGAGACGCTGACAAACAGCTGAACCGGGAGCTAGTGGCGTATAATATATGCGACCAGAGAGGACTTATACATACGGAAGCCCATTAGGGGCCACTTCACTTTTTTTTAATTTCCATTTATTCAAGATGTTTTCTTGAGTTTTCAAGTTCGTTTCTTGAATTTCCACTTGAAAATTCAAGAAAAGAACTTGAAAATTCAAGAAAAGAACTTGAAAATTCAAGAAAACATCTTGAAAACAAGATGTTTTCTTGAATTTTCAAGTTCTTTTCTTGAATTTTCAAGAAAAGATCTTGAATATTCAAGAAAAGATCTTGAAAAATTCAAGAAAAGAACTTGAAAATTCAAGAAAAGATCTCGAAAATTCAAGAAAAGATAAACAAAAAATGAATTGGCCCTAATGGGCTTCCGTATATAAAGACTTGGAAACAAGCAAAACTTGCATGGGGCTAAATCTGGCGAAAATGATGGATAGGGAGCGAGAGAGTCATTCTTGGACTTCAGCAAATCCCCTAACAAAGACAGACGTGTTTGTTGTGGCGTTGTCATTTAACAACCGTGTACAGGTCTAAGACCATAGTAACTTCTAGCAACCGCGTGCGGGTAGGTTTTGAAAAAGGTTCTGTGAAAAAACAAACACAATGTGTTGCTATTTTACACTATTTACTGGTGAAGAAATATGAAAACTGATTGGGGGACTTGTCCAAGTATTAAAACCGTTCATGAATGTCCACTTAAGAAGTTTAATAAGAGTATTTTTCTTCCTTTTTTCTAAAGTTTGCTGTCTGAAATTTAAATTTATGCAAAGGGTTGAGGAAGATTTCTCAACATTCGTTCAGTACCAAGGTGTATGATCACGTGGTACTAACAACAACAAGTACTGAAACTTCCAGAGTCCATCCGATTCAAAGTACGTATTCTTTAGTATTGTCCTTTAAAATGGTTAATGTCTTTCCAAATATTTGGCTATAAACCGACGCAGGCTTGTAATTTGGTGCGGGGTCAATCTATTATACGTGCTGTAGAAGCAGTCTTGGTCGCACAGCTCATGTAGTTCAGCCTTCTCACGGACCGGGATCTCCCTGTTGTAGAGATCAGTCTCCCCGAGACGCCGTGACCCGGGATCATTGACGTAGACTATTGCCAATCGTCCTAGATTAATGAAAACCAGGCTAGCGTCTTTTGATGTCCAGTTTATCAGGCAAGGCTAGGAAACGTGTAGGAATTCCGAGGCTTGCCGAGGAATTCCTACCGTTTCCGAGCCGAGCCTAATAGCATGGTAATAGAAAATACCAGGCTAGTGTATTTTGATATAAAGTTTATCAAGCAATGCTAGGCTGTAGTTATGACATAATAATCACATTGAGTTGTGTACATGTATACTTTTCCATTACATACCTGTGTAGACAGGTAAATATACATGTGTAAGCCTCAGAATTGTGTGTATTATTCACAAGTCACTGCATTATATTTCATGTTAAAGGTACATACCCACTCAGAAGGCACAAACTGTTCTTTATATCAGAGACACCATCTGAGATAATAAACATTCATTCACCATTACCCCACGTATTGATTGGCATTATTATACTTTTTACATCAGACGTAACTTTCCACACTGATATCAGGGGCGATAACCGCGTTTCCTTAAAATGTAAACGGACATTACTGTTTATACTATGTATTTATTTTTTGATGTACAATTATCATACTTTATAATCTGTCGAAATATTATTGTTTTAGGTTACACATTTAATTAGTATAAATAATTAAAAAATACCATACCTCATTTGCATATGAAAATAGCCTGATGCCAACGCGCGTTACTATCAGTAAAATAAATATTACTAAATGATTATACCTGTATAGCAGCCACTCGTAATCTTTAGAACTGGTGGAATAGTGACACAATTATACACTTATTTAATTCCTATAAAGAACATGTTGTGCCTACTGAGTGGGCATGTACCTTTAATGCTGGCAGTATAATCACATACAAATACTGAAGCCGTAGATATGGAATATTTGTGTAGGTAACTGTAGGTTTTACAGCTAGATTTTCCGTTTGATTTATATTGACTTTACATGGGGCTCCAATAAGGGATGAACAACCTTAATTGAACACACACGACATCACTAGGTCCGCTTGGTTGTTTTCTATTTTCACCCATATAGCGGAGACACATCTAAGTTAAAATCCTTGTAAATAATAGTGTATACTGCATACAGGTACATAAATATCGGATTTCCCATCACGTGTTCAACAAGATAGAGACTCTGATACTTATGTACGGATATCAGTGAACATTGAAACAACACAGCAGTCCTAGTATCGTCATATATCTTCAATTAACCACCTTTACACAGTGCTATGATGAAAACACTTTTCTTTTCTTTTCTTTTTTATTGTACTTTGAAAAAACATAATCCTGACATGCCCCTTTAATACACTGCGAGCCGTCATTTTGTGCGATACATATACAGCGAACCCTCTCTAATCTGGTCATATATCTCAGGTGATAATGCCTGTTCATGATCGCACAGTACACAACTATGGCTCGGAACAATCAAATGACTGATTTACAGTGAAACCTCGCTAAACCGGACACACTGGGACCTCCCAGGGTGTCCGGTTTAGCGAGGTTTCACTGTACGATACAAACCTCCCATCTGTCTCACGGCTCGGTAAGTGGTGATGTTGTGATCGCCAAGGGCCAACAGCGGCTGCTCCAGAATAACGTGCCTGTTGAAAATTGTGCTCAAAATCAAGCAAATTGATTGATTGAGCCTGACATGTGTTACAACTCAGGCTTAGACAATCAAGTTGCTTGATTTCGGGTTGGCATTGTTCAGAAACATTGCTCATCTGGGAAAGATTAACGCAGTCGGCCATGTACATGCAAACCGAGAACGTCCGCCCCGAATTTGTGAAAAGTACTGAAAGCACTGGATGAAGTTAGTCATTTGTAACCAAAAGCATGAAACTAGTCTGTATGTATTATCAGTGTTGTACCTGTTCAGCTATAATACTCAATCAAATCAACTTTTCAAAAAACATTTACATGTTGTGTCTTTATTGTTTACCCTAGATCCTTATCCAATGAAAGCACTGTATTTTGGATTTTTTTGTCTAAATGCGTCACCTGAAAAAATAATAGATTCAACAGATTATAAAGTATGATCACTGCACATCCAAAAAATTAACAATTCGTTCCTGTGGGAACGAATTGTTATTTCGTGGGAACGAATTATTAAATTGAGGGAACGAATTGTTAATTCGTGGGAACGAATTGTTAAATTGAAGGAACAAATTGTTATTTCGTGGGAACGACTTGTTATTTCGTGGGAACGAATTAATAAAATAAAACATGTCTATGTCCCTTGCGCGGCTCCATACATTCCCGCGTCATGCACCACATATGCGTGGTTGCATTCACGCATCAATGTCAGACAGCCAATCAGATGTCACTATCATTCGAAATTGCATTTACTGGCGCAGCTACAGTTAATCAAACGTGCGCTGTGCATATGCACGCGAAGGGGTGGGCCAACAATAAAACAGTTATATTTATGTTTTAAGAAACTAATTCATAAGCTCGATAGTGCTCACTGGGAATAGTGCACACATGTGTATATGCTACTTGTGGCATATATTGTACAAATAGCAATATTGAAACAAGCCGGAACATCTATGCTCCGGATTGTTTCAATATTACTATTTATAGCGATTACAAACACGTGCCTGTCATGGAAGTGTATGAACAAAATGTTAACTGTAGCGGGTGGAATCTTCAAAATGTCCTCGTTGTTCGATACATGCAGGTCAGTTACGCCCGGCTGCGGTGTCGCCATCCCATTAAGCACAGTTCCCACAATCCTCTTGTGCAGCTCCATCGTGGAGCCCTCGAGATGTATAACGCACAGCCTTCTCTCCAGAGGTGCGTCACGGGGTATTTGGTTAAGGATTGGGTTTAGTCTCTGAAATAGAAAGGGTATCAGGCTATGTTCATATGCAAATGAGGCATGATATTTTTTAATTATTTATACTAATTAAATGCGTCACCTGAAAAAATAATATTATAATAAAGTATGATCATTGCACATCAAAAAATAAATACAGATACTAAATATTAATGTCGGTTAACATTTAAAGGAAACACGGTTATCGCCCCTGATATCAGTGTGGAAATTTACGTCTGATATAAAATGTATAATAATGCTAATCACTACGCGGGGTAATGGTGAATGAATGTTTATTTTGTCAGAAAATGTCATATCTAACTTAAAATCCTTGACTTTTTAATTCCTATAAAGAACATGTTGTGCCTACTGAGTGGGCATGTAACATTAATGGAAACTGATGGATGCTGTCATCCTCTATGTATACAGAGAATATCGGGCTAGTGTCATTGGATATCAAGTTAACAGTAGACGGGACTTGGATAACATCAACACATACCTCAGCTGAATTGTGTGCGTCTCGGCGAGTATTGTTTCTCATTCCATACTCCTGACCTACGCCGTGACTCTGACCTACGCCGTGACCTTGACCTTGACCCTTACAGAGGACGTATATGGCCGCCATTGCCCCCAACTGCATCACGAAGATAACGATGATTGCAGTGGAGATGGCTTCTGAAATTCACAGTAGCAATAATACACCATCACACGTGATACAGTGCAACCTCCCTAAACAGGACAACAAGAAACATATATGTGATCGTAATTTTGATGGGTTTCTGGGTCTTTTGTCTTAGTTGATAATGCCTGTTCGTGATCGCATAGTACACAGCTATGGCTCGGAATAATCAAATGCCTGGTTTACTGTGAAACCTCGCTAAACCGGACACCCTGGGAAGTCGCTAAACCGGACACCATGGGGACCTCCCATGGTGTCCGGTTTAGCGAGATTGCCTGTGTGTCCGTTTTAGACAGATTCTACTGTATTTGTGCAACCTTTCCCACCACGAGATGAGCATAATTATATGTCGTATTAGTTGCAAGAAAAGCTATTATTTATTATAAACCCCGCCAAGCTAATGGCTTGTTTTTAGACTATATACAAATATAGATACTTTATTATATACCTACATGTACCCATGAAATACATAGTTATACGATGTAAATAAAAGTCATATGTTCTTATCGATGAAATAAACAACTTCCGGTGAAAATACGACTACCTTGGCTATCTATATGCATAACGCGCATCTGCAGTGCCAGACTGCAAATACATGTACACATTCATTACCGTATACAGTCTCAAAAACTGCTAATTTCCATGGGGCGGTATATAATAAATAGAATATTCATATTTTTGCAACGAATATGACATATATGTTCTTCTCGTGGTGCGACATGTCCATATTTCATTCGTGCCTAACGGCACTGGTGAAATATGGACATGTCACACCACTTGATGAACATATATGTCATATTCGTTGCAAAAATATGAATATCCTCTATGTAACTACTCATATTTCACCGGAAGTTGTTTATTTCAGCGCTCCAGATAAGCTACGTATTTGCTTATATACCCAATTAAAATTGCCAACCCCCAATTGAAATCAGAAGGAAATATGCAGCTTATCTGGAGCTCTGTACAGTATATGGGAAACAAGAGAATGTTGTAAAGTGCCGCTGTTCTGCAGAACACAGTGGTGTAATTTTACGGAGCCCCGCAAGGGACATGCTTTTTGTTTATTAATTCGTTCCCACGAAATCACAATTCGTTCCCTCAATTTAACAATTCGTTCCTTCGATTTAATAATTCTTTCCCTCGAATTAACAATTCGTTCCCACGATATAACAAGTCATTCCCACGAATTAACAATTCGTTCCCGTGGGTACGAATTGTTATTTCGTGAGAATGAATTATTAAATTGAGGGAACCAATTGTTAATTCGTGGGAACGAATTGTTAAATTGAGGGAACTAATTGTTATTTCGTGTGAACGAATTGTTATTTCGTAGGAACGAATTTATAAAAAAAAAAATTCTACGTCACAAGTTTGGTATATATTTAAGACAAATACGCATTTACACGGTGTGTAATTACGTTTTCATCAATACAACTCGCACTGCTGTTTCTTCCGTTTAATGATGACGATGTTCCAGCCGCGACACTACCAGTACGATAAAATTAAGCATTATTACTTCTGTAGTTAACGTTTAGTATGAGCATTCAGAATGTTCAGACTAACTACAGAAGTGATGCCGCTACTTTTGACTGTAACAATGATTTATCAGGTAACAAGCTCTGCATTAACAGAATACATGCCGAGTGATAACAAATTGTTGTATCTTGCATCGACTAGTTATAGAGAATAGTAGGTCAGTGCCGTGAATGGGAAAACTATCTGGCAAGGCTTAGGAAAGATTGTTCTCCCATTCACGGCACTAACCTACTATTCTATTTATCCCGTCAACACCTAAAAATAGCTTAAAAAAGAAATAAAAACAACGCCAGCCACATCCTCAAAATCGGAGAATCGACTAGTATGACCGTTGAACCGCACATATTCATACGCAGTGATTATGTCGTATTGACAGGATATCTAACATGTTTCACGGCACCGTGTTTCACGGCACCGTGTTTCACGGCACATACGCACTGTGTTGACGGGATAAAACGCATAATCTCGGCTACAGCCCATGCTATACTTGACCATCCGCTAGCATAAAACGTTACCTAACAAACAGAATATCAGGTCAGTGTCTGTTGACATCAAGTTTATCAGGCTCGGCTCGGAAACGGTAGGAATGCGATTCCTAGGCTTGCCTGATAAACTTGATATCAAGACTCCAACTGGTATTCTCTATGATCAGGATCTATCCTGGTTTGTGGTCAAATATGTACTTTAAAACGCCGGTCAACAAATAAAACTTACGTTTGTTGAATGTATTCGGAGCTATTTTATCCGTCAGTAGCTTCTGTTGTTTGTCGCTCAAATTCGATATTAGATTGACGACATTTTCTAGTTGACCATGTGCTGCTTTAATATCATCCGTTCGCTTTCCTATGTCGTCTAGTGCACTATTTACATTAGTATTGATTGCATCGAAATCGGATTTTATGTTAGTTACGTTTCCACGTATGTTTTTACTTAACTCCGCATTTGCTTTTAAGCTAGTTTCTTCAGTATTCTTGATTTCGCCTTTTATTTGTCGTATTTCCGATTTTACCTCTTTCTCAATCTCAATCAGCAGATTACAAATATCTGAATTCGTTTCATTGATACCAATAACGGTATTATCAATATCTTTCATCTTCTGAGATGCATCGGTTGTAATTGTTTTTAAGTTCTTCATATCCTCCTTGATGAGATCAATATCTGTTCTCGACATTACATTGACGACATTTTCTAGTTGACCATGTGCTGCTTTAATATCATCCGTTCGCTTTCCTATGTCGTCTAGTGCACAATTTACATTAGTATTGATTGCATCGAAATCGGATTTTAAGTCAGTTACGTTTCCACGTATGTTTTTACTTAACTCCGCATTTGCTTTTAAGCTAGTTTCTTCAGTATTCTTGATTTCACCTTTTATTTGTCGTATTTCGAATTTTACCTCTTTCTCAATCTCAATCCACAGATTACGAATATCTGAATTCATTTCATTGATACCATTGACGGTATTACCAATGTCTTTCATCTTCTGAGATACATCGGTTGTAATTGTTTTTAAGTTCTTCATATCCTCCTTGATGAGATCAATATCTTTTCTAAATATTAGATTGACGACATTTTCTAGTTGACCATGTGCTGCTTTAATATCATCCGTTCGCGTTCCTTTGTCATCTAGTGCACTATTTACATTAGTAATGATTGCATAGAAATAGGATTTTAAGGTAGTTACGTTTCCACGTATGTTTTTACTTAACTCCGCATTTGATTTTAAGCTACTTTCTTCAGTATTCTTGATTTCGCATTTTATTTGTCGTATTTCCGATTTTACCTTTCTCTCAATCTCAATCAGCAGACTACGAATATCTGAATTAATTTCATTGATACCATTGACGGTATTATCAATGTCTTTCATCTTCCGAGATACATCGGTTGTAATTGTTTTTAAGTTCTTCATATCATCCTTGATCAGATAAATATCTGTTTTCGGTATTAGATTGACGACATTTTCTAGTTGACCATGTGCTGCTTTAATATCATCCGTTCGCTTTCCTATGTCGTCTAGTGCACTATTTACATTAGTATTGATTGCATCGAAATCGGATTTTAAGTTAGTTACGTTTCCACGTATGTTTTTACTTAACTCCGCATTTGCTTTTAAGCTAGTTTCTTCAGTATTCTTGATTTCGCCTTTTATTTGTCGTATTTCCGATTTTACCTCTTTCTCAATCTCAATCAGCAGATTACGAATATCTGAATTCGTTTCATTGATACCAATAACGGTATTATCAATGTCTTTCATCTTCTGAGATGCATCGGTTGTAATTGTTTTTAAGTTCTTCATATCCTCCTTGATGAGATCAATATCTGTTCTCGATATTATATTGACGACATTTTCCAGTTGACCATGTGCTGCTTTAATATCATCCGTTCGCTTTCTTATGTCGTCTAGTGCACTATTTACATTAGTATTGATTGCATCGAAATCGGATTTTAAGTTAGTTACGTTTCCACGTATGTTTTTACTTAACTCCGCATTTGCTTTTAAGCTAGTTTCTTCAGTATTCTTGATTTTGCGTTTTATTTGTCGCATTTCCGATTTTACCTCTTTCTCAATCTCAATCCGCAGATTACGAATATATGAATTCATTTCATTGATACCATTGACGGTATTACCAATGTCTTTCATCTTCTGAGATACATTGGTTGTAATTGTTTTGAAGTCATCACCGCGTTTTCTAGGGTGCCCTTGACCGTCATCACGGCGTAAGCCATCGAGAAAAGTTTGAATTGTCTCGAGTTCTTTCTTGTGATTCTGTACGTCATCGTTAAGAGAATCAACTTCAGATTGAAGTGTATTTACAGTATTGTAGTAGACTAAAGCAACAGCGACGGCGATAACAGCGACAGCGATCACACTGGAATAGAATGTGGAACCTCTGATGTAGCTACAATCAATCGCCTACGTACGGAAGCCCGCAGGGGACATGGATTTTTTTTTATTAATTCGTTCCCACGATATAACAATTCGTTCCCACGTATAGCAATTCGTTCCCCCTATATAACAATGAAATAACAATTCGGAACGAATTGTTATTTCGTGGGAACGAATTGTTCAATTGAGGGAACGAATAGTTCAATTGAGGGAACGAATTGTTAATAATATAACAATTTGTTCCCACGAAATAACAATTCGTTCCCTCGAAATAACAATTCGAACAATTCGTTCCCTCGAAATAACAATTCGTTCCCACGAAATAAACAATTCGTTCTCCCGAAATAACGAATTGTTAATTCGACGGAACGAATTGTTATATCATGGGAACGAATTAACCATCCAAATGAAAACAATCCATGTCCCCTGCGGGGCTCCGTGTTCCCACGAATTAACAATTTGTTCCCACGAAGTAACAATTTGTTCCCTCAATTTAACAATTCGTTAAACTGAGGGAACTAATTGTTATTTCTGGGGAACGAATTAATAAAAAAAATCCATGTCCCCTGCCGGGCTCCGTGTTCCCACGAATTAATAATTTGTTCCCACGAATTAACAATTCATTCTCTCAATTTAACAATTCGTTCCCACGAAATAACAATTCGTTCCCACCCACGAAATAACAATTCGTTCGCATGATATAACAATTCGTTCTCGCGATATAACAATTCGTTCCCTCGAATTAACAGCCAGATTTGACCTTGAAGTTGAGCACAGCGGCCACCGCATGGATGGGCTATATAATGAAAATATGGAGAATGACGTCACAATACATATAACGTTCCAAGCCAATCCGACAGTGATAGCATGTATCTGAAAACTTTGCGGACATGGTGCGTAGTGAATATATATATGTACATCGTACGGTGTTTTTTCGGTGTACACACAAACAAGTTATGTTCACTCCAAACAGGCCCGTGTGAGTGAACTGGGGCCTTGATGGCACATTTCTGTCATCTACACCACGTTCATACATAGTTACATACTCGTCCTGGTGTACCTTAATACAAATATTCCGCCACGGAAGCGGTGTCGCGCCTGCCGAGGCATTTGACCGTAACATGGGTCAAGCTCGAGTTCTCGCATTCTTGCATCGCAATCTCGCGATCTCGACTTCCATTCTCGCAATATAGCGATCTCGCCTTCCATTCTCGCAATGTCGCCATCTCGCATTGCGTTCTCGCAATACCGCGATCTCGCCTTCCATTTTCACAATATCGTCATCTCGCCTTCCATTCTACCAATCTCGCCTTCCATTCTCGCAATATCGCGATCTCGCCTTCCATTCTCGCAATCTCGTGGTCTCGCCTTCCATTCTCGCAATCTCGCGGTCTCGCCTTCCATTCTCACAATCTCGCGATCTCGCCTTCCATTCTCACAATACGCGATCTCGCCTTCCATTCTTGCAATTTCGCCTTCCATTCTCGTAAAAGATCGCACCTTCCATTCTCGCAATCTCGCCTTCCATTCTCGCAACATCGCGATCTCGCCTTGCGTTCTCGCAATATCGTGTATAAGTTGAGAATTCTAGAATGTAAATTGACAGGAGCACAGGTGATTGAAAAAACCGCTTGTCAGTATCGTTTATAGCATATTAGAAATTAGATAATCAAATGATTTTGTTTCTGGTACCTGTGGGGTACCGTAATATGTGTATCTTACATGCACAGCTGTGAGGGTGTTGATACTTTCTTCGCTTCTGTAGGAGGAATCGCATCTTCGCTCCCCTTTATGACATCGCTGTACTCCGATTTAGGAACGGCTTTTAATACTAGAATCTTGCCCTTATTATCGATACGCTCATCGGTGACGTAATACACTGTTTCCTCCGTCGGTTGACTTCTGTCACCAAATGCCATTGTCCGTCGGCCACTAATTCTGTAAAAGTATTAAAATATTATTTTTATATAAATTCTGGAGAAATATAAATAATCTGCGGTATGACAAATACGGTACAGTGGAACCTCTCTAACCGCACACCCTGGGCAACTCCCTGGCAACTCCCAGTGTGTCCGGTTTAGAGAAGTTCCATTGTATTTATGAGCGAACGTGTTATCAGTCACTGGCAGTTCCCACAGTGAGTCCGGTTTAGAGAAGTTCCACCGTGAAACAGGCAGATGACTACTTCAAGACACGCGTGTGTGCTTTGTGATCATGAACAGACATTATCATCGGAGATAAAACCTAACAAAATTAAGCACAACTAACATGTATCCTGTTTATAAGAGTTCAACTGTATTATGATTCTACACATGTTTAAATGGTGATTATACGTGAATGTTATTCTGTAAGTTGACAGAGCCAACAGTCGCTAGGTGCATGATCACGTGGTTACAACAAAAACAACAATTACTGAAACTTCCAGAAGCGCCTCCCCCGATCCAAGGTACGTATTCTTTTATATTGTCTGTATTATAACGGATTTTGATGAAATATGGCGCACCAAACGCGTCTTGGTGGTCTCGGTACTTTGGCCCAAACTTGTGTCGTTTTTGCGAAGAATCGATTTCCGTGTTTACTGACACGGAAATCGATTCTTCGCAAAAACGACATAATTAAGTATGTGTCGAAGTTCCGAGACCACCAAATTCAGCTCACGAAGAAACGTTTGCTGCGCCATATTTAATCAAAATCCGGTGCGGAACTATCAAATAATACTTACTTTGGAGTGGGCGCGCTTTCAACACGTTCAGTCATTGTTGTTGTCATTCTGACCACGTGATCGTGCACCTCGGGTCGGCAATCCGTGGAATGACGGAATATCACCCAGACAGGTGGATGACAAGTTGCGAACAGTACGGGAGTAGGTTGCAAGAGTTACTGTTCGCAACTAGTGGCTGTCGACAACTGATTCATACCTCAATGATACCGCACTCCGCGACAGCGTAAAGTGTTTCACGTCAAAATAGGCACCGGATTCCTGACAAAGTCACATTCAGGAACATGCAGAAGATACTGTATAAACACATTTAGTCTAGAAACCGGCACACGAAATTTACGTCGGTTACTAGACGAAAAATGCGAGAGCCGAGTCGCATGTCGTCAGAAAACCCGGGTGTATTTTTCGACTTGAAACAGTGTACGCCGGTGGGGAGTGCAGAACCGGGAACCGCTGGTCAAAGTCCCAGGATGCAGCGTCTTGTATTTTAAAAACAAGTGTCTGAAGATCATGGTCGATCCCCATCACACAATACCAGACTCCGCCCACATCACCTCTCACCACCACCAAACACAGGTGGAAGACTCGAACATGTGGCACAAACAGAATGCCCATTAAAAAGTCCATCACCGTCCATCGTACAGTACTATGCTCTATATATACTTGTGGCACAAACAGAATGCCCATTAAAACACTCATTACCCCACGCATTTGGTATCGTACAGTACTATGCTCTATAAAGAAATCCATGCATTGGTCCAGCGATGTCACATGTCACTGACGTTATGGCGCAATGGAAATGTGTCTGCATTGGTGTGTGCATTTCATAATCTCCGAACATTTATATGACAAGTAGAATAATGGGGTAATGGATTTTGTATAGAGCATAGTAGTACTGTACGAGACAAAATGGGTGGGGTAATGATTTTTGTATAGAGCATAGTAAAGTACGAGACCAAGTGGGTGGAGTAATGATTTTTTTATAGAGCATAGTAAAGTACGAGACCAAGTGGGTGGAGTAATGGATTTTTTTAATTGGCATTGTTTTTGTGTCACATGTATATATAGAGTATAATACTGTACGAGACCAAGTGGGTGGGGTTATGGATTGTTTATAGAGCATAGTACTGTACGAGACCACGTGGGCGGGGTAATGGATTTTGTATAGAGCATAGTACTTTACGAGACCATGTGGGTTGGGTAATGGATTTTTTAATGGGTATTCATCTTGTGTCACAGGTCCGAGTCTTCCACCTTTGCCACCAAACACACACCCCTTTACAGTATTACCCAGGACGAGTAGGTGCTGTGCTGTGTGATAGATTTCCTTTTCCAGATACATACGTTCGTGGGAGCGGTATTACTGGCTCGTCCTGGTCGCTGAACTCAAGCTCGTCTCTCAATTCTTCACTAAAAGACATGTTTGTCGAAGCAGCATCCTTGTATGGCATTATATTCCGTCACGGTTACATTCCTTTACATAAATGTATCGCCTGAAACAGGCAACACATTTTGCATAACCCCATGTTAGGCCAGGGAACCCGAAAGTCTCTGCAACACAACTGCCATTATTGCCAATAATTCGAGAAAAATATGCTGATCAGCAGAAAGAAAATCGCCACAAATCGGAGAGTAGGAAAGCTGTCATTTTGGGAAAAAAGTGGTAATTTGGTGCAAAAATCGCAAAACATAGGAAAAGAATATGGAGATAAAACGTGTGGTGATATTATCAAACGAACTTAATAAAACATTTACATGAAAACAAAATCTGGTAACGAGAAAGTGGTATTTGAAGTTGGTAATAAGTACCTAATTTAAAAAAAAATGGTGAAAATTGGAAACACGAAGTTTATTAGATAGACACCAAAACACATGTATTTACACATATAACTACATAAACATGTATGTAAGTCCCCACGACTGAGTCGTAAAACAGCATATAGCGTTACCGCCATCCATACGTCCCCGTACGTCCCGTATGTCCAAAGTGAGTACGTACGTCACAAAATAAAATAACGCTCAGCTAAATGTCTTGTAACTTTCTTTTTTCTTACACGGATCTGCTTGATAGTTCATACACGCATTGCTCTCATAGTACTCTACAACCCAATGACACATTCACGATCATCCCGCCCTCACTAAGCCCAGGGCTAAGGTCACATATGTGGTGAGTTCGAAACCTTGACGCATGCGTCAATGCCTTATATGTTTTGTTTGCATCCACTAATTTGCTTAAAAGTACATACCCACTCAGTAGGCACAAAATCTTCTTTATAGGAATTAAATACGTGTATAATTGTGTCCCTATTCCACCAGTTCTAAAAATTACGAGTGCCCGCTATACAGATATAATCATTTAGTAATATTTATTTTACTGTTAGTGACTCGCGGTGGTATCAGGCTATTTTCATATGAGGCATGATATTTTTTAATTATTTATACTAATTAAATGCGTGACCTAAACAAAATATTTTCGACAGATTGTATGATCATTGCACATGAAAAAATAAATACAGTGAATAAATAGTAATGTCCGTTAATATTTTAAGAAAACGCGGTTATCGTCCCTGATATCGGTGTGAAATTTACATCTGGTATAAAATGAATAATAATGCTAATCAATACGTGGAGTAATAGTGAATGAATGTTTATTTTGCCAGAAAATGTCTCAGATGATGTCTCTGATATAAATAACATGGTGTCCCTACTGAGTGGGCATGTACCTTTAATATGTCACACATATGTCGCTCCAATGGTCCTCTACCGCCCTGCAACAAACCAAGATCGCCCCGCCCCCGTTAAACAAAATGTCAAGGTCACATACTTGGCGCGTCCCAAACCTTAAAGCTGTGGTAAATAACTTATAAGTTTGGTTTCCTCGCACGGATCTTCTTGATATTTCATACACACATTGTGCAAAAATCGCGCTACCACCCACTGACAAATTCACAATCGTCCGGCCGCTGCTAAGCCCAGTATGACGGTCATATACTTGGTTAGTTCGAAACCCTGACGCTTGGGTCAATCTTTATATGTTTTGTTTGCAAGCACGGATCTGCTTAATATGTCACTCACGTGTCATTCCAATGGTTCTCTACCGCCCTGCAACAAACCACGATCGCACCGCCCGCGTTAAACAAAATGCCAGGGTCACATACTTGGTGCGTCCCAAACCTGAACGTTCGGATAAATAACTTATATGTTCGGTTTCCTCCTACGGATCTTCTTGATACTTCATACATACATTGCCCCCAATGCCCTCTACCACCCACTGACATATTCGCCATCGTCCCGCACCCACTAAGCCCAGTGGCAAGGTCACATACTTGGTGAGTTAGAAACCTTGACGCTTGGATAAATGTCTTATATGTTTTGTTTGTATGCACGAATCGACTTAATATGTCACACACGTGTCGTTCCAATGGTTCTCTACCGCCCTGCAGCAAACCAGGATCGTCCCGCCCCCGTTAAACAGAAGGTCAATGTCACATACTTGGCGCGTCACAAACCTGAACGCTCGGGTAAATATCCTATATATTTTCGGCTTCTCCGCACGGATCTGCTTGATATGCATACACATATTGTCATAATGCCCTCTACCACCTGCCAGATTCACAATCACCACACCATCGAGAAACCCCAGGTCAATGTCATATACTTGGTGCGTGCGAAACCTTGACGCTTGGGTCAATGAATCTATGTTTTGTTTCCTTTCACTAATCTACTCGATATTTCGCCAACATATTGCTTCAATCATCCTACTGCAGTGTAACACATTCATGATTGCCCCGCCCCCGATAACTCAATTGTCAAGGTCAAACGTAGTTCGTTCAAAATTTGAACGCTCGGGTGTATGTCTTACAATTTCCGTTATCCTGAACGGATATGTTTGTTGCTCCAATGGTCCTCTGTCGTCCTGTGAGAAGTCCAAGATCCGTTCAAATTCTGACTATCATTTCATGAGAAAAAGTCGTTTGACGATTTTGACATTTCTACAGCGGCCATCTTGGATTAGGCGATGACTCCAAATTGATCAATTCTAAAAAGCTTTCATGCAAACATCATCATTGTGATTGATAAACGCATAACCGCGATCGCACTCACTGGTTATGAATGAAAAAAATGAACAACGGTCTGTCGACAACCGTCCATGTGGAGAGAACTGCGGACGGACGTACTGGAGGACATAGAGAAATCATGATAACTCGTTTTGAATGTTTCACGCATGTTAGGAATATTTGATGAATTTAAATCATTGATAGTCTTCATACATTGTTGTTTATAAATTTAATTCTTGTTTTCAGTAATTTATTGTTTCAATTCGCATGTGTGTGCCCTAAAATGACAACTTTCCTAACATCCTACACATACGAAATTATGTTCATTTGTTAAACACACATTTGAAAATATATTGTCATTTATTTTGTTAGTATATATTTAGTCAGTTGGTATTTAAAAAATTATTCAAGTTTTTAGCGATTTCTGTATTTAATTTGTACTTTTATCCCAAAAAATGTCACCCGGGAGATCCGGATTATTTTTTTTATTTAGATTTAATGTGTTCAATAGCCAAAAGTTCGTCGGCAGAAAAACGAGGAACAGGCAGTAGGTATGCATATCGGATTAACAACGAATTCAAAACTAGAAATGGACGCTTGTCGACAAGCGCATGTGTATCCCCCTCCCCAGATACACAAGTAGTTTGAAAAAAGGGTGTTCGAGTTATGCTCCGGAGACAAAATCAGTGACGGAAAAACAAAGGGAGATAACTAAAGAATTAGTGATGCAAGAGTTGTCATTCTTGCGGGACACACCTTTAGGGTCGTGGTCTATGCATGTGTGAAGTTTCATGAAAATATTCCAAAGGGTGTTCGAGTTATGCTCCAGACACGAAATCAGTGCACGAAACAACAAAGGGAGATAACTAAGAAATTAACGACGCAAGAGTTGTCATTCTTACGTGCGACACACCTTTGGGTCGTCTTCTATGCATGTGTGAAGTTTAATAAACTAGAAAATGTGTTCATAGAACACGGATGTCCCACATATCGCTTTGATAAATAAATGAGGCCAAATTGCAAGTCAAAATTTTCTTTTACCTGAGCGTTAAAGTTTTTGAAGCACCAAGTATGTGACCTTGACCCTGGGCTTGGCGGGGGCAGGACAAACGTGGATTTGGCACAGGGCGGTAGAGGACCATTAGAGCAATGCATATATGAAATATGAAGCTGATCCGTGAAAGAAAAAAAAAAAAAACAGAAATTATAAGATATTTACCTGAGCGTTAAAGTTTTTGAAGCACTAAGTATATGATGTTAACCCTGGGCTTGGCGGGGGCGGGACGAACGTGGATTTGGCACAGGGCGGTAGAGGACCATTAGAGCAACGCATATATGAAATATGAAGTTGATCCGTGAATGGAAAGAAAAATTATAAGATATTTACCTGAGCATTAAAGTTTTTGAAGCACCAAGTATGTGACCTTGACCCTGGGATTGGCGGGGGCAGGACGAACGTGGATTTGGCACAGGGCGGTAGAGGACCATTAGAGCAATGCGTATATGAAATATGAAGATGATCCATGAAAGAAAACGGAAATTATAAGATATTTACCCGAGCGTTAAAGTTTTTGAAGCACTAAGTATGTGACCTTGACCCTGGGCTTGGCGGGGGCAGGACGAACGTGGATTTGGCACAGGGCGGTAGACGACCATTAGAGCAACGCGTATATGAAATATGAAGTTGATCCGTGAATGGAAATAAAAATTATAAGATATTTACCTGAGCGTTAAAGTTTTTGAAGCACCAAGTATGTGACCTTGACCCTGGGATTGGTGGGGCAGGACGAACGTGGATTTGGCACAGGGCAATAGAGGACCATTAGAACAATGCGTATATGAAGTATGAAGATGATCCATGATCCATGAAAGAAAACAGAAAGTATAAGATATTTACCCAAGCGTTAATGTTTTTGAAGCACTAAGTATGTGACCTTGACCCTCGGCTTGACGGGGGCAGAACGAACGTGGATTTGGCACAGGGCGGTAGAGGACCATTAGAGCAATGCGTATATGCGTGTTCGAGTTATGCTCTGGATACAAAATCAGAGCACGAAACAACAAAGGGAGATAAGTAAACAAGAATTCCGCGGAATCAGATGCCTCGCCTTGTCCCGCCTTGACCTCGAGCCTGGGCCCGAAAGCAATTTTCACTGGCCCGAACATATTATACAATTATTGACTAGTGAACCATAGAATATCAGATTATATTCTATGGCTCACTAGTCAATAATTGTTTTATTATATGATAATAGTCTGTATATAGCACTTACGACCTTATGCTACTAGACAAAAATTGAAAAAGAATTTGAAAAAAAAAATGAAAAAAAAAAATGGAAAAAAAGTTTAAAAATTAAAAATAATAATGCTCGCTACTGGAGCCCAGAATTTTTTTTAATAGTCCTATATTTATCTACATATATCTGCACAGGTCCACATAATGCCACAATATTTTCAACACAGTTTACGGAAATGTAATATAATCATTTACCTGTATAAATTACCTGTAAGTGGTCAGTGGTCAGTTGCACATGCTAGCACATGCACAGGTGAATAGTCTGTATATAGCACTTACGACCTTATGCTACTGGACAAAAATTGAAAAATAATTTGAAAAAAAAAAATGAAAAAAAAAAAGGAAAAAAAAAAAAAATGGAAAAAAAAAGTTTAAAAATAATAATGCTTGCTACTGGAGCCCAGATTTTTTTTCCAGTCAAATTGAAAAATAATTTGAAAAAAAAAATGAAAACAAATAATGAAAAAAAAAAAAAAAAAAATGACAAAAAAAAGTTTAAAAATAATAATGCTTGCTATTGGAGACCAGATTTTTTTTTAATAGTCCTATATTTATCTACATATATCTGCAGAGGTCCACATAATGCCACAATATTTTCAACACAGTACCCAATGTAGTGATTTACCTGTATAAACTAGATTGGTCAGTAAGCGAGGCTTACGGAATATACCCCCCGCGTGGGCCCAGGTACCCCTAAAATATGTACAAATTTCCAAGTGTGTGGGCTTGTGACCTTGACTCTGGGATTAGCGCGAGCGGCATGAACGTGAATTTGTCACAGGGTGGTAGAGGTCCATTGGAGCAATGAGTGTGTGAAATGTGAAGCAGATCCGAGCAAGGAAATAGAAGTTATAACCGATTTCTCTGATGTTAAGTTTTGTAAAGAGACTACCGTATAACCTCGAATTAACGCCCCCGGAGGCGTTACATTTTACAAAAGGGGGGGGGGCGTTTATTAGCCATTATAAAAAAAAAAAAAAAAAAAAAAAAAAAAAATTGTTTTTTACCAAGGACCGCCAATTTCAAACACAAATAAGGATATTTTTTTTTTTTTATTTGGGGGGGGGGGGGGGCGTTTATTAGGAGGGGGGCGTTAAGCCAAGGTTATACGGTATGTATGTGACGTTGACCTCGAGATCAGCGGGGATTTGTCACAGCATATGAAATATTAAGTATTTTCCATGAAAGAAATAGAAGTTATAACATATTTCTCTGATGTTAAGTTTTGTAAAGAGACTAAGTATGTGACCTTGACCTTGGGAGCAGCGGGGGTTGGACACTCGTAGATTTGTGACAGCATGATAGTACAACCTTAGAGGAATGCACAAGTGAAATAATAAGAAAATTTTCAATGAAGGAAATAGAAGTTATAACTTATTTCTCTGATGTTAAGTTTTGTAAAGAGTATTTGACCTTGACATTGGGATCAGCGGGGGTTGGACGGTCATGGATTTTGCACAGCATGGTAGTAGAGCCTTACAGGAATGCATGTGTGAAATATTAAGCATTTTAGATGAAGGAAATAGAAGTTATAACAATGTTTCTCTGATGTTAAGTTTTGTAAAGAGACTAAGTATTTGACCTTGACCTTGGGATTTGCGGGGGTTGGACGGTCGTGGATTTGGCACAGCATGGTAGTAGAGCCTTACAGGAATGCATGTGTGAAATATTAAGCATTTTAGATGAAGGAAATAGAAGTTATAACAATATTTCTCTGATGTTAAGTTTTGTAAAGAGTATTTGACCTTGACATTGGGATCAGCGGGGGTTGGACGGTCATGGATTTTGCACAGCATGGTAGTAGAGCCTTACAGGAATGCATGTGTGAAATATTAAGCATTTTAGATGAAGGAAATAGAAGTTATAACAATATTTCTCTGATGTTAAGTTTTGTAAAGAGTATTTGACCTTGACCTTGGGATCAGCGGGGGTTGGACGGTCGTGGATTTGGCACAGCATGGTAGTAGAGCCTTACAGGAAGGCATGTGTGAAATATTAAGCATTTTAGATGAAGGAAATAGAAGTTATAACAATATTTCTCTGATGTTAAGTTTTGTAAAGAGACTAAGTATTTGACCTTGACCTTGGGATCTACGGGGGTTGGACGGTCGTGGATTTGGCACAGCATGGTAGTAGAGCCTTACAGGAATGCATGTGTGAAATATTAAGCATTTTAGATGAAGGAAATAGAAGTTATAAGAATATTTCTCTGATGTTAAGTTTACGGACTAAGTAATTGACCTTGACCTTGGGATCTGCGGGGGTTGGACGGTCGTGGATTTGGCACAGCATGGTAGTAGAGCCTTACAGGAATGCATGTGTGAAATATCAAGCATTTTAGATGAAGGAAATAGAAGTTATAACAATATTTCTCTGATGTTAAGTTTATCCGGACGGACGGACGCACGGACGGACGGACGGACGGACAACCTGACTCCAGTATACCCCCCCTCAACTCGTTGCGGGGGGTATAATTACCTGGTCAGCAGTGGTCAAGCAGTGGTCAAGCAGTGGACATCTGCACATGCTAGCCCATGCTTAGCACATGGTTCTCCCAGTTTCTATTGTTCTCTCTACAGGTAAGGTGTACAGAGCACACGAGAAAAGGTATACAGAGCAGACGAGAAAACAGGTCTTCATGCATTATTGTCCAGTTTGTAGAGTGCGCAAAACAAAAAAGGGAGATAACTGAAAAATTAGCTACGCAAGAGTTGTCATTCTTGTGCGCGACACACCTCCGGGTCGTGGTCTATGCATGTGTGAAGTTTCATGAAAATATTCCAAAGGGTGGTCGAGTTATGCTCCGGACAGGAAATCAGTGAGCAAAAACAAAAAAGGGAGATAACTCAAAAATTAGCTATGCAAGAGTTGTCATTCTTGTGCACGACACACCTTCGGTTCGTGGTCTAATTGAATGTGTTAAGTTTCATAAAAATATTCCAAAGGGTGGTCGAGTTATGGTCAATCAGTGCGCGAAACAAAAAAGGGAGATAACTAAAAAATTAGCTATGCAAGAGTTGTCATTCTTGTGCGCGACAAACCTTCGGGTCGTGGTCTATGCATGTGTGAAGTTTCATGAAAATATTCGAAAGGGTGGTGGAGTTATGCTCCGGACACGAAATCAGTGCGAGAAACAAAAAAGGGAGATAACTCAAAAATTAGCTATGCAAGAGTTGTCATTCTTGTGCGCGACACACCTTCGGGTCGTGGTCTATGCATGTGTGAAGTTTCATGAAAATATTCCAAAGGGTGTTCGAGTTATGCTCCGGACAAGAAGTGTCTACGGCGGACGCGGACGCGGACGCGGACGCGGACGCGGACGCGGACGCGGACGCGGCGCGCTGTCAAATCCATAGTATCCCCCGACGGTAGTCTGGGGGATACAACTACGTTTCATTGGACGAACGACGTTACATAACGTTATCGAATGACGTCAGTGTAAACAAATCCGTCGTTGTAGGCCTATATTTGACCATGGGCGAGCATAAAACGTTAGCTGTTATACATATATCAGTCTACTGTCTGTTTCACGAAAGCTGCCCAAATTTTACGGCCATATAAACAATGTAAAAACAATACTGTTTTCGATAATATTCAATTTTATCAAAATTTAAGAATGAGCCTTCTTTTTATTTCACGAAATAAAAAGCAGGCTCATTCTTAAATTTTGCTATAATATGAAGTTTGGTAAAATATTGATTTTATGACGAAATATTAGTTCTCTATGGGAATTTAACATGGGGAAAAAGAGGTAGAGAACCTGGAGGAGGAGAAAAACGAAACAAATTGATTCTGAAACCCACCTAGATAGCTTCGAAATGATCGAACTAAGAAAACAAAAGCTACATTTTGAAAATCGGTCCACTATTTCTAAAATTAGAAAAAATTCCCCATGTTAAATCCCCATAGACATCTTTACAGAGTGAACATGTGGAAATTGTTTTTTGGGGAAAAAAATCAATATTGGACCACATTTCACGAAATAAAAAGCAGGCTCATTCTTAAAAAGTTTTTGCATTGTTTATATAGACGTACAATTTGGGCAGGTTTCGTGAAACAGACAGTAGTATCTAATTGATATCAAGTTTATCAGGCTCGGCTCGGAGAATTCCTCGGCGAACCGAATAATTCCTACCGTTTCCGAGCCAACCTTGGTAAAACTTGGTATCAAAAGACTCTAGCCTGGTATTCTACTTGTCATCTAAATGTTCGGAATTATGAAATACACACACCATTGCAGACACATTTCCATTGCACCATACCACATTCGTCCACAGAGCTCCAGATAAGGAATTAGTAATTGAGTATTGTTACTCCATCATTTCTGAAGAATTTGGGTATTTCAAAATCTCAATTGGGTAGAATATAATTATGAATAGTTTGCTTCGAAATGAAAAAATGTCTTGGATTTCATTAGAATTGTCTCCTTGGAGACAATTCTAATGAAATACCAAGACGTGTTTTCATGGAAAATAAGAAATATATGCTATATTTGTTGTCTGTTTATTGTGTTATGCAGCATGATAAAGGTACCACAAATATTGTATTGCTTTTTGATACTCACTACTTCTGATTTCAATTGGGTTTTTGGCAATTTTAATTGGGTATTGAAGCAAATACGCATCTTATCTGGAGCTCTGGGTCCAGGGCAACTCCTGGACCCCTTACATATTTCGATTGCTTCACAACTGAAAGTGGAACCCCCATGGTGACGCCCACGCTGACTGAGGCTCAGATGAGCTAACATTTAGAAAACTGGGGGCCGTTTCACTAAACTTCGTACGACTAAAATGTTAGCGCAAATTTAGGAGCGTCTGGAAATTTCAATTGGTGGATTTACATTTATTATGTAAATAAAATAATTGTGTACAATAAAATATTGTTTCACTAAACTTTGTACGACTAAAATGTTCGTAAGTGCAAATTTAGGATCGTCTGGAAATTTCAATTGATGGAATTACAGTTATTGAGCATAGGCTGCAAATGCTCAATAAATGAAAATCAAATAATTGTTTACAAGAACATAGTGTTAATGTTAAATTGACAGACTATCATAAGTTTACATTTACGAACATTGTAGTCGTACGAAGTTTAGTGAAACGACCCCCTCGGGTTAGGGTCAGGTACCCTAGGATAGTCTTGAAGTTTCAATTGATGGATTTACATTTATTGAACATTGCTCAATAAATGTAAATTCAATGATTGTTTACAAGAAAACATTGTTAATACGACATTTACAGATTATCATAATTTTGCACTAAAAATATCCGGCAAGGCTCAAGAATTTATTTAGTTCTCATCAGAAGTATATGTTGTGACCACTCAATTGAACCGTCTCGCCAAGACGGTTCAAATGAGTGGTCACAACATATACTTTGGTTCAGAAATAAGGAAAATAGATAGAGAATAGTAGGTTAGTGCCGTGAATGGGAAAAAATATCTGGCAAGGCTCAGGAAACGGGATGGGCGAGGCTCTGCCGAGCACATCCCGTTTCCGTGCCGCGCCAGATATGTTTTCCCATTCACGGCACTGACCTACTATTCTATTTATCCCGTCAACACCTACAAATGGCTGTAAAATGCAAAATAGTATTGACTGGATATCAAAAATGTTTCACGGCACCGTGTTTCACGGTAATTTATATATTTACATTAACTGAACATTGCTCAATAAATGTAAATTCAATGATTGTTTACAAGAAAACATTGTTAATATGACATTTACAGATTATCATAACTAACGACTATTTTAGTCGTACGAAGTTTAGTGAAGCGGGCCCCTGAGGCATAGAGAATCTGCACATTTTCAATATAGAGTACAAAACTTTACGTTTGTGCCCAAGGTCGGATTCACGTAGGGGAAAACCCGGCGCGAACCCCACCCCCCTAAAATTTGGCTAGTAAAGATATTTTGCTCTAAAATGTGCCACAACGCAGCAAAATGGGATGTAGATATCAACAATATTCCGGAGGGCATACCGCCGGATCCACCTACAGTCTCCCCAGCTCCGCTTGGTCGACGAACAAACAGTGCTAGGTCGAAACATATAGTAAACTATTTCAATTAAGAAGTCCCGCTCCCAACCTGAAATCCTGGATCCGCCCCTGGTACCTATACGTCTATGCACACTGGGGTATTTGATTAATCATTTTTACAGGCTGAAGATGTTGTTGTTTTTTCTGACTGAAAATTGTAAATATTTTTTTCTACACAGATGGAAATGTTTGAAACGTCTCGCCGACCTATACATTCATTTATATATGAAGACTATACTAGGCAAACAAAATGTATAGAGGATATTCATATTTTTGCAACGAATATGACATATATGTTTATCGAGTGGTGTCAAATGTCCATATTTCACGAGTAGAGTGCCGTTAGGCACGAGTGACATATGGACATATATGACATACCACGAGATGAACATATATGTCATATTCGTTACAAAAATATGAATATCCTCTATATGAATATTCTATTTATTATATACCACTCCATGGAAATTAGCAGTATTTTAGTTTTTAGACTGTATATGGTAATGAATGTGTATTTGCAGCCTATTTGCTTTACTGTCATGCGCGTTATGAATACAGATAGCGGAAGTAGTGGTATTTTCACCGGAAGTGTTTATTTCATTGGTGAGAACATATGACTTTTATTTACATCATATGATAACTATGTATTTCATGGGTAGGTATATAATAAAAATTGGTATCCTGTGTTAAGATGAATATGAGACAGATAAGTACGGAGCCCCACTGGGGACGTAGAATCTTTTTTTTTTTATTAATTCGTTCCCACGAAATACCAATTCGTTCCCTCAATTTAACAATTCGTCCCCAAATAACAATTCGTTCCCACGGGAACGAATTGTTAATTAGTGGGAAAGAATTGTTATATCGCGAGAACGAAATGTTAATTCGAGGGAACGAATTGTTATATCGTGGGAACGAATTGTTAATTCGAGGGAACGAATTGTTAAATTGAGGGAACTTTCGTGGGAACGAATTAAAAACAAAATCCATGTTTTGTACCTTTGGACATCTGCGTAATTTCATTAAATACCAGTGGCGGATCCAGTTTTTCACCAAGGGGGGGGGGCCACATAGAACTTGAACGAGGTATGCTCGTTTGTCGACTCAGCAGAGCGAGGGAGTTGGCTAGGGTGGTCCGGGGAATGCCCCCCCCCCCCCCCCGGAACATTTTTGAATTCAGGAAGCCATTTCCTGCATTCTATTGCATTTTTTTAAATATATTTGAAGATCATAAAACATTATGTTTGCATGGATTATGGCTGAATTCATAATTTTGCATTCTCTGCGGACTTCTGTTTTTGTTTAACTTACTGTAGGAATCCCCTTGGTTTTCTTGGAATCCCCTTGGTGTTAAAAGGGCAGACTTAACACATAAATGTAAAGCCCACCAACTCCCTCCCCCCACAACAACGAACTTACTACACTTTTTCATAGTACTTGCTCAATATTTCGTGTTTTTTTTTAATAAATCGGGATTTCTGAAGGGGGGAGAGGGGGGGGGGGGGGGGGTTGGGGCCGGGCCTGAATCCGCCTCTGAATACGTTTACAAAAAAATACAATAGTGTTCACAATTAAAGTCAAATGTTGACAAAATGTTCAGAGTACATGCGCTTTTGAAGCCATTTACTGAAAATACTGTAACTTTTGTAACCGTATTTAATGAAATTACGCAGGTGTCCGAAGGTACAAAATCACATGGCGTGTCTCATATGTAATAGTTAATGTATGCATAGTACATGATTATCAACCTGTGTTTAACATAATTTCGGACACATCCACTGTCACTCACCAGATCCGGCAAATTAACTTAAATAATATCCAAATTTAAACTACAAATATGAAATCTCATTTCCATACACAAGTACACAGACAGCAAGCACACATTGAATAGAATGTATACACACCAGTTCATATTATTAAACCTCGAGTCTCACATGCCAGGTTATAAAATACGGAGACATATTTTGTTTTCGTCAGTCTTTAGATGTGACATTTTTCGGGCAACATAAACATTCATTCACCATTACGTATTAAAGCTGGGTTCCCACATGCCAGGTTATAATATAGGGAGACATATAGTTTTGTATATATTCTGTTGATATGACATTTTCTGGCAAAATAAATATTCATTCTCCATTACGTATTAAAGCTGGGTTCCCACATGCCAGGTTATAATATAGGGAGACATATAGTTTTGTATATATTCTGTTGATATGACATTTTCTGGCAAAATAAATATTCATTCACCATTACGTATTAAAGCTGGGTTCCCACATGCCAGGTTATAATATAGGGAGACATAGTTTTGTATATATTCTGTTGATATGACATTTTCTGGCAAAATAAATATTCATTCTCCATTACACCACGTATTGATTGGCATTATTATACATTATATATCATATCAGGGGCGATAACCGTGTTTCCTTAACGGACATTACTATGTATTCTATGTATTTATTTTTTGATGTGCAATGATCATACTTTATAATCTGTCGAAAACATTATTTTTTCAGGTGACGCATTTAATTAGTATAAATAATAATTAAAAAATACCACGCCTCATTTGCATATGAAAATAGCCTGATACCAACGCAATAAATATTACTAAATGATTATGTCTGTATAGCTGGCAGTAACACGCCGTAATTAGGACTTAGATACTAAGTCCTAATTAGGAGATAGTAACTAGTAACTCCTAATTAGAAGTTTATATCTCCTAATTAGGACCTCCACACATCCATGCTGCTATTAATATGACCATGACCTTCACAATTTTGAACTTTTTCCCACATTAAGAAGGTCGCCGGAATTTCTGAATTCTGTCATAACTTCTATATTCCTTGAAGGATTACTTAAATATTTCAATATAGCAAACTTGTGGACAAATGCCACACATCCATGCTGCCCTTAATATGACTTGACATTTTGACCATGACAACTTTTATATTTTTCACACATTAATAACTTCGCCGGAGTTTCTCAATTCTGTCATAACTTCTATATCACTCGATGGATTACTTTAATATTTTAATACATCATACTTGTGGACAAATGCCACACATCCTTGCTGCCCGTAATATGACCTTGACCTTTTGACCTTCACAACTTTTAACTTTTTCACACACTAATAACTTTGCCGGAGTTTCTCAATTCTGTCATATCTTCTATAGCACTTGAAGGATTACTTTGATATTTCAATACAACTTGTGCACAAATGCCACACAATCATGCTGCCCTTAATATGACATTCACCATTTTACCTTCACAACTGTGCTTATGAATGCATGTGCTTATCACTTTTGGTTAATTTACTTTGTCGCAGTTTCTCCAATCTGCCACCGGGGACATTCGTATGCCGATAGGCCACATTTTCTTGTTTGATGTGCAATGATCATACTTAATAATCTCTGAATCTGTCGAAAATATTTTCAGGTGACGCTTATAATATAAATATACTCAACAAAACTAGAAACGTCCCTGTTTTATAGCCGGTGTAGCTCTGTCTATGTATGTACCACATGTTCAAAGTACATGTATTTTAAACCGTGGCGATGTTCAGAATACGATCGTGTAGAGTTTAGCCGATACACACGGTTTACATAGCGGCCAGTGACCGGAACGTTGATTTCCACTTTTTGCACGTGCACGCTATACTTGTCATCGATAAGGTGATTCAGTTCATGTCGTACCATTCATGCGATGGGGCTATTCGGAAAATTAAAAAACTTTTTTAATTTTTCACTGTTTTCGATATGCCACGGCTTTCCGAAAACGAGCGAAATCAGGCAATTGGGATGCTTGCGGGTGGGATGGCCGCCAGGGCGGTCGCGCCTCGGTTTGGTTGCTGTCGGAAGACGATTGATCGTCTTGCAGCCCGGTACCAGCAGACTGGGGCTGTTCACGACCGGCAGCGACCTGGTAGGCCTCGTGTAACGACGGCTAGAGCCGATCGTTACATTACGTTGACGCACTTACGTCAACGTCGATTGGCAGCCACAGTCACTACTAGGCGATACGGTGTCTCAGGGCAGACCATTCGCAACCGGTTACGTCGTAACGCCCAACCAATCCGGGCACGCCGCCCGTACACTGGTCAGATAATGACCCAACGTCACCGTGCTGCCAGACTGTTATGGGCGCGACGTCATCTGAACTGGAGAAGGGCTGACTGGAACCGAGTTTTGTTCACCGATGAATCTCGGTTCACAGTTAGTCATGCTGACGGAAGATTACGGGTATACAGGCGTAAAAATGAAAGATTCACCGATTGTTGCATTGTTGAGAAGAACAGGTTTGGGGGAGGGAGCGTAATGGTCTGGGGTGGGATCATGGGAAACCGGAAGACAGATTTGGTTGTTGTACAGGGCAACATCAATGCACAACGTTATGTTGCAGATGTGCTAAATGCACATGCCTTACCATTTATCCGTCAGCATGGTCCTGGTGTGACATTGATGCACGACAATGCCCGCCCTCACGTAGCCAGGGTCACCACTCAATACTTACAGCAAAACAACGTCGACGTCATGCCATGGCCCGCGGTCTCCCCGGATCTCAATCCCATTGAGCACATATGGGATGAGCTGGGCCGCAAAGCACGAGCTAACCATCAGATTGACAATGTTCGCGATCTTACACGGGCGTTACAACGGGAATGGAGGAATTTGCCCAACGCACTGGTATTGCGTTACGTCACGTCGATGCGGCGTAGGATCATTGCATGCATTCATGCAAATGGTGGCCACACTCGGTACTAACGAGATTTACTGAATTTGCCACATTATTTATTGAAATTCCATCTCTAAACATTAAGTAACACATTTCTGAGTTTTTGTGAATTTTGATTTTGACCCCTACCGCCCTTGGCCAGTTATCTCTCGAATATTTAACAAGATATCCAAATGCAATTTATTGGCTTTGATACAGAAATGAATGAACTTGTTTTTCCATTTTGATTTTTAAAAGTAACCCTTTTGGTTTTTGATGAATCTTTCCTTAAACATGGAGGGACGTTTCTAGTTTTGCTCAGTATAATTAAAAAATATAATGCCTCATTTGAATATGAAACTAGCCTGACACCACCGCGAGTCACTATCAGTAAAATAGATATTACTAAATGATTCTATCTGCATAGCGGACACTCGTAATTTTTAGAAATGGTGGAATAGTGACACAATTATACACTTATTTAATTCCTATAAAGAACAGTTTGTGCCTACTGAGTGGGCATGAACATTTAACATGCGTACCACGTAAAGTAAGTATAAGTTAGATAATGTGTTCGAGTCGAATATGGTTAGTTAACAGCGCATGTGGGAAATTTAGGGGGCCGGAAATCGTCGAGCCGCTAGGCGAGACGTATTTCGGCCGCCTTAAATTCCCCCACGCGCTGTTAACTTACCATATTTAACGAGACGACATTATCTAACTAATTTATTGCACGGATACGTCGAAAGCCTGAGATAAAATTATATATTTTGTCGAATTTATTGTAAGTTTAATACAAATACTATAATTACACAATTTAATTCCAGCCATTCCTCTTGGGTACCCCAATTTTATTTACATTTCCGCAGACATGTCCTCAATACCCTGCGGTCAGGTGACCAGTTAAAAGTGACAAAAATATAGCAAGCGTCTGTTATCTGGTTCACAATCTTACCGAAACTGGATTACTACGTTTTCAAACACAGCATACAACACACCTGCGCTGCTTTATCAGTGACTACGGTGTTCGTGGTTCTATAACAATTATATCACTCCACGAGCTGTTAGTGTTATTGACATTTCCATAGCACTAATTAATAGTATTTTTGTATTTTCCTAACACAGCGCCATGAAACTTCATATTCGGGGTATCGATCCGACAGTGATCTCCGGCAGTTAGCACACTGCGGAGATCAAAGGATTTCGCCGCATCCGTACAATAATGTATATTTATAGCAACGAATGTTTTGACTTTGAGCAACGACAATCATCACTGCGACGTCCTACTGATACTAAATATGCTTATTATATCTAGACCTGATAGTACCACCGCGAGATACTATCAGCAAAATAAATATAGTAAATGATTATATCCAGGGGCGGATCTAGCACTGGGTTGTGGGGGTCGCAACCCCCCCGTTCAGCCACGGAGTTTACGTAGATCTAAAAAAAAAAAAAAAAAAATTATTACACACACAAATAGCACAGGGGTCTTCCTCAATGCACAATAACACAGAAGTACTAACAATCAACTTTTAGCATGCTAATAACCGTCCCATAATACCGCATATCCATGTCATATTATTTTGAATGGGATTTTTTCTAAGTACAGGCTATTGACGTCGATTTTCTATATGTAGTACATGTAGTGTGTCTAATTCTCTTTCTATTAGGCGGAGATCGGAAGCTGGAAGAGATATTGGGAACGAGTGGACAAGGCCAATCACCCTGAGGACTTAGTTGACTGCCTCCCACATGCTGATGTCGACTTTTTCCCTAATCTAAGGGTGCTCCTTATAGTGGGATGTACGTCTCCAGCTGTGAGGCTGAGCGTTCATTTTCGGCTGTGCGGAGGGTCATAACACATTTGAGGTCCACCATAGGCGAGGAACGGCTCGCCGGACTGACATTAATGGCAGTTCACTATCAGGCAACTCTCGAACTTGATGCAGCCAAAGTTGTGCAACGATTTGTAAAGAACCACCCACGGCGACTGTTCTGCAAGTCGATCATATTTGACTAACATTTTGAAAACAGTATTATAATAGATGCTCCCGTTCGTAGAGAGCCGTCTCATCGGGATCTAAAGTGTGTTTGTTAATATGTTTCTGACTGAGTTTGGTATGGACCTTGACCAGGCTCCGGGATTATCAAGCCAGTGTGAAGCCTCTGACCCAAGCATTTTGATTGGCATACATGTATACTGTACTCAGTGTCAGCCAATCAATGCGATGCTTCTGATTTGATTGTTTTGCATAAAGTTTTATAATCCCGGTCCCAGGACGCAATATCAATTAGGTATACACGCAATAAAACCTTTAATCCGATATGCCATTGTTAGCAAACCGTGTGTAATTACTTACCTGTCCCGGTCGACGATTCACTGATGTATAAATATAGCGTACCGTCTTGTTCGGAGGTCAATAACGCTGAATTGGTATTCCCCACTGTGGTAACACTTTGCGTGTTGATGCATGGGGGAATACGTGAGCCCCTGATCGCTTGCTCCAGTATAAAGTGCATGTACATGTAACTGACCGCGGCTATCGAGTGTTTACAGGCACATGTGCTTATTGGTTTATTTTGTCCAGTGTGATTTCGGCCGTACATTTACAAAATACAGGTGCAGTACCAGTAATTTGCATTAATATGTCGCCGTTTACCACCATTTGGAATCTAAATTTAAAACCATTAAAACACAGGAGAGTGCATTTCAGGTCATCTAGGTTTCAAAAAAATTCCGGGGGGCCATGCCCCCGGACCCCCCTAGCACTCGCTCCACTTTGTGGAGCTCGACAATATTACAACCCCCCCCCCCCCCCCGTTCCTCAGTGGCTAGATCCGCGCCTGATATCTGTATTATAGCGGGCACTCATATTTTTTAGAACTGGTGGAATAGTGACACAGTTATACACTTATTTAATTCCTATATAAAGAAGATTTTGTGCCTTCTGAGTGAGCATGTACCTTTAAAGTGTCGATGTGTATTCATGATTTACATTCGAGTGTGTGTTTACACAAGACGCTAATGCGCAGATACAGCCGTATTTTCTAGGAATCTATAAATAGTATTCATAAATGTATCCGTAGTTTCGTTTTATAGGCTTTGGTCCGTTACTTCATTCAACCTGTGATCTAGACCGGGTTCCTGGATTTGAGATCGAAAGTAGATGTTGGAAAATTGCACTTTACGTTCAGTTTAGTTTCCATTATTATATTCAAATCTATTATACTGAGTAGAACCTAGAGAAGCATAAGTCATAATACTTGTGTCAGCTATTGCATCATATTATATGTACATTTACAACGGTTACCGTTTAAATTTAAACCGTTAATATTCAGGACGACAGGAGATACTAAATTACGCCACGTCAATCGTCATGTCCGGTAAGTAATTTTCAAGCGCAGGAGGTGGAGGGGTGGGTGTGTGTGTGGAGGGTGGGGTGTGGGGGGGGGGGATTCCGTAAACAATCGGAATATTTATTTCCGGCTAGACCTGGTCGCTAACCATGGGCGTCACCAGCATTTTTTAAAAGAACTTTCAGCTAACGTAACATGTCCCCTTACATATGTCGGTTGCTTCATAGCCCCGGAATGCCTTTGATTTCCTGCAGAAGCCAAACTACTGGCAGTACTGCATTCGGGTAACTGCGAAAGGCTGTAACAGGGTTCCCGCGGGGCCTTGAAAGGCTGGAAAAGCCTGGAATTTGACAAAATGCCATTCAAGGCCTTGAAAGTACTTAAATTTAAAAGACCGGCCTTGAAAAGCCTTGAAATCGGGCAATATCGCCAGCTGCAGCAACATCGCAAAACCCACAAAAAATCCGGTAGAAATTTAGCATGTAAACTTACGGTACCGTAATCAGCTGATCAGAGTGCACTGCGTATCATTCGGAAGCCTCGGATGTTTTCCCTACGAGCCGTGCGTCATTTGTGTATCGGGTTTCCTGAATGGCTAATTTACAGTTGCAGCTATCAGCTAAACCAATCAGAAGCTCTCTTACTATTTAGATCGAGCATGCTGCATTGTAAACAGTTTTCTGAAATTCCGTGACAAAATGGGGAAGTGTTCTTTCCAAGAAATCTGGCTGAAAAACGCAGATTATAAAGACTGGCTTTTACCAGTTCCTGGAGATCAATTCTCGGCACGATGTTCGTCTTGTCAAAAAACATTCAGCGTCTCAAATATGGGGGAATCTGCTGTGCGATCGCACAAAAAATCAGAGAAACATACTAAATCTGTGAAGGACGTTAATCACAATACGAAAATTAACTTCGGAAGTTCTCAACAGTCGTCTTCTACTAGGCCTACCAGCGTGATTATTACTATGAACCGATAAATACATATACTTACACCTCATTTCTGAACTGAAATGCAATTATTGACAGATCAAAATTAAACTTATAAAGTTCTAAGACTATATATGGTCCAGATTAACTTGCGAGACAAGAATCATAGGGAATGTTGACATTAGTACGCCATAGATAAGAACCTTGACCTGGGCAACCCATGCGTGATGGTATATAAGGTACACAACACTATAATATATATATACATGTACATGTAAACCAGCAAAATCAAATATTCCCAATGTATTGCAAAATGTTATCCCTAGCTAGATACATCGAGAAGCCTGGAATATTTGTTGCCAGTCACTTAATTTTGTCACAATTACCCATGTCGGCTAAGGGCCTTGAAAAGCCTTGAATTTGAAAATTTTGGGCCTTGAAAAATGCAAAAAAACACCGATAAATGGCCTTGAATAGCCTTGAATTTCACAAATGTTCATCTGTGGGAACCCTGTGTAAGGTATAGTGTGTGTAAATGTGTGGGTGGGGTAACGTTTTCCAAATGAGCCAAGTATTGGGTCGTAGATCCGAGTAGGTCCGAGTCTTGACACCTGTGACAAGTAGCTCCAGGGCAAAGGATTGTGGGTCAATTGAAGAAGCGTATGATTTTTACAAATTGGCATATTGTAATACAGGGCTCCAGATAATGAATTTGGAATTAAGTATTATCACTCCATCATTTCTGAAGCAATTGGATATTTCAAAATGTTAATTGGGTAAAATAAAATCACACTACTGTTTACACAGCAGACAGCAATTATTGAATGGTTTGCTTCGAAATGAAAACATGTCTTGAAATACCAAGATGTATTTTCATGGAAAATAAGAAAAATATGCTACAGTGTATAGCTGTGTTCTGTTCATTGTTTTCGTCCGACATGGTTTTTATCGCGTGAACAATACAATACAACATATAATCATTGCAAGTTTAAAATGATATATTTTTAGTAACATGTTATCTATTTTCACTTCAAGCAAATCGCTTCTCTGTCTTTTGGCTAAGATCAAAGTGTACGTAGTATCTGTTCTTA
Source organism: Conchocele bisecta (assembly GCA_029237695.1). Classification (NCBI taxonomy): domain Eukaryota; kingdom Metazoa; phylum Mollusca; class Bivalvia; order Lucinida; family Thyasiridae; genus Conchocele; species Conchocele bisecta. The sequence continues at coordinate 29,267,779 of CM055277.1, forward strand.
TCAGCTTAATATCTGATACGTCCTCCATTGGAGAACTTCGATATTAAACTGATTTTTAGAACTAGGTGAGAAGGCAGGGGCTTGCTCCGCTCTCGCCACGGGTTGGCCCGGTATTGCAGTACCTCCGGGATCGGCCCACTCCTTCAGGGGATTTTTTATGTTATATATATATATATATAAACAATATACGGATACAATGACTCTACTCGTCGAAGGCGCAGACCCACAAATACATTAAAATAGTTTTAAGTATTAGTGTTGTCAAGAAGAAACGTATAACCTAATAGAGGGACCTATATAAGCAATATGTGCTTAATCTAAGGTCCAACAGATCCAGGTAACAATCCAGGTAACAATGTGTCATTTTGTTGTATGACGTTTATGTTTTACTTCTGAATTCTCTGAAAATCAGACCTGTGGTTTCCTAGAATATCTAAAAATAGTAACATAGGTTCAGAAACCTATGGTGGGTTGTTGCTTGTCATAACATAAGTGTTCTGATGTGGGATTATAAAGCACACATTTTGTTTATGATTTCAAACAATTTAACTGATATGTTTCAGTTGTCAAAAATAATTAAAGTGTACATAACTTGATTTGTTCCAGGTTTCAAGATATTTACCACTGTTGACATGTTTCTTTTTCAAGTTGTGTTACCCTGAACACATTTAGCACGTGTAGCCCACCATAGTACGTCAACCACTCTTTTATGAGATTGCCTGGACTATATGGGAACACATGCAAGAGTATGATGGCAGGCATGTCACTTTCTCTATGAATGTTTCAGCCAGTCTTTTCCTGTGTATTCAATATTGTTTTTATTAAAATACAGTGCTCCAGATAAGGAATTAGTAATTGAGTATTTTTACTCCCTCATTTCTGAAGCAATTGGGTATTTCAAAGTTTTAATTGGGTAAAATAAAATCACACTACTGTTTACACATCAACAGACAGCAATTATTGAATAGTTTACTTCTAAATGAAACATGTCTTGGCATTTCATTAGAATTGTCTCCTTGGGGAAAAAAAGGATATATTTGGGGTCTGTTTATTGTTTCCTGTAGACTGTAGCATGATAAAGATACCACAAATTTTTCATTGCTTTTTGATACTCAATACTGATTTCAATTGTTGTTTTTTTTGGCAATTTTAATTGGGTATTTACGCAAATACGCAGCTTATCTGGAGCTCTGAAAATATGTGAATAACATGTGGAAGTAAGAAATAAAAGACTAATTTTCAGGATTTGAGTTTTATTTCATACATAATTGATGTTCGAAGAACTAGTACCGTGGGTATAGTGACCTGCTGTCTACCACCAATTTTGTATTGCTTTTTGATACTCGCTACTTCTGATTTCAATTCGGGTTTTGACAATTTTAATTGGGTATTTAAGCAAATACGCAGCTTATCTAGAGCGCTGGCACAACCTTTGGCGTCGCTTGACTGTGATTTATTAGTAAGTGATTTGAATAATGATTGCTATAACGTACCTCAATTTGTAAAAAAACAAGCCTGCTGAGTCCAAAAAGAGGGTTCGTACGAACCCATCAATCTTCCCCTGACGACGCCCTTGCTAACACGCAGGATGATAAAACGTGGCAGAAATAGTAACTCGATTAGACCATACAATTAAAGTTCTTTCTCTTTATTTTATAATGGGTAAAACCGGATCCAACTCTAACGTACCAGAAAGCCACATATTTAATACACAAATGTCAAACCAGGGATAACTGGATTCTGTCAGTATGGATGAATCCCATCGTTAAATGTATCCTTTATATATACTCCAACCTGCCGCTCACGCTACCGGGATTCCGTCATTATGGATGAATCCCATAGTAAAATGTACCCTTTATATACTCCAACCTGCCGCTCACGCTACCGGGATTCCGTCATTATGGATGAATCCCATAAATGTACCCTTTATATACGCCAACCTGCCGCTCACGCTACCGGGATTCCGTCATTATGGATGAATCCCATAGTTAAATTTACCCTTTATATACTCCAACCTGCCGCTCACGCTACCGGGATTCCGTCACTATGGATGAATTCAATCGTTAAATTTACCCTTTATATACTCCAACCTGCCGCTCACGCTACCGGGATTCCGTCATTACCAATGAATCCAATCGTTAAATTTACCCTTTATATACTCCAACCTGCCGCTCACACTACCGGGAGTCCGTCATTATGGATGAATCCCATCGTTAAATGAATCCCATCCCTATATACTCCAACTGCCGCTCACGCTACCGGGATTCCGTCACATTACCAATGAATCCAATCGTTAAATTTACCCTTTATATACTCCAACCTGCCGCTCACACTACCGGGAATCCGTCATTATGGATGAATCCAATCGTTAAATTTACCCTTTATATACTCCAACCTGCCGCTCACGCTACCGGAGATTCCGTCATTATGAGTGAATCCCATTGTTCAATTTACCCTTATATACGCCAACCTGCCGCTCACGCTACCGGGATTCCGTCATTACCAATGAATCCAATCGTTAAATTTACCCTTTATATACTCCAACCTGTCGCTCACACTACCGGGAATCCGTCATTATGGATGACTCCCATCGTTAAATTTACCCTTCATATACTATAACCTGCCGCTCACGCTACCGGGATTCCGTCATTATGGATGAATCTAGTTAAATGTACCCTTTATATACTCCAACCTGCCGCTCGCGCTACCAGGATTCCGTCATTATGGATGAATCCCATAGTTAAATTTACCCCTTATATACGCCAACCTGCCGCTCACGCTACCGGGATTCCGTCATTATGGATGAATCCCATCGTTAAATTTACCCTTTATATACTCCAACCTGCCGCTCACGCTACCGGGATTCTGTCATTATGACTGAATCCCATTGTTAAAATTTACCCTTTATATACTCCAACCTGCCGCTCACGCTACCGGGATTCCGTCATTATGGATGAATCCCATCGTTAAATTTACCCTTTATATACTCCAACCTGCTGGTAACGCTACCGGGAAGCACGACATCGTGGATAGTACTGGATACAGATATACGACTAGCACAGAATAACCCCGACACAATGAAATATTCAAAATATAAGTAGATATTGTAACGTAAATGGAATCCCCCGTGTTCTATTCATAGACGTGACTACCTGCTGACGATGTCTTATATAAGAAAGCCCACAATAAGTATAGACGGCTTCTTGTAATAGTCGAGTAAAGGGGAATGGGTCCAAGTTGTTTGGGGTTGGTAAGGGCACTTGACACCAGATCAGGAATTCATAAATGGTGTGCTAAATCGATCCACCCCGCTCAACCCCAATACAGATGTGAGCTGCGCTGTTGAACGGACGTAATACCATATTTCTATCAATCACCGTATATGTCTGCAGGTGAACTGATCATATTTATAACGTACATAAGAGGATCATTCACTCCACAAATATCCCCGTGCACCAATGTGGTGTACTAATAACCAGTTCCAGACACCTGTACGTGTGTATACTCCTAGTTTTTGTTTCGGGCGTATGAGGTGTGCGAACATAGTTTTCTCGAAAATATGTTAAATAATGCATATGTGTTGGCAATATGTCATACAATAAGCAATGGAACACGTATTTTGTATACAAAGTGGTAATCAAAGTACTGAAAGTACTGAACATAGGGTACTACAAGATTAAACTAGATTGATTGATTGATTGATTGATTGTTGGTGTTGCAGTTTCATTAACCCTTAAAGGTACATGCCCACTCAGTAGGTACAAAATATTCTTTACATCAGAGACATCATCTGAGACATTTCCTGGCAAAATAAACATTCATGCGCCATTATCCCACGTACTGATTGGCATTATTATACATGTTATATCAGACGTAAATTTACACACTGATATCAGGGGCGATAACCGTGTTTGCTTAAAATGTTAACGGACATTACTATTTAATCTCTGTATTTATTTTATGATGTGCAATGATCATACTTTAAAATCTGTCGAAAATATTATTTTTTTCAGGTGACGCATTTCTTTAGTATAAATAATTAAAAAATATCATGCCTCATTTGCATATGAAAATAGCCTGATACCACCGCGCGTCACTATCAGTAACATAAATATTACTAAATGATTATATCTGTATAGCGGGCACTTGACATAACGTTTAGAAACTTGTTAGATTTTTTGTTGTCGTATTTCAGTACTTGCATTAATATGGGTATTAATATAAGCTGGGTGTGTTATACTGTCATTAATGTGTTCCCTGACTGTAAGTTATCACCTTAAATACTGACTTATTGACCCCATTCCCTGAACGTAGAATTGACACTCATGTTGGCGTGTATTGGCCACCATAGACAAATGTCAATCAGGCCGAATTCAGGAATGTCACTAAAATCCACTGTAAATCCATCGATAGAGAGAGAGAATGAGGATTAAACATCAGTTAGACCTACACGTGCGAGTTTTGTTTCGCACAGGTGTCGGGTGAGTTTAAAAATAGGCTGTCGGAAGGTCAAACTTGATGTAGTTTGTGTGTTAAACGCGTCGCTTGTTTCGGAGAGTATTCGGAGGGGAGTTAACTCTGTTACTAAATTTAGCGATGACCGCACGATTTGTGCTGCAAATGGGGGCAAATCACGCGCAACAAAATAATCCGATGTATTTTTGTACGTAGAACATCCGTTGTTGATATTGTGCAGTGTAAGTAGTTTTTCATAATATTATTTTCAATTAGCGGTTGCGTATGCCAGTTAAACGTTGAGTAACACAATGCATTGTGTTGTTATGGTTATTCCAAGATATCACTACGGACGTGCCCATCGAGGGGGGTCTGGGGCGTGGCTAACTGTCCGACGCGATTCCATAGGCTACCCTATGTAAAAAGATATTCTCAGCTGTCAATCACAGGCGTCCGCACCGCGGGGGGTCGTGGGCGGAGCCAAATGATCCCGCTCGATCGCAATACATACGGATACACATGTACCCTATGTAAAAACTGCGTGGGAAATGTCACAGAAACTCATCAAAAATAAGATCACAGATGTTTTCTTGATGTCCGGTGTAGATGTTCCACTGTATACATTTTCAGACCGTCTGACTGCCGTTAGGAGGGATGTCATTCGATACCTGTCTCGGAAAGATGCAAAGCGTCACAACATTTTGTTGCTTGGCAAATCCGGATCGGGAAAGAGCGCTTTGTTAAACACAATGATCAAAGCGATTTGCGGCGAATATTTTCCGAAGGCCCCTGTTGGACATGGGGCAACCCAATCGAAGACTCTGAACTTGATATGGTATGTAACTTGTATATATGGTGACATATTTGTGGCTGTGACTGGAGAAATTTGGCTTATGGGAGTTGCGACCAGTGAAGCTCCTGATCAAATATCACACTCCCGTTGCCGGATAACGATATATGTTGCTCGTTAGAAACAGACCAGTTCTTCATTGATCAAATATCACACTCCCGTAGCCGGATAACGATCTATGTTGCTCGTTAGAAGCAGACCAGTTCTTCATTGATCAAATATCACACTCCCGTAGCCTGATAACGATCTATGTTGCTCGTTAGAAGCAGACCAGTTCTTCATTGATCAAATATCACACTCCCGTAGCCGGATAACGATCTATGTTGCTCGTTAGAAACAGACCAGTTCTTCATTGTTCAAATATCACACTCCCGTAGCCGGATAACGATCTATGTTGCTTGTTAGAAACAGACCAGTTCTTCATTGATCAAATATCACACTCCCGTAGCCGGATAACGATCTATGTTGCTCGTTAGAAACAGACCAGTTCTTCATTGTTCAAATATCACACTCCCGTAGCCGGATAACGATATATGTTGCTTGTTAGAAGTAGACCAGTTCTTCATTGATCAAATATCACACTCCCGTAGCCGGATAACGATCTATGTTGCTTGTTAGAAGCAGACCAGTTCTTCATTGTTCAAATATCACACTCCCGTAGCCGGATAACGATCTATGTTGCTTGTTAGAAACAGACCAGTTCTTCATTGATGGAATATCACACTCCCGTAGCCGGATAACGATCTATGTTGCTCGTTAGAAACAGACCAGTTCTTCATTGATCAAATATCACACTCCCGTAGACGGATAACGATCTATGTTGCTCGTTAGAAGTAGACCAGTTCTTCATTGAACAAATATCACACTCCCGTAGCCGGATAACGATCTATGTGGCTCGTTAGAAGCAGACCAGTTCTTCATTGTTCAAAGATCACACTCCCGTAGCCGGATAACGATCTATGTTGCTTGTTAGAAACAGACCAGTTCTTCATTGATCAAATATCACACTCCCGTAGCCGGTTAACGATCTATGTTGCTCGTTAGAAGCAGACCAGTTCTTCATTGTTCAAATATCACACTCCCGTAGCCGGATAACGATCTATGTTGCTCGTTAGAAGCAGACCAGTTCTTCATTGTTCAAATATCACACTCCCGTAGCCGGATAACGATCTATGTGGCTCGTTAGAAGCAGACCAGTTCTTCATTGTTCAAATATCACACTCCCGTAGCCGGATAACGATCTATGTGGCTCGTTAGAAGCAGACCAGTTCTTCATTGATCGAATTGCGAACAATGCCTATCCTGTGCGGACGCCCAGGTTGATCTGGATCTACATTGGTCGCAAAACTCACAAGCACAGAGCTCCAGATAAGCTGTGTATTTGCTTTAATACCCAATTAAAATTGCCAAAACCCAATTGAAATCAGAAGTAGCGAGTATCAAAAAGCAATAAAACATATGTGGTACCTTTATCATGCTGCAGAAAACAATAAACAGACCACAAATATAGCATATTTTTCTTATTTTCCATGAAAACACATCTTGGTATTTCATTAGACAATTATAATGAAATGCCAAGACATGTTTCCATTTCGAAGCAAACAATTCAATAATTGCTGTCTGTTGATGTGTAAACAGTAGTGTGATTGTATTTTACCCAATTAAAATGTTGAAATACCCAATTGCTTCAGAAATGATGGAGTGACAATACTCAATTACTACAGAAATGATGGAGTGACAATACTCGATTACTACTGTCTGTGTGTATTTCTGTCTGTTCCACGTTTTTCTGCCGACGAACCTTTGGCTAGTAAATACATTAAATCCAAAAAATATTTAAATGTAAGTACTTTTTTACCAATAACAATTAAGTCGGCCTCCCCAAAATTCCATCAAATATTGATTTTATAGCCCCCATGTTAAATTACCATAGGAAAAAAAAGTTTTTTCTCAATAAAATCAATATTTGATGGAATTACTTGAAATGCTTTTTTTGCGGGAGGGGGATTTTTTTTGTTAGTGATAAAAAACCACTTACATTTATATATTTAATGTGTTTAATGGCCAAAAGTTCGTCGGCAGCAAAACGTAGAACAGACCGTAATTCTTTTTCAAATCACAGCCACACATTTAACAGATATTCTACTTTCACTTTCAAAAATTGCAATAAAACACATTTTCGACAGGTTTGTGTTCTGTTCCAACCATGGATTGAAATACTTGTTGTTTACTTAATATAATTTATCAGTTTGTATGTTTCTCAGCTGTCTTGGGGCAGGAATTGGCGAACAGCTCCTTTAATTTGACGAGAGAAAAAATGTATGAATTAAATAAATAAAATCGAAATTTCGTGTTAGTTGTTGTCTTCCAGTTTATCTCGTCTTGGCCGCTTAGTAAGTGGCCTCGACACGATAAATGGGTCTCGTTGGATTTGTGACCCGTGTAGCTCCTGATCAATTACCGCACTCGTGTGTTCTAAATTTGCTTGTTGTCTGCTCTCAGGTACGAGAATTGTGGAGTGACTGAGGAGGACGTCTGTCCGTGCGATGAAGAGGAATACGACATTCGGAAACTGATCCCCCTGCTGCCGCACATATTCGACGCCGCCGGAATGGGTAACGTGAACTCGCCAGAGTTGAAGGAAATTCTGGAACTACTTTTGGGAGGTAATTATTATGGAAGCGTCCTGGTGCCAATGCTAAAATATAATGTATCTCTTAATTAGGAGATACTATCTGACTTAGTATCTCCTAATTAAGTCCCAATTAGGAGATAGTAACTCCTAATTAGGAGATATTATATCCTAATTAGGACTTTACTAACTTCTAATTAGGACTTAATGTCTCCTAATTAGGAGATAAAACAGTTTTTACCATTGACACAGATAGTAAGTCCTAATTAGGAGATAGTAAGTCGGAGTTAGCATCTCCTAATTAGGAGATAAACAAATATTTTAGAATTGGCACCGGGACGCTTCCATAAATTATGGAGTTTATGACTGTATGGCTGAAATTATTAATATAAGTTTAATGAATACTTCTCGTTTGATGAGCAAGCATAAAGAAAAATGGTGAGAATATTTAGATGTAGTTTATCTTTTTACTGTATCGACAGTTACTATTTTTAGGTATCGCCATTTCATTAATCTATTTTTAGATGCATTAACTGCTGTTGGTCATCATTTTTGCGGGCAGGTTTATTCGCCGGGACTTGTGCACTTATTGTGTGGTAAAAACACTTTTATCAACGATTATAAGTCCTATTTTGATGGTAAATGTATCAAATTAAAGGTATGTCTCTATTCTCCAATTTGGTATATATAATAATATAATAATAGGTATGTCTACGACGTAATTAACCCTTAGACCGCTACTCACAACAATAGTCGTCTGCTATCGCTTTTATATCTTGCCTTATTTCTCAATAAAAACATGGTTCGACAGCACTTCAGAATCATTTCCAATGGGAATGATTCTGATGTGCTGTCAAAACATGTTGTAAATTATTCTAAAGTGCTATCAAAGCATGTTTTTGATGATAAAAATGGAAAATATAAAACAAACAGCAGACGACAAAAAAAATAAGCGGTTTAAGGGTTAATGCATCTCACAACAGATCGAGATTGATATAAAGGCTGACAATGGGGGCATCATCAGTGTGGGGCAGGCACACTTTCCTACCTTTTGTTTTTGGCGATACAGTTTCAGTTCTTTCAGTACTTTGATTGTATTACAGGATACATACCCCCGGGAACAAACATAAAGGCACTAGAGTCCATCCAAACGGACAATGGAGTTGGCTATCTACGGCAAACGTACACGATGGCTCAAACGGATTGGAAAATAACGAAGATTGTGTTTGTTCAGGTACATTCACGGGGTTCCTGGTCGGATCGGGACGAACCATTCGTAATTTCATTCACCTACTTTCGATTAAAACAATATGTATTATGTCATTTTAGTTGACTGTATGCCTTGTTCGAAAGCTGCATCATATATTTAACTACAGCGGAACCTCACTAAATTTGACACCCTGGGATGTACCCCGGGGTGTCGGGTTTAGAGAGGTTCCGCTGTAAATCTGGCATATGAACGCTCAAATACATGCGTATGGGCATTGCAACCTTTCACAGAGCTCCAGATAAGCTTTGTGTCTAAAGCGTACTATACCCCCTGATTTCAAAATCATTGCGTATTTTACTTTTATAAATGGACTATTGATTTTCTTCAAACTATATAGGAACAAAAGATAGCAAAATATAACAAATTTAATCATTCACTTATTTGAATTTTCAACTTTATGACAGTATTTTCACTACTTAATTTGAAAATCAATGCGTATTTTGTACACCCACTTTTGATAATTACGAAAAGTACGCCAATACGCACTTTATTTGGAGCTCTGGACCTTTAATGTTTCAATAACTCATGAACAGCTTCACCGATTTTGTAATATTTGGCCACAATGTGAGTATGGATGGTGCTTTGTTCAGCATATTACCAACGTCAGACCGCCCAAGTTCACGGTCACTGATGACTTACGTTCACCTTGTGTGTTAGACAAATGAGTTAAAAAACAAATCTCTATTTATTATCAAGGCTGCCAGCGAGGGGATTAGCTTAGTGATACGGTGCCTTGTTATTTATTATCGATGCTGCCAGCGAGCGGATGAGCTTAGTGATACGGTGCCTCGTTATTTATTATCAATGCTGCCAGCGAGGGGATTAGCTTAGTGTTACCGTGCCTTGTTATTTATTATCAATGCTGCCAGCGAGGGGATTAGCTTAGTGATACGATGCCCTTGTTATTTATTATCAATGCTGCCAGCGAGCGGATGAGCTTAGTGATACGGTGCCACTTTATTTATTATCAATGCTGCCAGCTAGGGGATTACCTTAGTGATAACGGTACGCTTGTTGACTTATTACAGAGCGGCCAAAATCCCGTGCCCAAGAAGTTGATTGAATGTCTCCATTCCATAATTCGTAGAACGGACTATGACATCGCTGACCAATGTATGTATACAATGAGACACGCCATGTGATTTTGTACCTTCGGACATCTGTGTAATTTCATTAGAGTCAAAAGTTGACACACTTTTCAGAGTGCATGTGGAACATAAGTTTGTCAACTTTTGACGCCATTTACGGAAATGTATGTAAATGTATTGTAACTTTTGTATAACGTATTTCATCAAATTACGCGGATGTCAGAATGTACAAAATCCCATGGCGTGTCTCATATTAACGATATTTGATATGGGCGCCTGTGGTCAGAGCGTGACGCTACAAACGTTGACGTCATTTAAGCTAGAATTCAAACCGGCATATTTAGAACGTGCTGCATTAGCTCCCCGTTCTAGGAATACGTAGCCCCCATCTGTGAGAAATTAGCCCTCATTCTGGGTAAAGTTGGCCCACATTCTGGAAAGAATTAGCCCACATTACGGGATTTGCCCAGTACACGCCAAGATGCACTTCCTAATGTTTACATTGTCCATTAATTCATAATGGAAACACCCATTCAACATAATATAGCGTTTATATCCCAGTGCATTAGCTCCGTCTGACGTCGCGCAACGTTGTTTAGTCGTTAATTTTCTAATGCACTCTATAAATATCACGCAATCTGATTGGCTGATGGTCATACATTACAGGGGTATATCGTTGTTGATGAACGGTTGCAAATTATTTCAATATGTATTCCTACGCCAAAACTAAATTTGAGGTCGGTCAATTTACTCTGCCACATAATGACCGACCAAAACATTGGGTAACTCACATAAAATGTCCCAAGTGGCATTCTGGTATTATTGTCAAAGACACATCTCGCTTGCATATGAAACGTCCTGGTCCGAAACGTCCTGGTGACCAGGTTCGAAAGTTGCATGGTCCGAAGGGTACGGCGAAAAACAAATACAAATATCTCACCGTTGATCACGTTTCATATGTTTGGTAGTAATAGTAAATGGCGAATGGGAGTTTTGTACCTTTCTAGGTACTATTATATTTACACCCGGGCACATTTTAATTGTTTTGTACATTGTTTAGGAAGGTGTTTGGTGTATATACAAACAATAATTGACCATCCAAGACACGCTAGAATCACCTGTGAGTTTGACAGGTGGTCGCCATTGAAATATTGTTGCTAAGAGATCGCAATGGAGTGACATTAAAAGCGCAAAGTAGTAAATAAGGCATTCTAATGCATCGAACATAGAAAGCACTCATCTGATTGGTCAATTGTAATCACAGCCTATAAAATATGAAAAATCACAGCCTATAAAACCTCCGTTTTACCAGTCTGTGTTTTACAACTTGACAGATTTATGTAACCCTACGCGTTTGTGTAAACAATGGCCAGCGTCGGGGAATGCAAGTATTTCCAAATTAATTTCGGTACATTTTCGGTTATCCATTCTGCAATATTGACCTGTACAACCCAAAGCGGAAAAGAGAATCTACCAACGACTGACAAATGTGACTTCAGTGTGGTGGCCCTTCAACAAATTCCCAAAAATATTACCCCACCCGCCCAAAATACAGAATAATTTAGCAAAGTGCTCAAATGCAAAGTCAATAAGCCAGTACCAGCCTATAACTTTACGAATTTCAATGTGCACATACATGATTATACACAAACTGTATTGCAGATGGGTAATCACCTGAATTAGGCGTAAATCCAGGAAAATCCTAGGCCTGTTGACGACACGAGTTGTTGACATTTCCTTTGTAAAAATAACACGAACCCAATGCAGAAATGTTGGCATTTCTTTAAATGAATAAATGGAAATAACTGTTGCAACTACACATATAAAAGCAATACAATTGTTAAAATAACATTACAGTTGAATAAATGTATAGATGTCTTAGAAAAAGTCCCGTTAATCTCTATTTGAAATGGGAATATTCTTCGGCGGAGTTACATTTCTTCAAATTAATTTGGTGTGAGGCGGTTATGACGACAACAACCTGCTGACGTAATGAAAAATATCACTATTCGTGATATGCTACGACGTTTCAGAAAGCGGGGAGCACACTAGGTGCATTAGAATGGGGATAACCATGCTTTGTTTTTCGATTTGGAGCGGTATGTGTGAGGTTTTATGGTCTGAGAATCAGTTTTACGGCTCCGCTAACGCGTCGCCGTAAAACTGATTCACAGACCATAAAACCTCCCACATACCGCTCCAAATCGAAAAACAAAGCATGGTTATCCCCTAAATTATAATTCAAACGACGAATTTATTGCTTTTATTATTGAAAAATAATGAAATCAGCAACATAAACGTATATACGAGGGTTAGGGTTACATTCATGCAACAAATTGCTCTTGTGATTGTGAAAATATTATTTGTGTGATCCGTCCGGTATGACCTGCTGAACCAGCTTGCAATCCGGTAGGATTTTCCAACATGACTCGATAAAGTTTGCAAAACAGTAAAGGAGTGCATTAGAAATAGGTTAACCGCATCGGAAAACATGTTTAATGGCTCCGCTAGCGCGTCGCCATTAAACAGATTTTCCGACCTATCAGTTTCTGATATACGCCGCAAATTTCAAAAGTACAATACAGTTAACCCTATATTCAATAACCTACCTCTATTGACCGGCAACGTCACTCAGAGCTCCAGATAAGCTGCGTATTTGCTTAAATACCCAATTAAAATTTCCCCCAAAAAAAGAATTGAAATCAGAAGTAGTGAGTATCAAAAAGCAATAACACATTTGTGGTGCCTTTATCATGCTACAGACCACAAATATAGCATATTGATCTTATTTTCCATGAAAACTCTTCTTGGTATTTCATTAGAATTGTCTCCAATGAGACAATTCTAATGAAATGCCAAGAGATGTTCAATAATTGCTGTCTGTTGATGTGTAAACAGTAGTGTGATTTTATTTTACCCTATTAAAATTTTGCAATACCCAATTGCTTCAGAAATGATGGAGTGAAAATACTGGTATGTGCTGGTACAAATGTACATACAGATTCATGACCTGCCTGCCCCATGTGTGCAAACACCTACTTTCAATCATATAAATGTGCGATAGGTGATATTCTTACATGCACATGTACATATTCCCGTTTGTACCAGTATAAACATAGATAATCACAAACTGTCTACACATTGCATGTTCCACTTTTGTAAGACTGATGTATTTTTAGTTTGTAACTTTGAGTTACACCAACATTGTAAATAGACAGCTTAAGGTGTGCAGGCCCGTACGCAGGAATTAATTTAGGGGGTGGGAGGTGCGTTATCGACGGCGCGAAGGGCGAAGAATGTGTTTTTGCACATCCACGGACGGACTTCGGCAGATTAACTCTTTCACCTCTAAGTAACTGCGATGGATTTTGATATGTTAATTTTGCAACCAATCCAATCATCAGAACAGATTTTCAGACCAGTCCATTTATGAACATGGGGTGTTTTTGTTCTCAAAATTATGAAAATGACTTGCAAAAAGTGCAGATCCGGATGAGACGGCTCGTCACGAGCCGGCTCATCTGGATCTATTTTTTGCCAATACCACTATACAGGTTGGTGGTGTTGAAAGGATTAGGGGGGGGGGGTGGCGTACGCACCCGTCGCACCCCCTCTGCGTACGGGCCTGGTGTGATCGGAACTGGTGTATAACAATAGTTTTTCACATTGCAATACTGCAAATGAAATATGTGCAAGTTTAGCATTAGTTTATAGCTTAGAATACCTATAAATAGAAATTACATGCACACATTGTGAAAATGCATGTTGTAGGCTTTTATAAGCATGTTTAAGAAATTACGCACGCACTTTAAACAGACCAACTGTTGTTCATAATACAGTAAACGCAACTGCCCATGGTTTTATTACTTATATTTACACTGCATTTTCGGATAGTTTCAAAGATGTAAATAACCATATACGACGTAAAAATTAGGAATCTTATTATTTTACGTCGTTTTGTCGCAATTCATGGAGCAGCGACGTTGCCGGTTAACAGCGTGACGTTATTGACAACGACGATGAACGTCATGCAATCTCATGACGTCAAACAAACTTTAACGAATCAACAACGTCATGCGACGTCACGTGGTGCTAATGCATACCCGTAGCCAGGGGGGGGGGGGGAGGGGGTGCGTTGGGTGCGTCCGTATCCAACTTTTTCAGACAAGCCAAGATTGTTTTTGCTCATGAACACACAATCACGTTATCTGGAGCGACCGTTAATTACGCCATATAAATACAGCAATTTATTATATACCTATCAAAGATATGTGGTGAATTCATGGTGTATTCTTCAGCCAGATACGACACGGCAGATTGAAATTCCGTATACCACTCAGTGGCTTTCTGAATCCATATTCCACTCGGTTCTCGTTCTGATTTGAGAGAACTACTTGTCATCAGGAAAGTTCGGGAAATCATAATGATGTCCTTCAAATGAGAATAACCTCGTAAAAGCTAGTAATTTTCACTTAAACTGCATGCTGTCAACGGACAATACACTTGATGTAGGATATTAGTCGGGATATGTTTAGAAAATAGGACAGAAAATGATAGCTGAAATTTGACGTCGTTTCTGGTCGCGTGTCACTAGCGCGACGTCTCAATGCTAGGCGATAAACCAAATGACTGCCGTCAAAGCACTGCGCAGAAAATAATTACAAATTTGTAATCCAATTATACGATTTTTCAATGCAATATATGTGTTTTAAATGTTTGACTTGTGTATAATAAACGCAATATTAGTACAGTAACTTGATCCTTGGACCGGAAAGCTCTCGTTTGTCTTGGGCAGATCAGCTGATCAACTCGACTGCGTCTCGTTGATCCAGCTGATCTGCCTAATACCAACTCGAGCTTTCACCGCCCAAGCATCAAGTTACTTTACTAATAGTATATATGTATAGTGACGTCAGTGTGAATAACAAAATGTAACATATATTCCAACTATTTGGGACCTGACCACGTGGGAAGCAAGTCAAAACGGCCCCTGGTCAAAACGGCCCGGATTTGGTCAAAATTGCCCCTAAGTTTTGGTAATTTGGTCAAAACTGCCCCTACTACAACGGCTCCCTATTATATTTTTTTTCTACATATATATATATATATATATAAATTCTTAATATTCATCTAAAATAACAATAATAAATGACCTTATATTATGAATATTGATGAAAACGAACTTTAATATGCATGCAATATATTGTTTTTATATTTGTGTATGGTTTGTATATCTTATCAATTACCATGGATGTTTTTCACACCTTTATGTAGACAAAAGCCCATTATCTATTACCTTGTATTTTAGTGGGGATACAACACAATTAATAACAACTTGTTATAGCCGATAATAATAGTCTTTTATAGATTTGAATAAATACAGCACATGTAGACTATAACACGTTAGCGAACAGTGTAATCCTTGATCAGACTGCGAATTCAGTCAGTTATGTGGTGGCTGACTATATTGCAACAATTAAATTACACATTTTATCATACAGTATGGCTATAAAAACAAATATATGTGACGTGCCAAGCGAAAACCTCCCTTATCGGCTGATTCTGACCTCGGCCTGGCTGATTCGTACCTTATTTTTGGGGCCGATTCGGACCATGCGTTTGGCTGATTGTGACCACTCTTTGGCTGATTCGGACCATCTGCTCTTTTGCTGATTCGGACCAATTGTTTTGGCTGATTCGGACCTTAGATAGTTAACAAAATACATATATATAGTTTGAAAGCATGTATACAGACACTATAGTCTGGATAGATTTTAGTAATTTAATAGTTATTTAGTTATTTACGGTGTTCTCGACGTGTTTGCGTACTGATTTATCTGCAGAACAAGTACAATGCATCTATATACGCTGGCTACAAATACACAAACATTTTGTTATCATCTGATTGGTCCAATTATTCCGCGTTTGGAAAGACGTGAACACAGTGTGGCAAACTGATCAGGAACTACTCAATTATCTGATAATTAACACATAAACTATTATGGTTTGGAATATAAGAATGAAATAATGTATATTTGGAACCAGTGTAGCTCCAGATCAGCGAGCGCATACATGTACACAACCGGATCAGGGTCTACACATGTTGCAATCCCATACAACATTGCACTATGTCATTCATAAACAACAAGGATCTGCATCACGTTTCACCAATAAACCATTGCGGTATTTCGTACAAGTACAATACTGAATTCATATTTATGTGCAACCATTGTAGCAACATATCAGCGAGCACATGTGTGCAGTCTGATCAGTGTTCTACGCTGTTTGCTATTCTATACTACCTTACGTTATGCTTGTGCTTTCAGCCAATACACCATTGTGGTACTACATACAAGAATGAGTTCACATGTATGTACAAGCAGTGTAGCCCCGACTCACTTGCTCAAATTTGAAATCAGAATCACCGACAGAAAAACGTTTAAAACTTGTGTATCGTATATGTACTTAGATACACGACGTACACTATACTCATAGTAGAAACAAAGTACATTTTTATAGTCGTCTCATAATCACTATGATCACTTTTTTGCCAGACACATTTTAGTGAAGTAGTTTTACTTTCTGGTAGCTTAATTATCAGTGATCGTTTTGACCAGACTGCGGAAATTTACACTGTTCGCAAAGTGAATAATCCCCATTTTACCCTGACGAGCCATATTATGTTCGGTATGACAATTTGTAATACATACTTTTGAAAACAATCACATGGTTTGGATACATGACAGGTTCCGTCACGGATTTGGTAATATTTGAATCACCAAAATAAGAATCCGCAAATGGCAATTTCAACTGTTTTGGCACGTACATGTAGTTCGATATTGCATATCAAAGGGAAGATTTCGCCCTTTGTCCATTTGAAAGACAATTGCTTACTGCTTACGGAGCACAGCTGAAAACCGTTTTGTCTGTTTACATGTAGCGTGCAAGCGACACGGTGCAAATTTCACAATCGGGTATTTTATACGCCTATAATCACGTCCTGTGAGAGAAATTGGCTACGGTAATTCAATTAAATTCAATTCGTTTATTCAATTCGTTTATTGGCACTAAAAAGCAAAAAACACATTTATAGCCATATAACAAATATATATGATGGTTTCATGGAAATGTATTCTCACTAGACATATTAGCCAAGAGATATGATTAGGCTAAATCATTGCACAATCAGTTTGTTGCTAGTCCACTGCATTCTAAACTCTTTCTGTCCTCATTAAATTTCATATACTATTTTCATCTTGCTCACACAGGCTGTATGCCGCGACAAGCCATTCAATCAGTTATAATAAAACGGTTCAGATGGCGACCACGACTTACACCGAGTGAGAAATATGAACCATATGTAACACTGTCCATGACCAATTTTGGATATACCCAGTAGTTATTGGGGTTCGTTTTCTATTCAAGCAATTATCAGAATGCAGTACTAGCTAGACATTGTTCCGTGTGCATGCCGATGTGCACCCCACAATTCCGCTTGGGGATTCTGGTGTGTCCATAGAAATGCATCCAAAACAGTGAGTGGTGGCCGATGTTATTTATCAACGTTCACGGTTTCTATTCAAGCAATGATCCTAATGCAGTACCAGACATTGTTCCGTGTGTATGCCGATGTGCACCCCACAATCCGGCTTGGGGATTCTGGTGTGTCCACAGAAATGCATCCAAAACAGTGAGTGGTGACCGATGTTATTTATCAACGTTTACCGTTTCTATTCAAGCAATTATCATAATGCAGTACTAGACATTGTTCCGTGTGCATGTCGATGTGCACCCCACAATCCCGCTTGTGGATTGTGGCGTGCCCACAGACATGCATCCAAAACAGTGAGTGGTGACCGATATTATTTATCAACATTCATGGTTTCTATTCAAGCAATTGTCATAATGCAGTACTAGACATTGTTCCGTGTGCATGCCGATGTGCACACCACAATCCCGCTTGGGGATTCTGGTGTGTCCACAGACATGCATCCAAAACAGTGAGTGGTGACCGATGTTATTTATCAGCGTTCACGGTTTCTATTCAAGCAATTATCATTATGCAGTACTAGACATTGTTCCGTGTGCATGCCGATGTGCACACCACAATCCCGCTTGGGGATTCTGGTGTGTCCACAGACATGCATCCAAAACAGTGAGTGGTGACCGATGTTCTTTATCAGCGTTCACGGTTTCTATTCACGCAATTATCATTATGCAGTACTAGACATTGTTCCGTGTGCATGCCGATGTGCACACCACAATCCCGCTTGGGGATTCTGGCGTGTCCACAGACATGCATCCAAAACAGTGAGTGGTGACTAATGTTATTTATCAATGTTCATGGTTTCTTTCAAGCAATGATCATAATGCAGTACTGTTTCTTGTATAAATTGCTACATACATGTACATGTAACTATGTGTTGTCATTTAGTCTCTGTCTTAAAGCAAAGTAACACACTTTGATAACTTCTGTACTATCCTTGTCGACGTACTAGACATGAGTGTTTTAAACTTAGTCACGTTTGGCCAGTGACAATAATATGGTTTAAGATATATTTGTCTGAGTTCTCTATACTTTGGACATACAAGTATGAAGTGATATTCAGATTCTATTGCATTCATATTACAGTATATACAAATTATATCAGCTCGTGGTATGTTTGCATATCTGCCAGTTTCAATTAATAAATCATGTGAAGATAGTCTGAGTCTGGAAAGTGAATTTCTGTATTTGTTAATAGTAATTGTATGTAGGTACTTTTCCATTTCAAAACTATTTTTAAATGAGCTGTATGCTGATACTCTGTTTGAACTATTAATAGATGCGTTCCAGTTTTGTTTATATATATATCAATGATGCGTTGATTTATCATGTTATGATTTATGATCAGTGTATCCTGGTTTTGCCACAACTCAGACATTCCAATATCATCTAGAATTTGTTTAATTTGTGATGCCCAATTGTTGCCTCTATAATTATTGTTATTATTTACATCTTTCAGCATGTTATACATTATTTTAGGTAAAGTTTCGTTAGCTTTCACTATCTTAACCCAATATTTAGTCATTATTATTTTTCTTCTGATCTTCGTAGGATATCTACCTAATTCTCTATATAGACCGTCAAGATTTGTATATTTTTTCACTGATAATATTTTTCTTAAAAATGTGCAGTGCATTTGTTCTATATTTTTAGCCTCATGGTTACCCCAGCATTCCGCACCGTAATTCAGTATGGATCCCACTAGACTGTCAAACAATTTACATTTTTTCGGATACTGGTATTTCAATTTGATTAAGCATTATGAATAGGTTGTGCATGGCATATGATGAATGTTGTGCAAGTCTTCTTTGTGTTCTATTCCAATTTCCATTTTTAAAAAGGTGTGTTCCTAGATACTTAAATGACTACTACCTCAATTATTGTATTATTTAATAAAAAGTGGTGTGTTGTGTGTCGTCCACGTTCAAATATCATGATTTTTTTTTTTTTGTATTTATTTTCAGAGCCCATGTATTGCAATAAAGGTATATGTCATTTAGTAAAGCCTGTAGTGTTTGTGGTGTTTGAGCAAAAACAATTGAATCATCTGCAAACAATAGAATGTAGATTTTCATTTCCTGTGTTGAAAAAATGCGGTCTATATTGTCATTTATGTTAATTAAAATGTCGTTGATAAAAAATATAACTATTAAACTAGAGCTAGGATCACCCTGTTTGACATCGATGTTTGAATTAAAGTAAGGTGATGTTTTGGTCTTATATCGTATGCATTGTTTTACCTCCCTATACATTGCTTGCAGTGCTTTTACAAGTTTGGAGCTGACCCTTTCTTGCAATAATCTTTGCCAAATATAGGTTCTTTCAAGCTTATCGAATGCTTTTTCGTAATCTATGAAAGCGCAGTAAAGTTTTCTTTGTTGACTTAAAGTATTATCAATAATGGCATGTAGAGTAAAAATGCAATCTACCGTCGACTTTCCTTTTGGAAACCCAAATTGATTTGGGATAATTTGTTCATGTTTGATAGACGATTTTGTTAGTAGAACCTGCGAATATATTTTACCTAATACATTAATCAATGTAACTCCTCGATAGTTTTTTAAATCTTCGATGTTACCTCCTTTAAATATTGGAACTATGATACCCTCCCCCCATGCTTTCGGATATTCGCTATTGTGAAATAGTCGATTGAATAATTGCAGTAAAAAATCTGAAATAATGTCATATGAGTGTTTATAAACTTCTGCGACTATTATTTTGTGAAAATATTGACTCCTCTATTCCAGAACGACTAATGTCTTTATCTAGGTCTTCGTCCATCTGATCTCGTACATTATTTTCCCTGTTAAAAATATGTATAGGTTCTGTTTCATATAATTGTTGAAAATGTACATGCAAATCCGATACATTTTATTTCTCAGCAACTGGTACATTTGTTTTATACTGCTCTTTTATTTTCTTCCAAAATTGTTTAGGATTAGATTTTCCTAATTCTGATAGTTTTTGTCGTTCCTGTAGCTTATACATTGTATTTGTATTTTTCCTTTCTTTTAGTGCGGTTGTATGCATTTTTTATGTCAATAAGGCGTTCTCGGTTGTCCTCTGTTTTATTCCTCACAAATGCATTTCTAGCTATTTTATTTTGTTTCATTGCATCATAGCATGCTTTGTTGAACCACCTATTTGTTTACCTATTAGTCATATTTCTGTTGAAGTTGTTTCTTTGTGTTTTACCAAATATCTGTTGAGTATTTTCTTGCATAAAATTTACAAAATTATTAACAACTCCATTTATGTTTGTGTTACTATCTTGGACACTAGTTTGTATATTATTTAATTGAGTTCTGCTTGGAGTCTAAATGACGCTTGAAATCATTTATTTTACTTGCATCCCATTTAATATACTTCGTATTTCCATCTTCTGTCTGGTCTTGTCATATAGTGTTCCTTCCTATTCCTATATGAATACCTGTGTGATCAGAGAATTCATTTGGGGTCAATATTCGAAAATCATTAATGTAGGAGAAATCATTTCTATTTAATATTAAATAGTCAACAGTGCTCGATCCATTTAGTGAATGGAATGTATATTCCCCCACATTCAAATCAGTGAATAATCTACCATTTCCTATTACCATAGATGTGGTCTTGCATATTTCTATCAATCTATACCCATGTACATCTATCACCTGATCTCTGTTGGATCGTGGTGGAATTAATACATTCTCAGACATATGATATTCATCTGCATCTATATAGAGAATGTTAGGTTAGTGCCGTTAATGGGAAAAAATATCTGGCAAGGCTTAGGAAACGGGATGGGCGAGGCTCTGCCGAGCACATCCCGTTTCCAAGCCGCGCCAGATATTTTTCCCATTCACGGCACTAACCTACTATTCTATTTATCCCGCCAACACATACAAATGGCTGTAAAATGCAAAACTAGTATTGACTGGATATCAAAATTGTTTCACGGCACCGTGTTTCACAGCACATACGTACTGTGTTGACGGGATAAATAGCTATCGAATGACAAAGAGTCATTTTCTGTGGATGTTCGACAATTTAAATCACCAATAATAAAAGTTTTTCCAAGTAATTTATATTTTTCTAAACCTATTTCTAACTGTTCAAAGAAATCGTATTGGTCAGTAATGACAGTCGAAGTATGTGGTGGAATGTATGTGCAACAAACATATAGGTCTTGATCAAAGTCAAACAGATCTTTACACAGTTTTACCCAGCAAATGCCATGCTGGTCTTTCTCTACAATCTGTATTTTTCCATTTAAGGAATGTTTATAATACACTGATATACCGCCACTGAATCGTCCTCTTCGTGTGTTTGCCGATTTATTGCCAAATAAATGTTCACAATTATGCCCGTTTATGTTAAGATTAATGCATGTGTTACTAGAGATCCATGTTTCTGTAAGAAAAGTAATGTCATATTTATCTATTATGCTTAAGAAATCTGTATCAGCTATTTTTCGCGCAAGTCCTTTGACGTTCCACGATAATATCAGCAGGTTACTCTCTTGACTTCCCTAACGCTGCACGATACCGCGTGGTTCACACACTTCACCATCTACGAATATCTTCTACACCTGGTTGTTGATATACAGTTTTGTACCAAATATACGGCCGGTGTTTCCTCGGTTTTCTTCTTCTCTTAGAGTAGGATATAGCGCCTTTCGTGCATCTCGGACTTGTTGTGGCCACTGGATTCCTATGCCTTGATTTGCGTCCTTAAGCCTCTTTTTGATCGGTTCTTCCCGTGCTGCTAGTCGCACCTTTTCCCTCTCGTGGTAGTAGTGAAATTGACAGGGTTTACCGTTGTAAGGAATGCGATATGTTCCAGACTGAAGAAGGAAATTATACAATAACGGTACATTCTAGTGGTTGTAACCAATATAGCTTAAATACTGTCGGTATAAAATGATAAACTATACTAACTTCTACACTGTGAAATAATGGTCGACTGTGGTTGTCAGTATAATGATTACTAAACTGCCTCAATATCAATTGTGAACGCAGCAACGATGGTCCCGTCATAACTTGGGAATTTATTTGATTTGGAACGAAGGTTTAGTAATGAGTATTTTATTCCCAGATGGCTTAATCATACACTTGACCAAAAATATGTTTCTCCATTTTTCCGCTACCCTCCGGAGATATAGATCTACATCTTTATAGATTTGCATACCCAGGTCGAAGATACACCAGTTCGCGACAGCCCATGTTGACGACTCCATCCATGTATTTTCTACATAGTCGATGAGTGGGGCGATCTGCTCTGAGCTGTTGAGGTCGCGTAGGGCACCGAAGGTTGGTCTAAACACTTTAGCCGCAATACTATCCCACCGATCGATAATTGGATGAATCCTGATATGTAATCAATAAAATATATCTGACCATCATGCTAGGATTTTCACGAAAAATATGAAAATATTTTGTAACGAATACGGATAAAATGCGGTAATATAACACAATTGTTGTGTTGTTTTATTAAATTATATTAATTATCATTATTATTCATTATAATACATACAAATTATATACTATCAAAAACTCGAACTTATAAATACATAACAAAAAACAATACCTCATTTTTTTGGGGGAGGCCGTTTTGACCATATATGGGCCATAAAAAATAACTGACCATCATGCTAGTGACATCGCGTAGCGATTTTCACGAAAAACGAATATGGATAAAATGCGGTAATATAACACAATTTTTGTGTTGTTTTATTAAATTATATTAAGTATCATCATTATTCATTATACTACATACAAACCATCAAAAACTCTAACTTATAAATACATAAAATAAAAACTATACCTCTTTTTTTTTGGGGGGGGGGGGCCGTTTTGACCATTTATTTTTGACCGGGGCCGTTTTGACCCATTTAGGGGGAGCAATTTAGGAGGTACAGGCCACACTCACTTACTCGAATTCGAAGGGAGATAAAAAAATACTTTCAGTTAACCGTAGTTTGACGTATCCGTAGTACGCAACCTGTCGGACAACAAAACTATTTTATTGACAGTTAGAACCAAATGATTACTTGCTGATGTAGCCTTGAGTAGTAAATATGATTTATTTTAGCAATTAAATGTACATGAATACATGTTAAATGCTGTTTCTAAGACAAATAATATTTAAACACTTTCGGTTTGTTTACAAATACACATATGCATGTCTGTGTGTAATTAATAGATAACCCGGATGTGGCACACGTGACATGCGCATGTAGCGATATGTACATATTCAGTTCACCAATGAAATAAATAATAACAAGAACATAATATATAATTAATTAATAAATTATACACGGAAACAACACAAAACAACAAGAAATACTGATTTGTAACACTATTATAAATGATTATTTCTGACCAGACTTGATTGTACAAACTAATAATGTTTAGAACATAAAACTCGCCCATTCAATGTTTCGTCCCTATACTGTATAATCTGAATCCACACCAGTTTCGATTGTTGCACTGTATGTAATTACAGTTTTAAATTAAACACAAAACGTCACATACATGTACACAGTAAATACAGTTAGAATAATATCACAATCGATCCCCATCTAACGTTCAAGTAAAAGCATTTAATGCCAGTCCAATTAAAATAGTTGTCATTTATTGCTCACCACTTAATGATCACCGACGGTCATTTCGGGAGTCCTGTTTAATCAGTGTCAACGCAAACACCTTTAACTACGGTCTGAATACCCGAATTTGATCAGGTAAACTGCAGGTGACAAACTTCTACTTACCTCCGCAAATTGACATTTCGACTTAGCGAGTGCCAGTTTGAAATACAATACAAATATACAATACAAATATTTTATTCAGCATTAAACATATACATGCTTATAGCCTACATATTTCTTGTTTATGGTGGTGAAAAACATGGTTTCCTGGAGTGGTTCATACAGATTATCGGATAATGATATACATGGCGTGAATTTTCTGGAAGCATTATTTGAAATACAGTAGATTTACGTTTTCGGGACCTAAATATACCTTCGAATAAACGGAAAATTTGAGTTATCGAAATTTGACTTAACCGAACTTAGTTATATGGAAAATAATAGGATTTTAAACGGGACCGTGCTAAATAAAGTCGTAAATGTCACAGAATGCAGGATTTAGCGTCTAAATTTCAAACCCCCCCCCTCCCGGACCCACCCCCACCCCCCCACCCCCCACCCCCCCCCCCCCACCCCTACAATTTGTGTGTTGTTTTATTAAATTATATTAATTATCATCATTATTCATTATACTACATACAAACCATCAAAAACTCTAACTTATAAATACATATAATAAAAACTATACCTCATTTTTTTTGGGGGGCCGTTTTGAACATATATGGGCCGTTTTGACCATTTATTTTGGACCGGGGCCGTTTTGACCCATTTAGGGGAAGCAATTTAGGAGGTACGTGTATACGGAAGGTTTCTGATAGTCTGCTTCACAATGTCATTATAACACCTTTCTTGTGAGAAATTCGATAAGTCAAATTTCCTACACACAATAGCATATAATTCCTACTCCTAAATAAAGTCGTAAATGTCACAGAATGCAGGATTTAGCGTCTTAAAATTTCAACCCCCCCCCCCCCCTCCCGGACCACCCCCCCCCCCCCCCCCCCCATGACATGCATTTGTAACAACATCCCGCATCATTCTACGGAAAGCCCATGTTGCCCGCTAACCCCAAAGGTCAAGGTCACTGAATTAGAAATGTCCGTGTTTGGAAAAGTTAACGCTCAGTTTATGCTTTAATATTCCATACATGCATTTGTAACAACATCCCACATCATTCTACAGAAAGCCCATGGTGCCCGCAAACCCCAAAGGTCAAGGTCGCTGACTTAGACATTTCTGTGTTTGGAAAAGTTAACGCTCAGTTTATGCTTTAATATTCCATACATGCATTTGTAACAACATCCCGCATCATTTTACAGAAAGCTCATGATGCCCGCTAACGCCAAAGGTCAAGGTCACTGACTTAGAGAAATGTTCGTGTTTGGAAAAGTTAACGCTTAGTTTATGCTTTAATATTCCATACATGCATTTGTAACAACATCCCGCATCATTCTACAGAAAGCCCATGGTGCCCGCTAACCCCAAAGGTCAAGGTCACTGACTTAGAAATTTCCGTATTTGGAAAAGTTAACGCTCAGTTTATGGTTTAATATTCCATACATGCATTTGTAGCAACATCCCGCATCATTCTACAGAAAGCCCATGGTGCCCGCAAACCCCAAAGGTCAAGGTCGCTGACTTAGAAATTTCCGTGTTTGGAAAAGTTAACGCTCAGTTTTAGCGCTCAGTTTATGCTTTAATATGCCATACATGCATTTGTAACAACATCCCGCATCTTCTACAGAAAGCCCATGGTGCCCGCTAACCCCAAAGGTCAAGGTCACTGAATTAGAAATTTCCGTATTTGGAAAAGTTAGCGCTCAGTTTATGCTTTAATATTCCATATATGCATTTGTAACAACATCCCGCATCATTCTTCAGAAAGACCATGTTGCCCGCTAACCCCAAATGTCAAGGTCACTGAATTAGAAATTTCCGTGTTTGGAAACGTTAACGCTCAGTTTATGCTTTAATATTCCATATATGCATGTGCAACAACATCCCGCATCATTCTACAGAAAGCCCATGGTGCCCGCTATCCCCAAAGGTCAAGGTCACTGACTTAGAAATTAACGCTCAGTTTATGCTTTAATATTCCATACATGCATTTGTAACAACATCCCGCATCATTCTACAGAAAGCCCATGGTGCCTGCCGACCCAAAGGTCAAGGTCACTGAATCAGAAATTTCCGTATTTGGAAAAGTGAACGCTCAGTTTATGCTTTAATATTCCATATATGCATGTGTAACAACATCCCGCATCATTCTACAGAAAGCCCATGGTGCCCGCTATCCCCAAAGGTCAAGGTCACTGACTTAGAAATTAACGCTCAGTTTATGCATGGTGCCCGCTATCCCCAAAGGTCAAGGTCACTGACTTAGAAATTAACGCTCAGTTTATGCTTTCATATTCCATACATGCATTTGTAACAACATCCCGCATCATTCTACAGAAAGCCCATGGTGCCCGCCGACCCCAAAGGTACAAGGTCACTGAATTAGAAATTTCCGTATTTGAAAAAGTTAACGCTCAGTTTATGCTTTAATATTCCATATATGCATTTGTAACAACATCCCGCATCATTCTACAGAAAGCCCATGGTGCCCGCTATCCCCAAAGGTCAAGGTCACTGACTTAGAAATTAACGCTCAGTTTATGCTTTAATATTCCATAAATGCATTTGTAACAACATCCCGCATCATTCTACAGAAAGCCGCCCATCATTCTACAGAAAGGCCATGGTGCCCGCTAACCACAAAGGTCAAGGTCACTGAATTAGAAATTTCCGTGTTTGGAAAAATTAACCCTCAGTTTATGCTTTAATATTTCATACATGCATTTGTAACAACATCCCGCATCATTCTACAGAAAGCCGCCCATCATTCTACAGAAAGCCCATGGTGCCCGCTAACCCAAAAGGTCAAGGTCACTGACTTAGAAATGTACGTGTTTGGAAAAGTTAACACTCAGTTTATGCTTTAATATTCCATACATGCATTTGTAACAACATCCCGCATCATTCTACAGAAAGCCCATGGTGCCCGCTATCCCCAAAGGTCAAGGTCACTGACTTAGAAATTAACGCTCAGTTTATGCTTTAATATTCCATAAATGCATTTGTAACAACATCCCGCATCATTCTACAGAAAGCCGCCCATCATTCTACAGAAAGGCCATGGTGCCCGCTAACCACAAAGGTCAAGGTCACTGACTTAGAAATTTCCGTGTTTGGAAAAATTAACGCTCAGTTTATGCTTTAATATTTCATACATGCATTTGTAACAACATCCCGCATCATTCTACAGAAAGCCCATGGTGCCCGCTAACCCCAAAGGTCAAGGTCACTGACTTAGAAATTTCCGTATTTGGAAAAGTTAACGCTCAGTTTATGCTTTAATATTCCATACATGCATTTGTAACAACATCCCGCATCATTCTACAGAAAACCCATGGTGCTCACTAACCCCAAGGTTATTACAAGCTCCTTATATACTATCAAACTGCGCCAGGCGGGACATTTTGCTCCGCGGAGCTCTTGTATTCCTTAAATACAGCAAGCACATGTTACGATGTACCGTATCTTCGTCCTCAGTAGCGCTGCCAAAACATTTTTTTGTTGAAAAAAAAAACAACAACAACACCAAAATATTAAACATCATCAGACGACAATGTTTGTTTCCAGCATTCTATGCGTTAATCGAAGATTCCGTATTTTCAGACACAGAGGACTTGTTTATAGTGGTCACAAAAGAAGATCTAGCGACAGCAGATGACAAGTTTCAGAATATCGAAGATGTGGACGCGGATGGCGCTCAGGCAGCAAGTCCCCGTGAGAAGTTTGAGGCTATAGTTGATGAACTCGCACATGCATTTAGGTCAGAAACCACAAAATATTTTACTCCATAAAACAATAACACTAAATATTCGGTCACAATTTATTCCGGGTAGAAATATACGTATCTGTAGCAGATTTCATCAAAATTGCAAAGTATACTTTTCTAGCAAAGTATACTTTGAGGGAGTAATCATTGATTTTTCCGAAATGCATTATTTCATACAGAACTAATGATTGCATATATTTAATGATTAAAGCTATGCAGAATTATTATACTGAATTTATTACATTATCACAGCCAAAATGGCTGTGATAATGTAATAAATTCAGTATAATAAAAATTAATAAATTTATCCTAAAATTTAAAATTTCTCCCTCAAAGTATTCTTTTGCTCGGAAAGTATACTTTGTAATGTTGGTGAAATAGGCCCCTGGTTTCCCACATGAAGGAGTGTTCCAAAGTTATATTTGAGAGAAAACTCGCATTTGTCAACTTACACATAATACACCATAAATCAACACCCGTAATCACCCGCGTGCACTCCCGTAGTCGTGAAAAAATAAACAAAACCCACAAAAAATCATACGCAGATGCAAACGCCCCGAAAACATTATACAATGTATTTTTGTACAGAAATGTTGATCAGAAATTTAATAGATTGCATACTCCATCGTACATGTTTGAATAGCTTGAACTGATACACTCGTGTACGTCGACTTCCGCGTGAACAACTTCACTTACTCGTTGTTTACGCGGAATCCGCCGCACATTCGTGTATTACTCCACGCTATTCAAACATGTACGATGGAATATCCTCTATAACACTATTATTTTGATTCAAATTGTTTTAGAAAATCCTTGTTTGCCAAACAACTGGTGTCCGAGTATTTAGGGTGGATACTTCATATACCGTGACAGTCGAACCTGTGTTAAATAGCACATTGGAATAGAAATTACCTGTCTACAACAGCCATACTTTTGTGTTCCCAATTACTAGTATTTGATTACTACATAAATGACCCTGCGAATAAAGACCTGGTGTGAACAAAGACCACATTGTTCTCTTCTCATGGCTGTCCTTTATTCACAGGTTTCACTGTATAGCCATTCGCTGTTACTTTAATTTTTCATATAGCTGCTACAGAACCGTATTTTCCATAACCCGCAATATGTCTGCACATGGTCTAAACAAAATAAAACATAGGTTCACTTACGTAAATAAACAAAAAGCAAAAAAGAAGCAACTGAAATTCAGTCTCGTCTGACGATCACAGTTCTATGAAATGTTCACTGGCTCCAACACAGTTGGTACATTTTGGTTCAGAAATGACGCTAACCCTTCGAACGCGGGAAACGAATATTGTCGTCTGCTGTTGTTTTATAAGTTGTCTTTTTCTCAATAAAACATGGTTTGACTGCACTTGAGAATCATTTCCTATGGAAATTATTCTAAAGTGCTGTCAAGCCATGTATTTGGTTAAAAAAATGGAAAATAAAAATAAACAGCAGACGATAAAATTTAACTCGGCATTGTAAGGGTTTAAACTATGCTAATGTTTACATCTTCCATAAATGTATAATGGAAAGGCTCTTTCAGCGTACTGCGTTTATATCCCAATGTCTACACAATTGCAGCGGAAATTGTCGCTTTGACGTCAGCAATGTGACAAATTCCGTTGAATCTAACGTCAATAACGCCCGGAAGTAGTTCTAAGGAAAGTTACTCCTGCGTTTCCAAGTTGGGTGGAAGCTAATTACGCCACGTCGGAAAATATCGTTCGGAAACCACGTGATTTCAATCCCTGATGTGTCTATTTTTAGCATCAAGGGGTCGGTGAAGCATAATCTTCACCGGTGGACGAGTTACGGGGATGACGTCGGATACGATAGTGACGAAATCGACCTCCAAGCGTTAAAGCTGTTGCGGAAGCTGGTGTTGCCGGGCAGACCAAGACAAGCCCAGATCCCGAAATTGTCGCCATGGCAACAGCTCCAACTGAAATTCTGGGAATTCACGCGACAGCGTCTAGATGTGCAGACGTCAAATGGCAAAGTATTGGCAGTGATTTTTATAATCATAATCGCGATAATATTTTGGAAACTTATCAATTCGTCTTATTGAAAACGTATTGTAAATGGCATGCACAAAACTAACTATGTCCTGTGGCAAGTAACAATGAGTGTATTATGGTACATTATATGATATATACATATTGGTAAATAGGTTGGGGTGTATATTACAGGACAATATGATATATAGTGAGTTATGTTTGGAAAGAGTAATTGTTACGAAGAAAACAATGCGATATGTATGTATTAGGAAGGTAAAAAAAATATTTGGTGTGAAAAAATAAATATTTAACAAGGTGCATGATCACGTGGTTACAACAACAACAACACTTACTAAAACTTCCAGAAGCGCCTCCGATTCAAGGTATATATTATTTTATATTGTCCTTATTATGTAATGGATTTTGGAAAAAATATGGCGCATCCAACGCGTCTTGTCGAGCTGCATTTTGTGGTCTCGGTACTTTGGCCCAAACTTCTTCACACAAATGACATAAGTATGAGTCGAAGTCCCGGGACGACCAAATGCAGCTGATTAAGACGCGTTCGCTGCGCCACATTTCATCAAAATCCGTTGCCTATTAAAGAAAATATCAAATATAACTTTCTTTGGAGTGGGCGTGATTTCAACACTTTGAGCCATTGTTGTTGTTGTTGTAACCATCTTACAAATGATGGTTTATCGAGAAAAGAAAGACCAAATATGAAAGAACAGCGGACGGAAAGCAATTTTCGTTTGCCACGTACTAGGTTACATTCCACCATTGATTGCCACTACATGTAGTAAGATTATATATTACATGTATACTACACTATATAATTTAACAGAAACCTGGATTTATTAAAAATACATATAGCATGGAATATTTTCTGACTAGCATTTTCATAATGAATTAGCTTGTGGACAGTAAAATATGACGAGAAAACAAGGTGTTGACAATCATGTAAGAAATTCCCATGACTCGGAAGGCATGCTTGATTAAAAAGGATAGGGTCATGTGACGTATGAATATGTAGGAACTGTCACAGGCAGTAAAATGAAAATTTTCTCAATATTTTTGTTGCAGGAGTAAATGAATATGTACTTCTAATAATTCCAATCCGAAATTCACCAGAAACCACAAACGGTTGACTCAAAGCAAGCCAAATGTTTCGCACTATTTCTTCAATATGTACTACTTTCGACACTAAGACCCACACTCGATTTACTGGAATGAAACCACTAAGGGTTTAACTTAGTTACTGCCGGAAATTGTTCTCTTTAACCCTTACACCGCTATCTTAATTTTGTGTCACCTCCTATCATCAAAAACATGCTTTGACAGCACTTTATAATATTTACAACATGGTTTGACAGCACTTTAGAATCATTTCCATTGGATATGATTCTGAAGTGCTGTCAAACTATGTTTTATTGAGAAATAAGGCAATATATAAAAGCAACAGCAGACGACAATTGTTCTGTGTAGCGGTCTAATGGTTAATATTTGACATTTTGTCGCTTATCGCCAATACCGATTTCGAAAATCATTCATAGTTTCCATGCTTACTATTATTTTCAATATTTCTTGACAAAAGCATGTTTTGACAGTGCATGAGAATCGTCTCCATTCTCATATGCTGTCAAACCTGGTTATTTTGTTAAGAATTAAGGAAAAAATGAAAAACAGCAGACGACAATTTTCGTCTCCAGCGTAGTGAGGGTTAAGGCTGGACTCGCACATCGCAGGTTGTAATAAAGTGAGACATATTTGTTTCGTCCATTCTTTAGACGTCATTTTTGTACAAAACAAGCATTGATTTACCACGACCGGACGTGTAAATTGACATTATGGCATTATTATACGTCTTTACCTCAAATATAAATTAGTCCTTGGGCCAAAGGGGTTGCAGTTACCATCTGAGCGCACCAAACCAAAGTGTTATTAACTTGTTTATGGTCATAAACTATCAACAATTCTGCTTGCTAGACTTTTCAAAGCGGTAGATTAAGCCTACTAATTTGCATAAACAAAATGGCCACCATTGTAATAAATAATATATACTGTATGCAATATATTGTCATGTAGCTAACATATTCGAATGATATGCAGCCCCATACTGAGGTATAAAATGCCACACAACTTGCTAAATGCAGGCCCAGTATATACATGTTAAAAACAATATAAAACAAATCCAATATGGCCGCCATTTATGAAATGTCTTTAATTTTTAGCCAGGTTTTTTGAAAAAAAATCCAGGCTATTGGATTGGCGAAAGCCGGGCGGGCGGGCGGCGTCCACAATCAATGTTAAGTTTTCGTGTTTGAGTCCATTTCTTTGTTACTGTACCACCTAGGACCACCAAACTTTCACAGCTTCATAATCAAGGGGTGCCCACCACATATCACTATCTAACATGTTACTTTTTTTTTAACTTCACCCATTTTTTCCGCGTAATCGACTTAGCCATTTTCAATGTTAAGTTTTCGCGTTTACAATGTTAAGTTTTCGTGTTTAAGTCCATTTCTTTCGTACTGTACCACCTAGGACCCCACACACACAGCTTCATAATCAAGGGGTACCCACCACATATCACTATCCAATATGTTACTTTTTTTTTTAACTTCACCCATTTTTTCCGCGCATTCGACTTAGCCATTTTCAATGTTAAGTTTTCGCGTTTACAATGTTAAGTTTTCGTGTTTAAGTCCATTTCTTTGGTACTGTACCACCTAGGACCACCAAACTTTCACAGCTTCATAACCAAGGGGTGCCTACCACATACAACTATCCAACATGTGACCATTTTTTTACCTTCACCTATTATTTCTACGTAATTGACTTAGCCATTTTCAACGTTAACTTTTTAACGTACTTCTGGTTAGAGTTTTTTGGTTAAAACTTTTTCGTTATACTATATCTCTGCAACTGCTTCGCCCATTACCTTGAAACTTCACATGCGTGTTTATCATCATCCATATTTTCATTCTAACCCCCAACCGTGCGGCCCCTGTGCCCAATGTCAAGGTCAAATTACTTTGAATTTTTTTTGTTAAAGTTTTTTCGTGTACTATATCTCTGCAACTGCTTCACCCAATACCTTGATACTTCACATGGGTGCTTATCATCATTGTCGCACCTGCTTGCGGAAAGCGCGATCCTGTGCCCAATGTCAAGGTCAAATTACTTTGAATTTTTTTGTTAAAGTTTTTTCGTGTACTATATCTCTGCAACTGCTTCACCCAATACCTTGATACTTCACATGGGTGTTTATCATCATTGTCGCACCTGCTTGCGGAAAGCGCGATCCTGTGCCCAATGTCAAGGTCAAATTACTTTGAATTTTTTTTGTTATAGTTTTTTCGTGTACTATATCTCTGCAACTGCTTCACCCAATACCTTCATACTTCACATGGGTGCTTATCATCATGTCGCACTGCTGCGGAAAAGCTTCGCGTACCCAATGTCAAGGTCAAATTTATTTGAATTTTTTTGTTTTTAAAGTTTTTTGTGTAATATCTCTGCAACTGTTCACCCAATACCCTTGATACTTCACATGGGTGTTTTCATCATTGTCGCCTGCTTGCGGAAAGCGCGATCTGTGCCAATGTCAAGGTCAAATTACTTTGAATTTTTTTGTTAAAGTTTTTTCGTGTACTATATCTGCAACTGCCTTCACCCAATACCTTGATACTTCACCATGGGTGTTTTCATCATTGGTCGCACCTGCTTGCGGAAAGCGGCGATCCTGTGGCCCAATGTTCAAGGTTCAAAATTACTTTGAATAAGTTTTTTGTTAAAGTTTTTTCGTTTGTACTATATCTCTGCAACTGCTTCACCCAATACCTTGATATTAACAGGGTGTTATCATCATTTGTCGCACCAGGCTGCGGAAAGCGCGATCCTGTGCCCAATGTCAAGGTTCAAAATTACTTTGAATTTTTTTTTGTAAAGTTTTTTCGGTGTTCTATATCTCTGGCAACTCTTCCACCATTACCTTGATATTCACATGGGTGCTTATCATCATGTCCGCACCTGCTTGCGGAAAGCGGGGCGATCCTGTGCATTTCAAGGTCAAATTACTTTGAATGAATTTTTTTGTTAAAGTTTTTTCCTGTACTATGTCTCTGCATAACTGCTTCACCCAATACCTTGATACTTCACATGGGTGTTTATCATCATTGTCGCACCTGCTTGCGGAAAGCGCGATTCTGTGCCCTATGTCAAGTTCAAATTACTTTGAATTTTTTTGTTAAAGTTTTTTCGTGTACTATATCTCTGCAACTGCTTCACCAAATACCTTGATACTTCACATGGGTGTTTATCATCATTGTCACACCTGCTTGTGGAAAGCGCGATATCGTCAGCATTTTGGCATACATCCGTCCGTTCGTCCGTGTGTCCGGTTAAAGTTTTTTGGTTAAAGTTTTTCCATCTACTATATCTATTTTTTTAGTGTCCATGCCTCGCCCCAAGGCGCGACATGCAGGCCACGGCCATCTAGTCTACAAAAAGTGGGTATAATTATGTTATCCAAGTGTCTATGCTTGGAAAAAACCTGGCCTTCGTGGCTTTGCCTCGTTTCTTGTTTCGAATAAATTGAATAAAATATGACATAAACTGTTTTATAGCTGATGATATGTGCATATTATGAGAAATAAACACTATAGTGTGATACAGTGTTGTTAAATATGTGTATTTATTCATAAGCATTCTAGTATCCCCGCTCTTAATACGTACAATGTGAATTACTATCATCCTTCAAATGCATAGATTGTGTAGATTGTCGTAACTCGCCACGTATCAATTATCTAAGACAAAGTCACCAGTCAACTTCATGACCTTTATAACCAATACTGTAATAGAGTAATAGGAACCAGTGTACTTGCTACGGTTTAAATTAACACAATCCAAGATGGCCGTCATCTTAATACAATGAATTTCGTAACATAAGAGTCACGTGTGTAATATATTGTCTCTCTATGTGACTCGATACCATAATATTGAAATACAAAATATGGTTGTCATAGTAACTGTTCATAAAATGTATCGGTTAAAGAAAAAAATGGCTTCTTTAGTCCTGCTTTATATAAAACAATGCCGAAAAATGTTGGAGAAATGCTATCTTCCTTATTAATACCATTACGTAACACATATGTTTCAAGTGAAGATATCAGTTTTAATTGTTCACCATCCTATAGTCTCTTGTGCTTGTACAAATAGTTCACATAGTTCCTTTGTAGCAAATGAACTCGCATAGTATATGTCAGTCGCTCAAGACAATATACATCATCTGAGCTGTCTAATTCATCGTCAATTTCATCAGCCATGTTACTGCATGGCGATAGCTTGCACATGTCTGTACACGGCAATCATTTGCAATACATACACATTGTGGTAATTTGCAAACTCTAGGACATTTGCATGACAGGAACTCCAGAATGGTATCCGGCGCCGGTGAACCGTTCATCCGCTTGATGTCCAAACTGCCATCTGGGTGCACACTCCAGCCATGGCCATCTGGACTGGGCGTATCAACATATGCTTCCATGCTTCGACACCATATACCGGCCTGGTAATTGGCTCTCAATGTATGTAATCGTAGACAGTCCTCGCATGGTGGAAGCTGTCCACCCTCGACCTCGCCATTCTTTGCCGGAAACAGCTGGTATCGTAATTCATTAACAGTGCTGACAGTGCTCCTGCCGGCATATAAACGGCATGTGAACTCTTGTAATTTTGTTGCAAGTTCATCGGAGAGCATCCAGTCATTCCCAAATTGTGCAAACATGTATTGAAAACTTGGATTTGTTAGCAATTTCAGACCAACAACTTTCCCTTTTACAGCGAAGGAGCTAACGAAATCACACCCCGTGAATGCATTAAGCCAATCAACGCCTTGCATACACTGTCACCTAAAGGATATGCTAGCTTTGTCACATTGATGAATCTCGTTCTGGTTTGTGTGCCGCATTTCATGAATATATTACAGTCAATGTCGAAGGCAAGACTAATTATTAATACGTCTGTATCCTCTGACACAACGCCAACAGATTCACAACTGGGAGCAACATGTTTTGCGTGCAATATCAAGCGCGTGTCTGCCTCTTCTTGGTTGCTATTCAATGATGGTACTTCGATACAGTCATTTCTCATCAGGCGGATGCACTTGCCGTCGAATGCAACAAACAGTTCCTTTGTGTCAAGTCGCGTTCTTAATGTTTCTTTCTGCCAATCAATGACAAGGAACTCGACAAGGAACTCGATCAGAGCTGTTTTACTGGCAGAACAGGCCAGTAGTTTTCGCCATTGGTGAATTGTATGTCCATGTGAAATGTTTGTATAAAGCACCCCTGTCCATCTTCGTACATTTCTCTCAGCATTTTTGATGGATGTGTCCTTGTATACATCAAATATGATGTCGACTCGTTTGCTCTCATGTCCAGTGTTCAGTGCCGATATGAATAGCTGTTCCGAGACCTCCCCGAAGGTTTTGTTTTCTCCATTCATCTTATGCAACATGCTCATCCCATCAATTAGACATGCCGATGGTGTTGGTATATCACTTGCTGCTGCAACTTTCTTTTCCAGGTGCCTAGCCAAAGATGCTTTGCTGGTTTTTTTTATTGTCCCATCGTAATTTGCCAAGGCCCATGGTAGTGGCCCAAGTGTATGCCTCAAGACGTCTTTTATGTGAAGGTTTCTGCTGCTAGCGATGAGGATAATCCGACCAAAGAGTTTGTAGTCTGCTTTAATAGCAGTTTCCCGGTTTGATTTTCCAGCATTTCTCTGCTTCTTCAAATTGTTGAATGTTTTCAGATTCTGTTTAGGTAGTACATCATGGAATTTTACTGACTTTTTAGTACCAAGCCGCTTTTCTTTGAAGTCATCGTATGCTTTCTTTCTGATCTTATTTGCACTCAACAGGTCATCAGCAATACCAGACGTCGCTGTTGTTCCAGTTGAAATGCTGATTAGATCTGAAGGGCAATTCTCAAATGGGTTTGTCCAATTATCTTGCATCAGCTCTACAAGAGATTTAACGTCAGCTTCGTCCTTTGCAATTCTAGATGGCTCAATATCGTGGTGTATAGACGTCGTATTCCCCATGTCTACCATTGTTCTGAACTGTCTGAGGGAAGCGTTACGATCGGCTGGCAAGTAATATGTTGATACAGCCCCTGGCTTTAGGCTAAATCCCTTTGTTCCACCAGCCGTCTGTGTATCTTTGTTAACAGTCTCTTCGAATGGGGTTTTCTCCCCTATCTGTATGGACAATCCAGCATTCATAAGGCAGTTGTAGCTATCCACATGTTCAATTTATAATCTGCTCATTTGACCGAAATAGACCGTCAGATATTTTGCGTAGTTTATTTTGTCATATGCGAAACACCAGGGAATCATCTCGCGGATGAAGGCCAAATGCATCAACCAATTTCCCTCTCGCAAGGCACGAATCAAGCCGAGTAGAATTTCCACCATATCTATGTATGACATCCAAAAATCCGAAAGCGGTCCATTGTCATTGCGAAGATGGTCGTTATATAGTTCATAATAAATGATGATTATATCAACTGAATTGGTCGATTGTATACTTGTTAGTATGAAGCTGTTATTAATACTATGTAATACTAAATGTATCGACACGAGTCATCAAACACACTTCACATTAGATAACAACTCGCAACATTTTCGTAAGTTTACAAACAAATGCTATAAATTGGCGGCCATATTGGATTTTTCCCGAATAATTTTTGTCTGAAAAATAGCTGCATATTATTTTGTTATTAAATCCATCAATTTGACATATATAATATCATTAATATCATGTTTGCATAGCAATATGTATGGGTAAGTAATTATGCAAAAAAAGACAATGGAGGCCATTTTGCAATATACTAGGCTTAAGCTACCGATTTGAAAAGTCTAGCAAGCAGAAATATATACAGTATGTGTCTCTGAACACATTGGCACCAATTTTGTCCGGTGCGCTCTGATGGTAGCAACCACCCCAAAATAATGACAATGGCATTAGGCCTAAATTGCCAGTTGATATCAGGTGCGATAACCGTGTTTCCTTAATAACATGTTAACTACTTATTTTCTGTATTTATGTTTTGATGTGCAATGATCATACTTTATAGAAATGTCTATAAAATATTTATGCAGATGACGCAAGTACGACAAGAGGCATCTCTAACATTATGTGACCCCTTTCGATGCATGGCTGTTTCATTATTGTTATTATCGAGAGATATTCATCCAAATCCATGTCCCTTAAATGACTCGCTAAACACATTAGACTCATCATGCTCAGACCATTCCTCAAACTTACTAAATAGTGGGCTAAGTGTTATGCATTTAAACATACAAAGCTTAAGACCCAAGCTCGACTTACTAGAAGTAGAATCACAATGCTATGATGTCCTAGTATTTACTGAAACGTGGCTATCACAAGACATATCTGACGATAACATACATATATCTAACTTTGGACGCCCTTTTAGATGTGATAGACGAGACAGATCAGGCGGTGGGGTTGCAATATACTTGAGAGAAAATATGCACGGATTAATCAGAAACGACTTATCCATTCCAGGTCTCGAAGCACTATGGGTCGAAACAAACTATAACAATCAAACTATTCTCATAGCTGGATTATCGCCCACCAAACTCTAACAATAATTACTGGTCCCTCTTGGAAGAGAGTTTTGAGAGAGGATATAACACATCAATTAACAATATCATCATCACTGGCGATTTTAATATAAATACTCTCAATCAATCGGCATCTAAGATAGACAATCGTATTGCTTCGTACAACTTTACCCAACTAATATCCGAACCAACACATTTCACCGAACACTCACAAACTCTAATAGACCTCATCATCGTAAAGAATCCACGCACCGTTCTCACAAGTTTTGTTACGGATCCGTTCGTCCCTGATCTTATAAGGTACCACTCGCATGTAGTAGTAGTTCTCACATTCCCTAAACCTAAGCCCACCTCATTCAAACGTCACATTTGGAAATAATTATGATGAAGATGACTTTGATAAATA
Organism: Conchocele bisecta; assembly: GCA_029237695.1. NCBI lineage: Eukaryota > Metazoa > Mollusca > Bivalvia > Lucinida > Thyasiridae > Conchocele > Conchocele bisecta. Next base: position 29,307,198 of record CM055277.1, read on the forward strand.
TAGACAGCAACTGCATAATACAAACTGGGAAAGCAAAATAACAATAAATGACATAGACACGTCTGTCCGCAACATTAGTTCTACTATAATAAACGCAGCAAAACAGTATATACCTAATAAAATAGTAACCATGCGCCCTAACGATATACCATGGATGAATGTAAGAAAACTAATCAGACAACGAAGACGACTTCACAAAAAAGCGAAAAACCTCAACACTGAACAAGTTTGGCAAACTTTCAGAAACAAGAGAAATGAAGTAACAAAACATATACGAAAAGCCAAACATGACTATAAACAATCCATAATAGATACAATTAATGAAGACAATATAACAGCTAAAAACGGGTTTAAAATGACTAAATCCTTAATAATTAACCAGTGCTAATTTGAGTAATCAGATTCCAACACTAATTCAGAACGACACAACCGCGTCTGTAGATAAAGAAAAAGCAAGCTTGTTGAATGAACATTTTTGTAAACAATGAAACGTAGATGATAAAAACAAAAATCCACCGCATTTAGCAACACATACTCACTACCCATTATAGTTATATCAAATCAGGAAGTAAAAGATGTAATTTTGCAAATGGACTAGTACTCCTCAAAGGCGTCTGGCCCCGACGCAATAAGCCCTCGACTGTTCAGAGAAGGTGTAAATCAACTTTCAACACCCCTAGCAAACTTTGTTAATATATTGATTTCTACTTGTCAATTCCCACTGGCATGGAAAATTGCCAATGTTACTCCGATATATAAGAAATCCAACCCGGCAGATCCCACAAACTACCGACCAATATCACTACTTAGTTGTATTGGTAAAATCATGGTGCGATGTATCCACAAACTCTTGTATAATTACTTAATTGCCAACAACATATTAACCAAGTACCAATCGGGCTTCAGACGTGGTGATTCTAAAACTAATCAACTTGCTTACATATATAACGATATTTGCAAAGCTTTAGATGAAGGTAAAGAAATCCGGGTAGTTTTCTGCGACATTTCAAAGGCATTCGACCGAGTTTGGCATCGGGGATTACTAGCGAAACTCTCATCAATTGGTATTATCGGCACCCTTCATAAATGGTTCTCTTCCTATCTTTCCAAACGACAGCAGCGTGTAGTAATACATAACACACATTCTGAGTGGAAAAATATTAATGCTGGTGTACCACAAGGTTAAATCTTAGGGCCTCTCTTATTTCTCATCTATATTAATGACATAGTTAATGAGATTAATTCAAACATACAATTATTCGCGGACGACACAAGTCTTTACTTTATAGTTGAGGAACCAATCACTGCTTCGCGTATTCTAAACGACGACCTTGACAAAATACATAACTGGTCGACGATATGGCTTGTAGACTTTAACCCAAATAAAACAGAGGCTATGTTGATATCCAGAAAACAAAATAGACGACTTCATCCTCCCCTGCTTATGAACAATACCGTAATAAAAGAAGTTGAAACTCGTAAACACCTAGGTATCGTATTTTCAAATACTGGTAAATGGCATCCTCACATTTCATCGGTCATTAGTCGCGCCTGGCAACGCATTGGATTGCTTCGTTGTTTAAAATTTACATTAAATAGAAAGTCACTAGAAAAAGCATACTTCTCCATCATACGCCCCTTGCTCGAATATAGCGATAGTACTTGGGATAATCGTTCAATAGAACTAAAAAATGAACTAGAATCCATACAAATTGAGGCCGCACAAATTGTTACTGGTGCAACTAAACTATATGCAGTATAAACAACATTTACACAGAAACCCAATGGGAAAGCCTCGAACAGCGAAGAAGAAAACACAAATTACTTTTATTCTACAAAATGAAACACAATATGACACCAACTTATCTGAGTAATTTAATCCCCGAACATACACAAACTCGATACAGAGGCTAAGAAACGACGAAGACATTCCATTAATACACACACGTACTAAACTGTATCAAGATTCATTTCTTCCATCTACCATAAAATAATGGAATTCCCTATCCTCGAATGCAAGAAACAGCCCAACCCTTAACTCGTTTAAGAATGTACTAAATGTTAACTTGCGTAAACCACCAACCTACTACATCACAGCTACTAATCGACAAGGCCAAATTCTCTGACTCGTATCCGACTAGGGTGTAGCGCGCTGAACTACGACTTATTCCGGAAATCAATAGTTGATAGCGCTACATGAGCCTGTGGCGCAATCGAAAATGCTAATCACTACATTCTCTCATGTCCCATTTATACAAATCAAAGACAAAGATATTTGTCATCTCTTCCTTGTCCACCGATCCTTAATAACTTAATTTACGCCAGCGAATTTTTAATGGACAATGAAAACAGCCTTGTATTCCAAAGGGTTCAACAATTCATTATTGCCTCTAAACGTTTCACTGCATGACGGGAGACTGCCCCTGCGACTGAACGGTTTGTAACGATTATCTTGTAAACTGCCAATAGCAGGACAAATGTTAGTCGTATGTCGTTATAACAGTTCAATTGAATTCAATGCCAATGGTTCGGAGCGCATGTTTGGGATATATGCATTCTTGCCACATTCCCATTTACTGATGCTTTACTCGAGAAGAATTCACATAAGCTCTTTGAGCTTGTTTTCTAATCCTTATTCACTGTTACTTTATATGTATTTTGATGCATATATGTACATGTATATTATTTGAAATAAATATTGTTTAAACAAGTCGTTAATATAAATAATTGTAAAATATCCTGCCTCTTTTGCATATCAAAATAGCCTGATGCAATCGCTCGTCTCTGTCAGTAAATTGAAGATTATTAAATGACTATATCAGCTTTTTTACTTTGTTTTCCATTTCATTTCTTTTCAAGTACGTGTGCATGGAATTTGTAATTGATATTGTCACTCCATCATTTCTGAAGCAATTGGGTATTTCAAAATTTGAATTGGGTAAAATAAAATCACACTACTGTTTACACATCAACAGACGGCAATTATTGAATGGTTTGCTTCGAAATGAAAACATGTCTTGGCATTTCATAATTCTAATGAAATACCAAGATGTGTTTTCATGGAAAATAAAAAAAATATGCTATATTTGTGGTCTGTGTATTGTTTCTGCAGCATGATAAAGGTACCACAAAGTTTTTGATACTCGCTACTTCTGATTTCAATTGGGTTTTTGACAATTTTAATTGGGTATTTAAGCAATTACGCGTGCATACGTGCGCATGCCTGGCTACGCCACTGAAATATCATATTAGATCAACACAAATGTGATATTATATTTATTGCATAAACACAGAACGATGAAATGAATCAATTTTCTGTAGCGATAAATAAGAAATTTGTGCTAATACTGTTTGTTTGTTTGATTGGTTCTTTGTTTGTTGGGGTTTAACGGCCTATCAACAGCTAATGTCAATTAAGGCCGGGTCAATGGGTTTAGTACTAAATCCCATATATTACCTATACAAGTACATGTACATGTTCAAGTACATGTACAAATGGGGGGGTGGGGGGGTCCCAAATTCAGAACTGAATATTTACAAAAAAACTATACAGACAGCCCTGAAATAAGATTAATCCTGATCTGATGCCAGTAGCCCATTTCATCAACATTGCAAAGTATACTTTAGAAGCAAAGTATACTTTGAGGGAGAAATTTTAAATTTTATGATAAATTTATTAATTTTTATTATACTGAATTTATTACATTATCACAGCCAATTTGGCTGTGATAATGTAATAAATTCAGTATAATAATTCTGCATACTTTTAATCATGACATATATGCAGTTGTTAGTTCTATATGAAATAATGCATTTCGAGAAAAATAAATGATTACTCCCTCAAAGTATACTTTGCTAGTAAAGTATACTTTGCAATGTTGATGAAATAGGCTACAGGTCCTCGCCACACCAGAATCACTTGGCCCCCTCCCAAAATCAGTAGGATCAGTAATAATCTTACTACTTTTATAATGGGCAATAACCCAATTCAACTCCCAGGTAACAAAAGAGCCAAAGATAAAAACGTACCTGAGGGCCAAACCTGTAGCCTATTTCACCAACATCGCAAAGTGTACTTATCTAGCAAAGTATACTTTGAGGGAGAACTTTTCAATTTAAATATAAATGTCCTGTCTTTGTAGCTAATAAAAATCTTGTTTTAACACAGGTTTGTTTTATTTTGATCCCATTTGCAGTGCGAAACTTTCCCGTCCCCTGCAAGACGGCGTACATGTGTATACATGTACCACTAAATATAAATAATTAAGGTATCACAATCGTGACAAATATGCAAAGAAGGTTCAGACCATGCCACAGCCACTGCTGTCTGTTTCACGAAACCTGCCCAAAGTTTACGGATATATAAACAATGAAATATCAATATATAATTCAGCAGGGGTGGATCCAGGAATTATGTCTAGAGGGGGCGTCGATTTCAAGTTTCATAAAATTCAGTATTTGTTTCTGCATTTTTCTTATTTCTCATCAAAAGTACATGTTCTTACCACTCAGTTGAACCGTCTCGACGAGACGGTTCACCTGAGTGGTAAAAACATATATATATATTATCTGTTTTGTGCTGTCAATTTCATTCATGCATGGTTAGTATAAACATTAGCACGTCATACATTTGTCGAATTCCATGGTCACACCTCAAGATTAATGTAATTGTATGTATTGTTCGCGAAGATTGTTATATCAAGTCTGTACACCATGCAGTCATATGAAGTATGTACAGTAGGGTCTACTTTACTGGATTACAGCTTAACGTTGGTCAAAGCTACTGTTTCTTTGTTTGTTTTTTATGCTGGAAGCTATAATACATCACAATTCATATAATCAATATCTACACTTTTCATAGAGAATGTGCTACATTATTCATGTTTTATACAGATCATGATATGCCCTGACCAACGTATCGGTGACCAAATGACGAATTCAGACGGCAAACACAAGGACACAGGATGGTTGATGGTTGTGTTTGTTGCCTGCATTTGCCGAATTAACCAATTGGTAACTATTTGTAACTATTCAGTATTGATGTGTAACTCCCGTGGTATATCTTTGTTTCCCTTAAACTAATATAGCTGTTTATACACACAACGAGACCGTGTATTCTCACATGCTTTCGACTTTCGACCCAATGTGAGGATGGTAGCTGTCATCGTGATATATACGTATATTTACTAACCCTATATGCTATCTCCACATCTGGAGATGGAGTGCAATTGGGGTTTGCTGGTTTCACGAACCTACAGTGTTTGATATGCCAAGCAGTGTTATGTTTTAAATACATTTCTGCGTTATTTTTGAAGTCTCAGCATAACACTGTTTTTGATTTTTGATTTTACTTGTACATTTCTACATCATGTTTCGTTGTATGCAGTACGCGGCCTTGAATGCGCAATTGATTTGTGTCGTTTATTAAATATGTTCGTGCCCTTTTTCCAGTAACTGTTTCGGATTTCTCCCAATAAACTAACAGTACCAGCCCCATTGCGTGATAATCACATAGTTTCAATCTTTGTAAATGTATCCTCAACTACGTTCTTTCTACAAAAGTCATGCTCAAAATTGGTGATAACACACGATTTACTCTAGCCAAAATTAAGAATTGGTGTATTCTGTGTTCAACATATTTGCATGCATATTTATTGTCCGCCATGTTGTTGTTGATGATACAAATTATTCTGTACATGTATGCACTCATATACCACTGTGTGGTCTGAGAATATTGCAAATAAAGGCTTTTTTTGTTCTATTCTAACATATACTTTGTGTGAGAAATAAGGAAATAATCAGATCTATCCACGAAAAAGAAATTGGTTGAAATCTAAACTCGACCAATTTTAGAGGGGGCGTGCGCCGGACACGCCACCGCATGGATCCGCACATGTTCAGTAATGTTAAAGTTTATAAAAAATTAAGAATGAGCCTTTTTTTATTTTGTGAAATTTGGTTCCAAATTTATTTCATTACGAAACTAGCAAATGCGTTCATAGAACACGGATGCCCCACATATCGCTTTGATATTAAACGAGGAAAAATTTCAGGTAAAAAAGGGGAGATAATTCATGACCTGGGTGGCGAATCAACAATCAAAATAAATTATGAGCATCTATTCATCATAAGGAAGCTACATACCAAGTTGTAGGTCTGTAGCTATTATGGTTTAAAAGTTATACGAGTTACAAGGCCAAATTCTAAGTTGAAAAGGAGGGATAATCCATGACCCGGGGGTCGACTCAAACATCGAAATAAACTTGGCGCAGCTACTCATCAAAAGGAAGCTACATACCAAGTTTCAGGTCGGTAGCTATTATGGTTTAAAAGTTTTATGAGTTACAAGGCAAACTTGCCAAATTGTAAGTCGAAAAGAGGGAGATAATCCATGACCCGGTTGTCGAATCAAAATTGGAATTAACTTGCCGCATCTACTCATCATAAGGAAGCTACATACCGAATGTCATGTCTGTAGCTATTATGGTTTACAAGTTTTACGAATCCCAAGGTTGGTGGGGGCGGACGGACGGCCGTATGGACGGACAAGGGTAACATAACACTAAGTGCCCCCCAACCCCCCCCCCCAGCCACATTCTAAGTCGAAAAGGGGGAGATAATCCATGACCGGGGCTCGAATAAAAAATTGAAATAAACTGTGTGCATCTACTCATCATAAGGAAGTTACTTACCGAGTTTCAGGTCTGTAGCTTTTACGGTTTAAAAGTTTTACGAATCACAAGGTTGGTGACGGATAGACGGAAGGCCATATGTGGCTGTGACAGGCGGGACTTATGGGTTTTGCGACCAGTGTAGATCCTGATTAGCCTGTGCATCCGCACAGTCTGATCAGGATCTGCACTATTCGCCATTCCATCGTTCTAAAACTTGGATGTAAGTATTTATTCCATATCATGGCCAACATCTATGACAAATGTTGCACTAACATGTCGACGACCCCAGGTGTGACATAGCAATATAGATCAGGGTAACACTAAATTCCCCCTCCACTATCGTGGTGGGGCATACAAACAATTTCCCCATGTTAAATCACATGGGGATTTCACGGGAAACATTTCTTATTTCAGAAATAGTGGATAGAGTTTCAAAATTTAACTTTTTTCTTAGTTGGATTATTTCCAAGCTATCTAAGCTTTTCGTTATTTTACTCCACCACCCTATTTTCCCACATGTTAAATTCCCATAGACGAATATATTGTTCGTAAAATCAATATTTGACAAAATTTCACGAAATAAAAAGAATGTTCATTCTTAAATTTTTATAAACTTTAATATTATCGAAAAAGAAATATTGTTTTTGCATTGTTCATATATCCGTAAAATTTGAGCAAGTTTCGTGAAACAGACACGTATGTGTACAATGTATGGTTTATCGCTTCATGCACAGTTATTCACAGGTATAAATGAATCGCACCATTGTATTCGATCACATTTCCCAAAGTATGCGTTATATTATAGGAATGAATGACCTTTTTGTGGAATTTATCGGGGTATAAACTTGGAAACGAGGCCTTCCGGCCTTCGTCCAGTATTCCCGCGACTTTTCCAAATTTATGTCCCCGATAAATTCCACAAAAAGGCCATTCATTCCTTATAATTCCAGCATTTGAAATAAATACATCAAGAAAATGTGTTTATTTTGACAGACGGCAGCCATTTGTTTACATTGACAGCACTGACAGCGCACCTGTAGAAATTAGTTCGGCGTGGGAGTTTACTGGGATATAAATTTTGGACAGAGACATGCTACGGGCCAATCAAATGTTAGGGAATTGTGTCAATATTTTTTGTACTGGAATTATTCAACTACATACCTTTAGCAACTGTGAGAACAGGGGAGATAATTAGGTTGGCATAATTATACATTTTCGCTATACATGTACCAGTAAGGGAAAATGTTGAAATTTCTTTATCTTTTTTTGTTGTGAAATGATCGTGCTATGCAGGGGCATCGGAATAGGTCCGGTGACTGCCGGATCAATACATTTAACATATTTGGAATTCATATACATATGAAAAACTGAATGTAAATATTGTTTCTGCAATTTTTCTCATTTTTCATCAGAAGTGTACGTTGTTACCACTCATTTGAACCGTCTCTGCAACTGAGTGGTAACAACATACACGTCAGGTGGGTAGCGGGTGCACCCGCTAGATTCGCCGGACAATCTTATGATACTTCCGGCGCCCCTGCTATGCCTCATTTAGAATGAAATTTTCATTGTAGACGATAGTGAAGATAATTTAAAAGGGCGTATCAGGGTGTTTTTTTTTTAAATACTGTAAAAAAAATAAAAAAGAACTTTAATCATGACCCACGACTGACGTACTAGGACAGCTGGGCTGTTTCTGTTTTCATCATGGCCCTGTGTACAGTGGCTTACTTCAAGATATATGACGATACTAGAACCGCTGGGCTGTTTCTATTTTCATCATGGCCCTGTGTACAGTGGTTTAGTTGATATATATGACGGTACTAGGACCGCTGGGCTGTTTACATTTTCATCATGACCCTGTGTACAGTGGTTTAATTGAAGATATATGACGATACTAGGACCGCTGGGCTGTTTACATTTTCATCATGACCCTGTGTACAGTGATTTAATTGAAGATATATGACGATACTAGGACCGCTGGGCTGTTTCTATTTTCATCATGACCCTGTGTACAGTGGTTTAATTGAAGATATATGACGATACTAGGACCGCTGGGCTGTTTCTATTTTCATCATGGCCCTGTGTACAGTGGTTTAATTGAAGATATATGACGATACTAGGACCGCCGGGTTGTTTCTATTTTCATCATGGCCCTGTGTACAGTGGTTTAGTTGAAGATATATGACGATACTAGGACCGCTGGGCTGTTTCTGTTTTCATCATGGCCCTGTGTACAGTGGCTTACTTCAAGATATATGACGATACTAGAACCGCTGGGCTGTTTCTATTTTCATCATGGCCCTGTGTACAGTGGTTTAGTTGATATATATGACGGTACTAGGACCGCTGGGCTGTTTATATTTTCATCATGACCCTGTGTACAGTGGTTTAATTGAAGATATATGACGATACTAGGACCGCTGGGCTGTTTACATTTTCATCATGACCCTGTGTACAGTGGTTTAATTAAAGATATATGACGATACTAGGACCGCTGGGCTGTTTCTATTTTCATCATGACCCTGTGTACAGTGGTTTAATTGGAGATATATGACGATACTAGGACCGCTGGGCTGTTTCTATTTTCACCATGGCCCTGTGTACAGTGGTTTAATTGAAGATATATGACGATACTAGGACCGCCGGGTTGTTTCTATTTTCATCATGACCCTGTGTACAGTGGTTTAATTGAAGATATATGACGATACTAGGACCGCTGGGCTGTTTACATTTTCATCATGACCCTGTGTACAGTGGTTTAATTAAAGATATATGACGATACTAGGACCGCTGGGCTGTTTCTATTTTCATCATGACCCTGTGTACAGTGGTTTAATTGGAGATATATGACGATACTAGGACCGCTGGGCTGTTTCTATTTTCACCATGGCCCTGTGTACAGTGGTTTAATTGAAGATATATGACGATACTAGGACCGCCGGGTTGTTTCTATTTTCATCATGGCCCTGTGTACAGTGGTTTAATTGAAGATATATGACGATACTAGGACCGCTGGGCTGTTTCTATTTTCATCATGACCCTGTGTACAGTGGTTTAATTGGAGATATATGACGATACTAGGACCGCTGGGCTGTTTCTATTTTCATCATGGCCCTGTGTACAGTGGTTTAATTGAATATATATGACGATACTAGGACCGCCGGGTTGTTTCTATTTTCATCATGGCCCTGTGTACAGTGGTTTAATTGAAGATATATGACGATACTAGAACCACTGGGTTGTTTCTATTTTCATCATGGCGCTGTGTACAGTGGTTTAGTTGTAGATATATGACGATACTAGGACCGCTAGGCTGTTTACATTTTCATCATGGCCCTGTGTACAGTGGTTTAGTTGTAGATATATGACGATACTAGGACCGCTAGGCTGTTTACATTTTCATCATGGCCCTGTGTACAGTGGCTTAATTCAAGATATATGACGATACTAGGACCGCTGGGCTGTTTCTATTTTCATCATGGCCCTGTGTACAGTGGTTTAGTTGAACATATATGACGATACTAGGACCGCTGGGCTGTTTACATTTTCATCATGACCCTGTGTACAGTGGTTTAATTGAAGATATATGACGATACTAGGACCGCTGGGCTGTTTACATTTTCATCATGACCCTGTGTACAGTGGTTTAATTGAAGATATATGACGATACTAGAACCGCTGGGCTGTTTACATTTTCATCATGGCCCTGTGCACAGTGGCTTAATTCAAGATATATGACGATACTAGAACCGCTGGGCTGTTTCTATTTTCATCATGGCCCTGTGTACAGTGGTTTAGTTGAAGATATAATGACGATGCTAGGACCGCGGCCGCTGCGCTGTTTACATTTTCATCCTGACCCTGTGTACAGTGGTTTAATTGAAGATATATGACGATACTAGGACCGCTGGGCTGTTTCTATTTTCATCCTGACCCTGTGTACAGTGGTTTAATTGAAGATATATGACGATACTAGGACCGCTGGGCTGTTTACATTCTCATCATGTCCCTGTGTACAGTGGCTTAATTCAAGGTATATGACGAGGACCGCGGCTGTATTTTATCTCCCCTGTGTACGTGTTTTAATTGAAGATATATATATCGGACCGCTGGGTCTGTTTCTATTTTCATCATGACTGTGTACAGTGGTTTAATTGGAGATTATGACGATACTAGAAACACTGGGCTGTTTACATTTCATAATGACCCTGTGGTACAGTGGAAGATATAGACGATACAGACCGCTGGGTGTTTCATTTTTCATTGCTGTGTAGTGGTTAATTCAAGATATATGACGACTAGACCGCTGGGCTGTTTCTATTTTCATCATGGCCCTGTGTACAGTGGTTTAAAATTGAAGAATAGACGATACTAGGACCGTGGCTGTTTTCTATTTTCATATGACCCTGTACGTGTTTAATTGGAGATATATGACGATACTAGAAACCCACGGGCTGTTTACATTTTCATCAATGACCCTGTGTACAGTGGTTTAATTGAAGATATATGGACGATACTAGACCGCTGGGCTGTTTACATTTTCTCATTGCCCTGTCAGTGTTAATTCAAGATATATGACCATCTAGAACCGCTTGCTGTTTTTCTTATTCATCATGGCCCTATGTACAGTGTTTAGTGAAGATCATATGACATGCTAGGACCGCTGCTTTGCTGTACTATTTTCATCATGACCCTGTGTACAGTGTTTTAATGAAGGATATTTAATGACGATACTAAGACGCTGGGCTGTTTTCTATCTCATGGCTGTGTACAGTGTATGAGAATTATATGACGTACTAGGACCGCTAGTCTGTTTCTATTTTCATCATGGACCCTGTGTACAGTGGTTTAATTGGAGATATATGACGATACTAGAACCACTGGGCTGTTTACATTTTCATCATGACCCTGTGTACAGTGGTTTAATTGAAGGTATATGACGATACTAGGACCGCTGGGCTGTTTCTATTTTCATCATGACCCTGTGTACAGTGGTTTAATTGAAGATATATGACGATACTAGGACCGCTGGGCTGTTTCTATTTTCATCATGACCCTGTGTACAGTGGCTTAATTGAAGATATATGACGATACTAGGACGGCTGGGCTGTTTCTATTGTCATCATGACCCTGTGTACAGTGGTTTAATTGAAGATATATGACGATACTAGGACCGCTGGGCTGTTTCTATTTTCATCATGACCCTGTGTACAGTGGTTTAATTGAAGTTATATGACGATATTAGGACCACTGTGCTGTTTCTATTTTCATCATGACCCTGTGTACAGTGGTTTAATTGAAGATATATGATGATACTAGGACCGCTGGGCTGTTTCTATTTTCATCATGGCCCTGTGTACAGTGGTTTAGTTGATATATATGACGATACTAGGACCGCTGGGCTGTTTACATTTTCATAATGACCCTGTGTACAGTGGTTTAATTGAAGATATATGACGATACTAGGACCGCTGGGCTGTTTACATTTTCATCATGGCCCTGTGTACAGTGGCTTAATTCCAGATATATGACGATACTAGAACCGCTGGGCTGTTTCTATTTTCATCATGGCCCTGTGTACAGTGGTTTAGTTGAAGATATATGACGATGTTAGGACGGCTGCGCTGTTTACATTTTCATCCTGACCCTGTGTACAGTGGTTTAATTGAAGATATATGACGATACTAGGACCGCTGGGCTGTTTACATTTTCATCATGTCCCTGTGTACAGTGGCTTAATTCAAGGTATATGACGATACTAGGACCGCTGGGCTGTTTCTATTTTCATCATGGCCCTGTGTACAGTGGTTTAATTGAAGATATATGACGATACTAGGACCGCTGGTCTGTTTCTATTTTCATCATGACCCTGTGTACAGTGGTTTAATTGAAGATATATGACGATACTACGACCGCTGGGTTGTTTCTATTCTCATCATGGCCCTGTGTACAGTGGTTTAATTGGAGATATATGACGATACTAGAACCACTGGGCTGTTTACATTTTCATAATGACCCTGTGTACAGTGGTTTAATTGAAGATATATGACGATACTAGAACCACTGGGCTGTTTACATTTTCATAATGACCCTGTGTACAGTGGTTTAATTGAAGATATATGACGATACTAGAACCGCTGGGCTGTTTACATTTTCATCATGGCCCTGTGTACAGTGGCTTAATTCAAGATATATGACAATTCTAGAACCGCTGGGCTGTTTCTATTTTCATCATGGCCCTGTGTACAGTGGTTTAGTTGAAGATATATGACGATGCTAGGACCGCTGCGCTGTTTACATTTTCATCCTGACCCTGTGTACAGTGGTTTAATTGAAGATATATGACGATACTAGGACCGCTGGGCTGTTTACATTTTCATCATGGCCCTGTGTACAGTGGTTTAATTGAAGGTATATGACGATACTAGGACCGCTGGGCTGTTTCTATTTTCATCATGACCCTGTGTACAGTGGTTTAATTGAAGATATATGACGATACTAGGACCGCTGGGCTGTTTCTATTTTCACCATGATTTTCATCATGACCTTGTGTACAGTGGCTTAATTGAAGATATATGACGATACTAGGACGGCTGGGCTGTTTCTATTGTCATCATGACCCTGTGTACAGTGGTTTAATTGAAGATATATGACGATACTAGGACCGCTGGGCTGTTTCTATTTTCATCATGACCCTGTGTACAGTGGTTTAATTGAAGTTATAGGACGATATTAGGACCACTGTGCTGTTTCTATTTTCATCATGACCCTGTGTACAGTGGTTTAATTGAAGATATATGACGATACTAGGACCGCTGGGCTGTTTCTATTTTCATCATGGCCCTGTGTACAGTGGTTTAGTTGATATATATGACGATACTAGGACCGCTGGGCTGTTTACATTTTCATAATGACCCTGTGTACAGTGGTTTAATTGAAGATATATGACGATACTAGGACCGCTGGGCTGTTTCCATTTTCATCATGGCCCTGTGTACAGTGGCTTAATTCCAGATATATGACGATACTAGAACCGCTGGGCTGTTTCTATTTTCATCATGGCCCTGTGTACAGTGGTTTAGTTGAAGATATATGACGATGCTAGGACCGCTGCGCTGTTTACATTTTCATCCTGACCCTGTGTACAGTGGTTTAATTGAAGATATATGACGATACTAGGACCGCTGGGCTGTTTACATTTTCATCATGTCCCTGTGTACAGTGGCTTAATTCAAGATGTATGACGATACTAGGACCGCTGGGCTGTTTCTATTTTCATCATGGCCCTGTGTACAGTGGTTTAATTGAAGATATATGACGATACTAGGACCGCTGGTCTGTTTCTATTTTCATCATGACCCTGTGTACAGTGGTTTAATTGGAGATATATGACGATACTAGAACCACTGGGCTGTTTACATTTTCATCATGGCCCTGTGTACAGTGGTTTAATTGAAGGTATATGACGATACTAGGACCGCTGGGCTGTTTCTATTTTCATGATGACCCTGAGTACAGTGGTTTATTTGAAGATATATGACGATACTAGGACCGCTGGGCTGTTTCTATTTTCATCATGGCCCAGTGTACAGTGGTTTAATTGAAGATATATGACGATACTAGGACCGCTGGGTTGTTTCTATTTTCATCATGACCCTGTGTACAGTGGTTTAATTGAAGATATATGACGATACTAGGACCGCTGGGTTGTTTCTATTTTCATCATGACCCTGTGTACAGTGGTTTAATTGAAGATATATGACGATACTAGGACCGCTGGGCTGTTTCTATTTTCATCATAACCCTGTGTACAGTGGTTTAATTGGAGATATATGACGATATAAGAACCGCTGGGATGTTTCTATTTTCATCATGACCCTGTGTACAGTGGTTTAATTGAAGATATATGACGATACAAGAACCGCTGGGATGTTTCTATTTTCATCATGACCCTGTGTACAGTGGTTTAATTAGAGATATATGACGATACTAGGACCGCTGGGTTGTTTCTATTTTCATCATGGCCCTGTGTACAGTGGTTTAATTGAAGATATATGACGATACTAGGACCGCTGGGCTGTTTCTATTTTCATCATGACCCTGTGTACAGTGGTTTAATTGAAGCTACATGACGATACTAGGACCGCTGGGCTGTTTCTATTTTCATCATGACCCTGTGTACAGTGGTTTAATTAGAGATATATGACGATACTAGGACCGCTGGAATGTTTCTATTTTCATCATGACCCTGTGTTCAGTGGTTTAATTGAAGCTACATGACGATACTAGGACCGCTGGGTTGTTTCTGTTTTCATCATGACCCTGTGTACAGTGGTTTAATTGAAGCTACATGACGATACTAGGACCGCGGGCTGTTTCTATTTTTCATCATGACCCTGTGTACAGTGGTTTAATTAGAGATATATGACGATACTAGGACCGCTGGAATGTTTCTATTTTCATCATGACCCTGTGTACAGTGGTTTAATTGAAGATACATGACGATACTAGGACCGCTGGGCTGTTTTATCTGTTTTCATCAGACTAGGACTGTGTTTTATCAAGCCCTGGGTTTCAATGGATGAGCTATATGACGATACTAGGACCGCTGGGTGCTTTTCTGCTGTCATTTTCATCATGGACCCTGTATACAGTGTTTTAATTAAGAAGATATATGGACGATACTAGGACCCGCTGGGATGTTTCTATTTTTCATCATGACCCTGTGTACAGTGGTTTAATTGAAGATATATGACGATACTAGGACCGCTGGGCTGTTTCTATTTTCATCATGGCCCTGTGTACAATGGTTTAATTGAAGATATATGACGATACTAGGACCGCTGGGCGTGTTTCTATTTTCATCATGCCCTGTGTACAGTTTTTTAATTGTATAATTGAGATATATGACATGATACAATTGAGTACGCTGGGACGGGTTGTTTCTATTTTCATCATGGACCCTGTGTACAGTGGTTTAATTGAAGATATATGGACGATACTAGGACGCTGGAGGGGCTGTTATTTCTATTTTCATCATGGACCCTGTGTACAGTGGTTTTAATTGAAGATATGACGAACACTAGGACGCTGGGCTGTTTCTATTTTCATCATGACCCTGTGTACAGTGTTTATTGAAGATTATATGACGATACTAGGACCACTGTGCTGTTTCTATTTTCATCATGACCCTGTGGTTTTACAGTGATTTTAATGAAGATATATGACGATACTAGGACCGCTGGGTGTTTCTATTTTCATCATGGACCCTGTGTACAAGTGGTTTTAAGGTTGAGATATATATGACGATACTAGGAGCCTGGGACTGGGGTTTGACATTTTCATCAATGACCCTGTGTACAGTGGTTTAATTGAAGATATATGACGATACTAGGGGGACCGCTGGGCTGATTTCTATTTTCATATGGACCCTGTGTACAGTGGTTTAATTGGAGATGTATGCGATATAGGACCGGGGGTGTGTTTCTATTTTCATCAGGGCCTGTGTTACAGTGGGTTTATTTGAAAGATATATGACGATACTAGGACCGCTGGGTTGTTTTCTATTTTCATCAATGACCTGTTGTACAGTGGTTTAATTGAAGATTTATGACGGATATAGGACCGCTGGGTTGTTTTATTTTCATCATGAGTGGTACAGTGGTTTTAATTGGAGAATATCTATGACGATGTAGACGCTGCAAGCCTGTTTATATTTTCTCAATGACCTGTGTACAGTGGTTTAATTGAGATATATGACGATCACATTTTAAGGACGCTTGGGAATTGGGATGTTTACATTTTCATCATGTTTCCCTGTGTACATGTGCTTTAATTAGAGATAATATTTTGACGATACTAGGACCGCTGGGAATGTTTCTTTTTTCATCATGCCCTGTGTACAGTGGTTTAATTGAAGAATACATGACGATACGAGGACGTGTCGGGTGTTTCTATTTTCATCATGACCTGTGTACAGTGGTTTTAAATTGAGATATTATGACGATACTAGGGACCGCTGGTTGTTTCTATTTTCATCATGACCCTGTGTACAGTGGTTTAATTGAGATATATGACGATACTAGGAACCGCTGGGCTGTTTACTATTTTCATCAAGACCTGTGTACAGTGGTTTAATTGAAGATATATGACGATACTAGAACCGCTGGGCTGTTTCTATTTTCATCATGACCCTGTGTACAGTGGTTTAATTGAGATATATGACCGCGATACTAGAACGCTGGGCTGTTTCTATTTTCATCTTCCCTGACCCTGTGTACAGTGGCTTTAATTCAAGATATATGAGATTATTCTAGGACCGCTGGGTTGTTTCTATTTTCATCATGGCCCTGTGTACAGTGTTAGTTGAAGATACTAGACGATGACCCTAGGACCGGCGTGCGGATGTTTTTACGGATCATTCTGACCCTGTGTACAGTGGTTTAAATTGAAGTTATATTTGACGATACTAGGACGCTGGGCTGTTTCCTACATTTTCATCATGACCCTGTGTACAGTGGATAAAATTGAGTATATGACGCCATACTAGGACCGCTGGCTGTTTCTATTTTCATCATGGACCCTGTGTACAGTGGTTTAATTGAAGATATATGCGATACTAGGACCGCTGGGCTGTTTCTATTTTCTATCCCACATGATTTTATCATGGGACCTTGTGTACCAGTGGCTTTAATTGAAGATATATGCGATACTAGGACCGCTGGGCTGTTTCTTATTGTTCATCATGACCCTGTGTACAGTGGTTTATTGAAGATATATGACGATACTAGGACCGCTGGGATGTTTCTATTTTCATCATGACCCTGTGTACAGTGGTTGAATTGAAAGTATATGACGATATAGGACCGTGGCTGTTTCTCATTTTCATATGCCCTACTGTACAGTGGTTTAATTGACGATATATGGACGATACTAGGACCGCTGGGCTGTTTCTATTTTCATCATGGGCCCCTGTTGTACAGTGGTATTAGTTGATATATAGACGATACTAGATCCGCTGGTGTTTCTTGATTTTACATGCATATGACCCTGTGTACAGTGGTTTTTAATTGAAGTATATGACGATACTAGGACCGCTGGGTGTTTCTATTTTTCCATCATGACCCTGTGTACAGTGGGACTTTAATTCCAGATATATGACGATACTAGACGATCTGGGCCTGTTTTTCTATTTTATCATGACCCTGTGTACAGTGGTTTAGTTGAAGATATATGACGATGTGCTAGGACGCTGCGGTGTTTCTATTTTTCATCATGACCCTTGTGTACAGTGGTTTAATTGAAGATATATGGACGATACTAGGACGCTGGGCTTGTTTAATATCATACCTGGACCCTGGGTGTTTTCAAGTGGCATGAATCCTAGATGAATATGACGATACTAGGACCGCTGGGTTGTTTCTATTTTCATCATGACCTGTGTACAGTGGTTTAATTGAGATATATGACGATATAGACCGCTGGGATTGTTTCTATTTTTTCATTCATGACCTCCCTGTGTACAGTGGTTTAATTGTGATATTGACGATAATAAGACCGCTGGGGTGTTTCTTTTTCTCATGGCCTGTGTACAATGGTTTAAATTGAAGATTATGGTTACTAGACGCTGGGAGTTTATATTTTCATCATGACCCTGTGTACAGTGGTTTAATTGAGTATATGACGATACTAGGACCGCTGGGTTGTTTCTTTTCATCATGACCTGTGTACAGTGGTTTAATTGAAGTATTTATGACAGATTACTAGGACCGCTGGGCTGTTTCTATTTTCATCATGACCTGTGTACGTGGTTTAATTGAGATATATGACGATATAGACCGTGGATGTTTCTATTTTTCATCATGACCCTGTGTACAGTGGTTTAATTGAAGATATATATACTGACGATACAGAAACCGCTGGAATGTTTATATTTTCATCATGACCCTGTGTACAGTGTTGTATTAAGAGATATATGACGAAATACTAGTACGCTGGGTTGTTTCTATTTTTCATCATGGCCTGTGTTACAGTGGTTTAATTGAAGCTACATGACGATACTAGGACCGCTGGGCTGTTTCTATTTTCATCATGACCCTGTGTACAGTGGTTTAATTAGAGATATATGACGATACTAGGACCGCTGGAATGTTTCTATTTTCATCATGACCCTGTGTACAGTGGTTTAATTGAAGATACATGACGATACTAGGACCGCTGGGCTGTTTCTATTTTCATCATGACCCTGTGTACAGTGGTTTAATTGAAGCTATATGACGATACTAGTACCGCTCGGCTGTTTCTATTTTCATCATGACCCTGTGTACAGTGGTTTAATTGAAGCTACATGACGATACTAGGACCGCTGGGCTGTTTCTATTTTCATCATGACCCTGTGTACAGTGGTTTAATTAGAGATATATGACGATACTAGGACCGCTGGAATGTTTCTATTTTCATCATGACCCTGTGTACAGTGGTTTAATTGAAGATACATGACGATACTAGGACCGCTGGGCTGTTTCTATTTTCATCATGACCCTGTGTACAGTGGTTTAATTGAAGCTATATGACGATACTAGTACCGCTCGGCTGTTTCTATTTTCATCATGACCCTGTGTACAGTGGTTTAATTGAAGCTATATGACGATACTAGGACCGCTGGGCTGTTTCTATTTTCATTTTCCGACCCTGGTTTACAGTGGTTGGAATGAAGATATATGGACGATACTAGGGAACGACTGGGCTGTTTCTATTTTCATCATGATCCCTGTGTACAGTGGTTTAATTGAAGATATATGACGATACTAGGACCGCTGGGCTGTTTCTATTTTCATCATGACCCTGTGTACAGTGGTTTAATTGAAGATATATGACGATACTAGGACCGCTGGGATATTTCTGTTTTCATCATGACCCTGTGTTCAGTGGTTTAATTGAAGATATATGACGATACTAGGACCGCTGGTCTGTTTCTATTTTCATCATGACCCTGTGTACAGTGGTTTAATTGGAGATATATGACGATACTAGAACCACTGGGCTGTTTACATTTTCATCATGGCCCTGTGTACAGTGGTTTAATTGAAGGTATATGACGATACTAGGACCGCTGTGGGCTGTTTCTATTTTCATCATGGACCTGAGTACAGTGGTTTATTGAAGTATATGACGATACTAGACCGCTGGGCCTGTTTCTATTTTCATCATGGCCCACCGTGTACAGTGGTTTAATTGAAGATATATGACGATACTAGACCGCTGGGTTTGTTTCTATTTTTCATCATGACCTGTGTACAGTGGTTTAATTGAAGATATATGACCGATACTAGGACCGCGGGATGTTTCCTATTTTATTTCTGACCCTGTGTTTTAACGTGGTTTTTTGAAGATATATGGACGATACTAGGACCGTGGGCTGTTTCTTTTTCTCATACCCTGTGTACAGTGGTTTAATTGGAAGATATATGACGATATAGGACCCGCGGGGATGTTTCTATTTTCATCATGGGACTGTGTTTACAGTGGTTTAATTGGAAAATATATGACGATTTTACAACGAACCGTGGGATGTTTCTTTTTCATCCATGACCTGTGTACGTGGTTTAATTAGGAGATTATATCGATACTAGGGAGCTGGGTTGTTTCTATTTTCTCAATGGGCCCTGTACAGTGGTTTAAATTAAAAGATATGGCGATACTAGACCCGCTGGGCTGTTCTATTTTCATCATGACCCTGTGGTACAAGTGGTTTAATTGAAAGCTACAGACGGGATACTAGGACCGCTTTGGGCTGTATTTTCATCATGACCCTGTGTACAGTGGTTTAATTAGAGATATATGACGATACTAGGACCGCTGGAATGTTTCTATTTTCATCATGACCCTGTGTTCAGTGGTTTAATTGAAGCTACATGACGATACTAGGACCGCTGGGTTGTTTCTGTTTTCATCATGACCCTGTGTACAGTGGTTTAATTGAAGCTACATGACGATACTAGGACCGCTGGGCTGTTTCTATTTTCATCATGACCCTGTGTACAGTGGTTTAATTTAGAAGATATATGACGATACTAGGACCGCTGGAATGTTTCTATTTTTCAATCATGACCCTGTGTTTCAGTGGTTTTAATTGAAGATACATGACGATACATAGGACCGCTGGGCTGTTTTTTTTTTTTTTTTTCTTATTTTCATCATTGACACCCTGTGTACAGTGGTTTAATTGAAGCTATATGACGATACTAGGACCGCTGGGCTGTTTCTATTTTCATCATGGCCCTGTGTACAATGGTTTAATTGAAGATATATGACGATACTAGGACCGCTGGGCTGTTTCTATTTTCATCATGATCCTGTGTACAGTGGTTTAATTGAAGATATATGACGATACTAGGACCGCTGGGCTGTTTCTATTTTCATCATGACCCTGTGTATCAAGTCGTTTATTGAAGATATATGACGATACTAGGACCGCTGGGATATTTCTATTTTCATCATGGCCCTGTGTACAGTGGTTTAATTGGAGATATATGACGATACTAGGACCGCTGGGTGTTTCTATTTTTCATCATGGCCCTGTGTACATGGTTTAATTGAAGATATATGACGATACTAGGACCGCTGGGACTGTTTCTTATTTGTTTTTTCATCATGACCCTGTGTACAGTGGTTTAACTTGAAAGATATAGGACGATACTAGGACCGCTGGGTTGTTTCTATTGTCATCATGACCCTGTGTACAGTGGTTTAATTGAAGATATATGACGATACTAGGACCGATGGGTTGTTTCTATTTTCATCATGACCCTGTGTACAGTGGTTTAATTGAGATATTTATGACGATTACTAGGACCGCTGGGCTGTTTCTTTTATTTTTCATCATGACCTGTGTATCAGTGGTTTAATTGGAGATGTATGACGATACTAGGACCGCTGGGTTGTTTCTATTTTCATCATGGCCCTGTGTACAGTGGTTTATTTGAAGATATATGACGATACTAGGACCGCTGGGTTGTTTCTATTTTTCTTTTTTCATGGACCCTTGGTACAGTGGTTTAATTGAAGATATATGACGTACAGGACCCGTGGGTGTTTTTTTTTTAATCATGACCCTTTTGTGGTACAGTGGTTTAATTGGAGATATTATGACGAATATTTTTACGAACCCGCCTTGAAGATGTTTCTATTTTATTTTCATGACCCTGTGTACAGTGGTTTAAATTGGAGAAATATGACGGATACATGGACCGCCTGGGAAGTTTATATTTTCATTTTCATGGGACCCTGTGTTTACAGTGGTTTAATTTAGAGATATATGACGATAACTAGGCCGCTGGGTGTTTCTATTTTCATCATGGCCCTGTGTACAGTGGTTTAATTGGAGTACATGGACGGATAACTTAGACCCGCTGGGCTGTTTTCCTTTTTCA
The DNA here is from genome assembly GCA_029237695.1 of Conchocele bisecta. Taxonomy (NCBI): domain Eukaryota; kingdom Metazoa; phylum Mollusca; class Bivalvia; order Lucinida; family Thyasiridae; genus Conchocele; species Conchocele bisecta. Next base: position 29,329,306 of record CM055277.1, read on the forward strand.
TCATGACCCTGTGTACAAGTAGTTTCAGTCGAGGATGGACGTACTAGGACGTGGAATGTTTCTATTTTCATATGACCCTGTGTACAGTGGTTTAATGAAGATACATGTTTTCATCATGACCCTGTGTACAAGTGGTTTAATTGGAGATACCATGACGATACTAGGACCGCTGGGCTGTTTCTATTTTCATCATGACCCTGTGTACAGTGGTTTAATTGAAGCTATATGATCGATACTAGTACCGCTCGGCTGTTTCTATTTTCATCATGACTGTGTACAGTGGTTTAAGTTGAATGCTTTACATGGACGATACTAGGACCGCTGGGCTGTTTCTATTTTCATCATGACCCTGTGTACAGTGGTTTTAATTAGAGATATATGACGATAACTAGGACCGCTGGGAATGTTTCTATTTTCATCATGATCCTTGTGTACAAGTGGTTTAATTGGAAGATACATGACGATACTAGGACCGCTGGGCTGTTTCTATTTTCCTCATGACCTGTGTACAGTGGTAATGAAGCTATATGACTTGATACATAGTACCGCTCGGCTGTTTCTATTTTCATCATGACCCTTGTGTACAGTGGTTAATGAGCTATATGACGATACTAGGACCGGTTGCTGGGATCTATTTGTCATGAACTGTTGTACTGCTGTGTCAGTGGTGATTGAGATATCATGACGTACTAGGACCGCTGGGCTGTTTCTATTTTCATCATGACCTGTGTACAGTGGTTTAATTGAAGATATATGACGATACTAGGACCGCTGGGGCTGTTTTCTATTTTCATCATGCACCCTGGGTGTACAGTGGGTTTAATTGAAGATATATTGACGATACTAGGACCGCTGGGATATTTCTGTTTTCATCATGAACCCTGTGTTCAGTGGTTTCCAATTGAAGCGTATATGACGATTACTAGGACCGCTGGGCTGTTTACTTTAATCATTTCATGGCTGACCCTGGTACAATGGGTTGAATTAGAAGTATATGACGATACTAGGACAGCTGTTTCTGTACTTTTCATCATGATCCTGTGTACAGTGGTTTAATTGAAGATATATGACGATACTAGGACCGCTGGGCTGTTTCTATTTTCATCATGACCCTGTGTACAGTCGTTTAATTGAAGATATATGACGATACTAGGACCGCTGGGATATTTCTATTTTCATCATGGCCCTGTGTACAGTGGTTTAATTGGAGATATATGACGATACTAGGACCGCTGGGCTGTTTCTATTTTCATCATGACCCTGTGTACAGTGGTTTACTTGCAGATATACATGTATGACGAGTAGTAGTAGAGGAGCTAAGCACATGAGATACTAGATACTGTTTCTATGTTCACCCATAAGGTCCATGTACATAAATATCGGATATCTTGCGTTCAATTGCGGTCCCCATGGTGTTCTGTTTAGAGATGTTTCACTGTAAATCGTGCATTTGATCATTCTGAGTCATATATGTGTGCTATGCGATCATGAACATACATTAACATCTTAGAAAATGGCCAAGATACTCATCAAAAATAGGATCACATATGTTCCATTGGTGTTCGGTTTCACTGCAGCATTTGAGCAACACGTTAATGTGAGAAATTTTCGTAGGAACAGTTTTATCGTACCAACTAGTGGAATGTGCCCCAGTTATTTAGAGTCGACTGCGGCTATATACTATAAGGTGTGGGGTCACGTGTTTCTGAACGGCGTGACGTCGTCTGTTTTCGATTTACTGATATTAGATTTATTACATGCATTTACATGGCATCAAAATATGTCAGTACATGTAGTACGAAAAAACTCCTATTTTCTTTATTTCATCTCGAAAGTATATGTTGTTACCACTCAATGAGACGGTTCAAATGAGTGGTAACAACATATATCTTTATGGAGAAATAAACAAAATAATGAGATTTTTTAAACAAAAACTATCATATCCTTAGACTGAAATTGGTTAAGTGAGTAAAATACGCCAATACGCACCTTATCTGGAACGCTGGAACTTCATATCATTTACGCGGGAAAACCAGTGAATATGACGTCATTTCAAAAGTTATGTAACGCTATTTTCGTTGCTATGACTTGAGACGTCGCCATTCTATCAATTAAATATCCGTCATGCTTCTAATATAGCAAGCCATATATAGAGAATAGTAGGTTAGTGCCGTGAATGGGGAAAATATCTGGCAATGCTTAGGAAACGGGATGGGCGAGGCTCAGCCAGACGCGCCAGATATTTTCCCCATTCACGACACTAACCTACTATTCTATTTATCCCGTCAACACCTACAAATGGCGTTTAAATACAAAACAAATAACACCAGTCACCGCACATATTCATACGCAGTGATCAGGTCGTATTGACAGGAGTATCAAAAATGTTTCACGGCACCGTGTTTCACGGCATATACGCACTGTGTTGACGGGATAAAGATATTTATCCCGTCAACACAGTGTGTATGTGCCGTGAAACACGGTGCCGTGAAACATTTTTGATATCCTGTCAATACGACCTAATCACCGCGTATGAATATATGCGGTGACTGAGGTTATTTTTTGCATGTTAAAGCCATTTGTAGGTGTTGACGGGATAAATAGAATACTAGGTTAGTGCCGTGAATGAGAAAAATATCTGGCGCGGCTCTGAAACGGGATGTGCTCGGCAGAGCCTCGCCCATCCCTAAGCCTTGCCAGATATGTTTTCCCATTCACGGCACTAACCTACTATTCTCTATGTATCAGGCTACATGAGTGTGTTATTTGATCAGGATCTGCACTGGTTACCATTCAATAAGGATTATTTTCACAAACGACCTACACCTAAACTCATCAGTCAAAAGAACATCAGTTGTGGCCAATGAGGCGCGGCCATGACATAACGTACCTTTTTTACGGCCAATATAGCAGAAAAAAATAACTTCGTTATTGAAGATAGTGGCGAGGTATACATATCGAAGAAAATCCAGTATTTCCCATTATCGAAGCATGAAACACTGAGTAAGTGGCACGACTGTCAGTATTTGTAGCCACACATCATTGTGACAATTTCCCGCAGAATGTACACACGTTGCCTCAATAATTTCCCAATGACTAATAACGAATGCCAGTCTTCGCACGTTAATTAGGGGATACTACATGAGTAATGATTTAAAACTATGTATTTTAAACGAGTTTACTGATTGCTATGTTGTATTATGGCTTTACTACGTCGTGTTATTACACTGCGTTATTACACTGCGTATGCAATAAATGTAGTTAATTGTGGCTGTGACTGGGGTGTATGGGTTTTGCGACCAGCGTAGATCCAGATCAGACTGTGCATCATCCGCACAGTCTGATCAGGATCTGCGCTGTTCGCCATTCCATCAATGAAACACTCGTCATGTTTCCAACTGGAGTTAGATCGTTATTATACTACAGGAATGTGCTATTTGATCTGGTTCGACACTGGTTACAAATCACACATTTCTCCAGTCACGGCCACACATAAGGCAAATTCTTCAGACCTTATCGGTTTATAGCCAACTTCCGCTATCTATCAATCGAACTGCCCGAAATGTTTACAGATGGCTTGTTGTTGAAGGATTGGTGTTTTAAAATGGCGCAGGTATGTATTCGTAGTTAATTATTTAATGTTTACCGACGGCGTCGCAGTTTTCTGAAGTCATCTATTGCTTCACATGTTTTATATTGATGAGGTTGTATACAACTATAAAATGGAAATACAAATGTAGGAGAAGAATATAGTTATTTAAGTATGTTTGCTTGTTTCCTCATCTTGTACAATTTCAATTAAAATACCGTAACTGTTGTTTAATAAACGAAATCTAAAATCCACTAGAGTCACGAACGCAAAGTGTTATATTTACATTTTCTCGTTTGCTTCAGAACGAAATTTAAACCGTCAACAAGACACGTGCAGCGATGCAAAAACATATCTTTGTGACGTTTGTTTTCATGGCCATGATAATTGAGGGCGAATGTCAACGGGGACGATTTGGTCGTCCCAGAGGCGCTGGAATGCGAGTGGGAAATCGACGCGTGCCTGCGCGTGGTCGTCCCACGTTCGGACATAGGAATACTCGGCCCACGTTCGGCGGTAGAAGTAGTTGGTCCGCAATTGGACAGCTGAGCAATTGGCCCACAATCGGCCACGGCAATACTCGTCCAACGTTCGGCCAAGGCAGTAGACGTCCCACGATCGGCCACGGCAATACCCGGTCCATGTTCGGCCAAGGCAGTAGTTCCACAATTGGGAAGAGCAGTAGTCGGCCCACATTTAGGACGTGGGCTTCAATCACAGGCAGGGCCATGCATAACCGGAACAATGGAAGGAAAAACAGAGGCCGCTTAGTCAACCCTGGCAGGCAACAGATTCAAGCAACAGGTATGATACAAAAAATGTCAAATGCTGCTATATGGGACATTAGCACAATTGCGACATTCATGTATCACTTATGCGTTGAAAATTGACAATTAACTTATGTGGAATTCAATTCCACGTGAGTTCTCAATTTTGTTTACAATAAGACAATGACGATATACAGATATTTTCCATATGTAGACGAGTCTTTTCTCCGTTTTCTTAGTTTTGCTGATTCTAAGCGTCACAATATTTAAGGAATATAACCATGGGTTGTTGCGTTTTTACTGAAGTAGAAAAACAGTTGGTATATTTAAAGTGCGTGGAGTCCGAAGGACTCCTCGCAAACGTTTGACCGGCAGCGTCGCTGTTCCAGTAGCCTATTTCATCAACATTGCAAAGTATACTTTTCTAGCAAAGTATACTTTGAGGGAGAAATTTTCAATTTTAGGATAAATTTATTATTTTTTATTATACTGAATTTATTACATTATCACAGCCAATTTGGCTGTGATTATAGGAATGAATGGCCTTTTTGTGGAATTTATCGGGGTATAAACTTGGAAAAGTCGCTGGAATACTGGACGAAGGCCGGAAGGCCCCATCCAGTATTCCCGCGACTTTTCCAAGTTTATATCCCCGATAAATTCCACAAAAAGGCCATTCATTCCTTATAATTCCAGCATTTGAAATAAATTCATCAAGAAAACGTGTTTATTTTCCGTTTTCTTAAGAATTATTTTAACTGCGCCTCACGGTTACGGAAAGTAGTTCGGCGTGGGAGTTTACTGGTATATAAATCTTGGACAGAGACTACGGGCCAATCAAATGTTAGGGAATTGTGTAAATATTTTTGTGCTGGAATTATAATGTAATAAATTCAGTATAATAATTCTGCATACTTTTAATCATGAAATATATGCATTTGTTAGTTCTATATGAAATAATGTATTTCAGGAAAAATAAATGATTACTCCCTCAAAGTATACTTTGCTAGTAAAGTATACTTTGCAATGTTGATGAAATGGGCTACAGGAATTGTAACAAAATGACGCAAATTTTAATTTTAATTTTTAATTTTAACTCCATATTTGGTTATTTACTTTCCTTCGGACTCCAAGCACTTTGAACAGACCAAATGTAGTGTAACCCCAGTAAACGAAACAGCCCATGCTTTTATTCCTTAAAATAAACAGTTTTGATTTCAAAATCAGATCTGCTCTGCATGAGACTAAGTAAGCACACGTTCGTTGAATTCAATAGTGTTAACCCTTTCAAATAACCAATCCAATCATGGCAAAATGATTTTCAGACTATTCCATTTATAAAAAGGGGGTATTTGTTGTTCTAAAAAATATGAACATTACTTTCAAACAGTGAAGATCCTGATGAGACGGCTCGTTACGAGCCGGCTCATCTGGATCTGCACTGTTTGCATAAACCGATATAGCGGGCTTTCGGGTTCAAAGGGTTAAAGCACAGATATTTTACAAATGGCATATACCAAATTACATGTTGGATGTTTCACAAACCAACTGCTGAGTCATAAATTACGTGACCATTACATACTTTGGACACACATTTGGTGAAATAATGATTTTATTACGAAAACTTGATTTGTCTATGGGAATTTAACGTGGGGGAAAAGGAGGTGAAGGAACTGGGCAGGAGCAAAAAAGTCGAAAAAAAAAGGAAATTGACTCCCGAAGTCTGGCTAGATAGCTACGAAATGATCTAACTAAGACCACAAAAGTGAACTTTCACCATTTCTGAAATTCGAAAAAAAAATCCCCATATTAAATTCCCATAGACATCTTCACTACAATGGGGATTTAACATGGGGGATTTATTTTCGCAATAAAATAAAACCTCTTAAAGGTACATGTCCACTCAGTAGGCAAAATAGTTCTTTAAAGGAATTAAATAAGTGTATAATTGTGTCATTATTGCCCCAGTTCTAAAAATTACGAGTACCCGCTATACACATATAATCATTTAGTAATATTTATTTTACTGATGATGACTCGCGGTGGTATCAGGCTATGTTCATATTATGCAAATGAGGCATTATATTGTTTAATTATTTATACTAATTAAATGCGTCACCTGAACAAAATATATTTTCGACAGATTATAAAGTATGATCATTGCACATCAAAAGATAAATACAGAGAATAAATAGTAATGTCTGTTAACATTTTAAGGAAACACGGTTATCGCCCCTGATATCAGTGTGGACATTTACGTCTGATATAAAATGTATAATAATGCCAAGCAATACGTGGTGTAATGGTGAATAATTCCAGCACAAAAATATTTACACAATTCCCTAACATTTGATTGGTCAGTAGCAAGTCTCTGTCCAAAATTTATATCCCAGTAAACTCCAAATGCCGAACTACTTTCCGTAACCGTCAGGCGCAGTTAAAATAATTCTTAAGAAAACGGAAAATAAACACATTTTCTTGATGACTTTATTTCAAATGCTGGAATTATAAGGAATGAATGTCCTTTTTGTGGAATTTATCGGGGATATAAACTTGGAAAAGTCGCGGGAATACTGGACGAGGCCTTCCGGCCTTCGTCCAGTATTCCCGCGACTTTTCCAAGTTTATACCCCGATAAATTCCACAAAAAGGCCATTCATTCCTATAATTAATGTTTATTTTTCCAGAAAATGTCTCATGTGATGTCTCTGATATAAACAACATGTTTTGCCTACTGAGTGGATATGTACCTTTAAATTTTCATACAATGTTATATTATCGGTAAGAAATGTGTTTGCATTGTTTCTATATCCGTAAGATTTTGGCAGGTTTCGTGAAACGGGTGGTAGTTTTGCCAGATCCAGGCTTATGTTTTATTTCAGTGCCGACGACGACGACGACAAGAAAGCCGACGACGACAAAACCGACAACGACGACGAAACCTGCTGTAGCTGGTAGGTCTCTTGGTTGAACACGTTTTTTTGCTGCGAATAAACAAATTCGATATAAGGTTCGACTATGTCCAGCCGTGGGTAAACGTTTGCCGTGGCACGAGGGAACTGTTTGAACCCCAATACCGTACTCTACAGCCTTGGGGTTCAAACAGTTCCCTCGTGCCACGGCAACCGCTTACCCACGGCTGGAAATGGTCGAGCGTTATTGTTACATTTCCGTCGGAAATATTATGCAATTTGAGCATTTATGCATACATACGTACATACGTACACATCTTGTTCTTAATTACACACTGGAGTATACGTTGACTGATGTGGCCAATCTTTTGACCCGTCTCGTCAAAACGGCTCAAATGAGTAGTCACAACATATTCACGGTGGGTATAGTATGTCACCCTCGGCTGCTATGTAGCCCCGTTGCAATCTATGTAATAGTTATAGTTCATATATTGAATTTTTAATAAATTAATTTATTAAAAATTCAATATGTGAACTACAACGTACTTATTGTTTACCAGCCCAGTCGCGAAGCTCCGCCCCTAAACGTGATTTCGAATCGTTATACTAGCATGTGATTGGCGGTGTGACACGAAATGAGCGCGTGTGTGGGCGGTAATATGCTTTGCGTCTAGTGAACTGATGACGACAAGGCGTAAAATCAGTTCTAAATATAGCGGCTGGACATTTAATGATTAACTTAATAGATATTGGCGAAAGTGTCGCAATATGCGATTAATTTAGATGAAATGCTGTTCTTGCATTGGTCGAGAAACTAGGGTAAATAGAGGATATTCATATTTATATTTATTACATACCGCTCCACCGAAATTAGCAGTTGTTTAGACTGTATACGGTAATGAATGTGTATTTTCAGCCTATTTGCGCTGTTTTCTTTCTAAATACAGAATATGAATATATATAGCGGAAGTAGTCGTATTTTCACCGGAAGTTGTTTATTTCATCGATGAGAACATAGGACTTTTATTTACATCGTATAACTATGTATTTCATGGGTAGGTATATAATAAACACTATTTTTTCTTAAATATCTCGGCAACTACTGGAGCAATTATAATGCAATAAGTACAATTTCACCAAAATTGCAAAGTATACTTATCTTACAAAGTACACTTTGAGGGAGAAATTTTCAATTTAAGGATACATTTATAATTTTTATAATACTGACTGTATTACATTATCACAGCCATTTTGATTGTGATAATGATTTAAATAAATGTATAATAATTCTGCATACTTTTAATCATCAAATATATGCAGTAGTTAGTTCTATATGAAATAATGAATTTCGGGAAAAATAAATGATTACTCCCTCAAAGTATGCTTAGCTACATTCATAACCGTTTCGGGTTATTTCAAGAAAACTTACATTGTTACATTACTGTTATTGTTTGACCCCGCTCACAGTCGTGTTAAAACGTACAGCGCGTGCTGTTTGGCTATGGCTGTATACAATACTCATTCCGGGGTTGAGCTAACACCTACATCCGGAATGTGTCTCATGGCGTTACGAGACGCGTCAGTACGTCACCAGACCAGTAGCCTATTTCACCAACATTGCAAAGTATACTTTTCTAGCAAAGTATACTTTGAGGGAGAAATTTTCAATTTTAGGATAAATTTATTAATTTGTATTATACTGAATTTATTACATTATCACAGCCATTTTGGCTGTGATAATGTAATAAATTCAGTATAATAATTCTGTATACTTTTAATTATCAAATATATGCAGTCGTGAGTTCTATATGAAATAATGCATTTCAAAGGACAAATAAATGATTACTCCCTCAACGTATACTTTTCTAGAAAAGTATACTTTGCGAAGTTGATGAAATAGGCTACTGTTCAATGAAATTTTGAAATTGATGCGGCTGCATCACGCGACGTGTACTGTGGCCCCGGAATATGTATGTGTAATTAAAATCAGCTGTTTGAATGGAGAAAAGTACCGAAAGTATTGCATATATTATGCTCAAATTAAACGATATTTCTGACGGAAATGTAACAATAACGTTGCAACACTCGGGAACTGTTTGAGCCCCCGGCATATGGTGCCCTGTAGCCCATTTCACCAACATTGCAAAGTATACTTTTCTAGGAAAGTATACTTTGAGAGATAAATTTTCAATTTTAGGATAAATTTATTAATTTTTATTATACTGAATTTATTACATTATCACAGCCAATTTGGCTGTGATAATGTAATAAATTCAGTATAATAATTCTGCATACTTTTAATCATCAAATATATGCAACGGTTAGTTCTATATGAAATAATGCATTTCGGGAAAAATAAATTATTACTCCCTCAAAGTATACTTTGCTAGAAAAGTATACTTTGCAATGTTGGTGAAGTAGGCTACTGGTGCCACGGCAAACGTTTACCCACGGCTGGACATTGTCGAACCTTACATTTATGTAAGTTTTCTCGAAATAACTCGAGTCGGCTACAGGTATCACGATGTCGTCATCGGCAAGAACTGCTAGTATTGTATTTTCCGGGGTATCTGTACACAATCGATTACAAATTTCTCCAGCAGTTGAAATATTTAAGAAACTTAAGCTGGAAACAGATCGAAAAGCAGGTGCGTGTGACGTACTATACACACCCTGATATTTTAATTGAAAAAAAAAATCATAACTGAACAGTATGGTTTTGTTTGTTTTTTATATCTGGGAATCAGCATCCATTTGGCAAAACCTGACATGTGTCTTTGATGACCCGTGATGAGCTATCACATTGTGCGACATGTTAGTTTTTTGCATTGCAAGCTGGTTTACTGAATTATTTATCAATTGAATTTCTCGGCTCAGCTCGGAACGGTAGGAATTCATACACGTTTTCTAGCCTTGCCTATTAAATATGATATCAAAAGAAACTAGACTAGTATTCTCTGTGTTTACAGATAAACAGTTCAGGAAAATGATAGAGATTAATAAACAAAGAAAGCAACGACAGGAACAGAAGCGAGAGATGTTGCGACAGAAAGAAATCAGAGAGAAGCAACTCGCTCAAACCTTAAAACAGAAACAAGCAATGCCCAAGAAGGCGCCTGAAAATGCTAGTATTAAGATGACACCACACGCTGGACCAAGAAGCACAAACCTGAAGATACAAAGGGAAAAAGAGAGGCTGCTGGCCCTGAAAAAAGCCCTTGATGAGAAACGAGCTGCTGAAATAAGAAAAATTAAGGAAAGAACTATCAATAAACCAATAGCAACGGAACATTCGAAACTACAAACATCGACTGAGAGTACCTACATAGAAAAGGAAATAAAGCGACTTCTAGAACTTAAAAAGACACTTGATGAAAAGCGAAAATCCGAGGTAAATGCATTAGCTAAACGTAATAACGACCCCCAAGCACAACATCGTCAGAAAGAACCGTTAAAGTTTGATAGTACTGTTCCAATAGTAAAACCAGCGATACATCCACAACCGGTCGATGAGAAACAACAGACTATTATAATACCAAGTGAGCAATCACCGGCCAATAGTCAATTTCATATCACAAACAGTGTATTGACAGAGGTTAAAGTAAATGATAAGATGGTTGCTGATAACGTTATTGAACCGGTTGTAAATGGCAAACATTCAAGTCCACCGAGTGATGGTGTTGCAACGAATTCAAAAGATCCCTCGTCTGGCTCTCATCCGAATATGTCATTCGTTATAAACGATATGCCGCTAATAGATTTAGCATCAGTGACTGACCCGTTTGCTGGTTCATTTGCTACAAATTGGGTGGATAATGTTGACATTTCAGTCCTCCAGCCGGTTGAGATGGTGAATCAATGGATTAGTGGTGTCCCGACTAATGCTCGTCCTGCGAAGCCACAACCGATTGAGACGGGAAATATATGGGATACTGGAATGCCAGCGAACGCCAGTCCTGCCAAGCTACAACCTACCAATATGGATTCATCTTGGGAGACAATTATTTCGGGAGGTTTAAGGCCTGCCGATCTTCATCCTGTAGACACGGGAATTACATGGGAAACTGTAATCACTGACAGTGTGAATAATGTCAGACCAGTACCAACGGATACTATTCAAATTGTGTCAAATGGTAGCCCTTCGAATGGCGGACCTATCAAACAGACGGACACGACTAGTATATTGGATATTGCGTCATTCAGCAGCGTGATAGAACCAATACCATCTGAGAACATGTGGGAATCTAAAATCTCGGCAAACGCCAAACCAGCTGTTCTTCAACCGATAGACACGTGGAACGATTGGGAGGCTATGATTCCTCCTAACGCACAACCTGCTATTATGCAACCCATCGATGCAGCGAAAGCCATGAATAGTGGAATACCGAATGAAAGCTTCCCTCCTATGTTGGACGCTGCGGCAGTTGATATCGGTGACGGTACTATAAACACTGTAATCGGTCAGCAAGAGTTACGACCAACAAATAGCGTCCTTTCTGACAAACACGCAGGAACTGTTATTAGCAATACACAACAAACTAATTTGGAGCCGGGTATAACTGGTTCGGGTAGCATACAAACACCACCCCAAGTACCAGAAAATAAACAACACGTAATTGCTGCCGAAGTTCCACCAGGCGCTCTACCAGCGATGTTTGAAGATGTTGATTTGTCTCAGTGGTTATTTGACGATACCCCAATAAATAAAAACACCGTCATTACAAACGACATTGGTAACGAACTCACTAAAACGGCAATTAAAACAAAACCTGCATTTGTCACAGATAAAGAGTTGCCGAAAACAGAGACAAGTAAAGCAGAAAAGACAAATACTGCATCGAAATCCGGAAAGTCTGCGCTGAGTGGGCTGATGGCTGGTATAATTAGTGTATTAAAAAATAAAGGACGTTGAAGAGTGAACTATTTGTCTTAAAATATACCATTATAGGAATGAATGGCCTTTTTGTGGAATTTATCGGGGTATAAACTAGTATAAACTCCAGTATTCCCGCGACTTTTCCAAGTTTATATCCCCGATAAATTCCACCAAAAGGCCATTCATTCCTTATAATTCCAGGAATTGAAATAAATTCATCAAGAAAATGTGTTTATTTTCCGTTTTCTTAAGAATTATTTTAACTGCGCCTGACGGTTACGGAAAGTAGTTCGGCGTGGGATTTTACTGGGATATAAATTTTGGCCAGAGACTTGCTACGGACCAATCAAATGTTAGGGAATTGTGTAAATATTTTTGTGCTGGAATTATTGGTGATTGTGTAATCCGATGATGTCCAAAATAATTAGGGCTTAACCGGAGAGAAAACAAGAGAAAAGTATCTTATGTTCGGTAACTTTCGCTATGAAACCATGTTCAAACTCGTTTACTACGTGTATTTGTTGTATCCTTCCGCTGTTCGCCATTCTGTCATTGAAATGACTACCATCAGAAGCAAAGTACTGAAAGTACTGAAACTAGGTTAGCTTCACAAGATTACTAATAAGTATTATTTATTTACATAATGATGTTTAATGGCTTATCATCAGCTAAAGTCATTTTAACAGGTTCAAATCCCATATTTCATGCGTAGGGAAGAACGAAAATACATGTCAAACACGGGGTCATGCGGATTGATTTCCATCAGTAATTTCCCATTTTTTAACGGAACAACTACTTTCAGTTTCAAAATATCTATCTCACCCCCACATCAAGTCGTACACAGAAAAGTTAACTTGCATGTGTAGAGCATGCAAATAATATAATAAAATGTTTGACACAGACATACCTTTCCTGCAGCATCTATTTTATTTATACCTCTGTCACAATACTAACAATCAATGCCGTTGTCCTGAGAATTTACTCGTTGTTGCTAAGCTGTACCATGACTGGTTTACGGCCATATTATCCATTAGTCGACTGGTTCCTTTGCTCCTTGTTGATAAGCTGTACCAGGACTGGTTTACAGTCACACTATTCATTGGCCGACTGGTTCCTCACAAAATCAATTAAAAGTACTGAAAGTACTGAGATATGTTATCTCCACAAAAACTGATCACTTGCGGAACTATAGAGGCTAATTTTGCATATTTTCTCAATCATCACCAGAGGCACATGTGTGATGGTGAAAACCCGTTCCCATCCATACGTTTTCTCTAGAATAAATTACTGTTACCAAAACGCCATATGATAAGGCATTATTGTCTTGGTCGTACTCGCCATTTAGGAGTAGCACAACAATATGGCTGCCTCCATAGAAATTTGCGTGACATAATATGCTATCTCAAGAGAGATAACATAAAAAGCATCGATGTGTCAGGTCACTGTGTGGTGTGTCATGGTGTCCGGCCACAGGTTGATATGACGGACCATTGTCTATAAATACCTTAAATATAAAATACAGTGGGGTCAGCGTGTAAGTGCACACACGAACGAACACGACAGGTTGATGTCGTGTTCGTTCGTGTGTGCACTTACACGCTGACCCCACTGTAAGTAAAAACAAATAAGCTTATAAAGTCTTTACTCCCTTCTATGCACATTAATGTGTTATAAGATGGAGTAAAACATGTTTAGCTTATTTTATTTCTCACTTATTGATGCTTTTAGTACTATATTTAATGTATGGTTAGAGCTTGGTGTTATTACTTCAACCTGTGTGTCCGGTGGCTCTGTTCAGAGATCATCGGGCAATATAAAATTAATTTACTGTATATAATCCCCACCAGCCGCTAAACAGTAATGCCAGATTATTTTTTATTTGAATATATTTGAAGATAAATCAGTAAGTATTGTTTGTTAACACTATTTACAACAACTTTAAATTAAAAAACTAAGACACACACACCGTCCTATTTCCCCCCAAACTTCGGATGATATTCAATAAATTAATTGTATATGCCTCACAAGTCGCCATAATGGCCGCGAGGTATCCTTCCACAAAACTGGTGCGATACCTCTGGTGACCGTTCAGTTAACTATTGTTTAACGGGACAGTAGGACAAAACATTGAATATAATGTAAATATATAATTAAATAATTCAGACTGTGTGCTTTGTTCTTTAGTTTACATGTGCTAACTCAGTACAATTTAGTAATGAAACATTACAAAGTCGACACTCATAATGGTTCCAAGGGATCTAACCTAGTAAAAAACACAATTGTACGAGCGGATGTGCAAGAGGATCCGCGCAGTCTGATCTGTAGCCTATTTCATCAACATTGCAAAGTATACTTTACTAGCAAAGTATACTTTGAGGGAGCAATCATTTATTTTTCCTGATATGCATTATTTCGTATAGAACTAACAAATGCATATATTTCATGATTAAAAGTATGCAGAATTATTATACTGAATTTATTACATTATCACAGCCATTAAATGGCTGTGATAATGTAATAAATTCAGTATAATAAAAATTAATAAATTTTTCAAAAAATTGAAAGTTTCTCCCTCAAAGTATACTTTGCTACTAAAGTATACTTTGCAATGTTGATGAAATAGGCTACAGAGCATACGCTGTCAGTCTCCTACTGTTCGCCATACATAATGATAAGCTAACATAAACAAAATATTGTTAACTGATGTCTGAGCAGGGATCCTATGAATTCAAGACTATTTTGCAAATGTCATCGTAAGGTAGACATTTTCCCAGTCGGCCGCTCAAATGTGACCCGAACCAGGGGGCTGTTTCACTAAACTTCGTAAGTGCAAATTTAGGATAGTCTGGAAATTTAAATTGAACATATGATGCATAATTTTGCACTTGCGAACATTTTAGTCGTACGAAGTTTAGTGAAACGAGCCCCAGAGATATAAATACAAAGTGGGCAGGCTATGTCCCTGTCTGAACTGACAAATGGGTCTTATTTGTGACTGTGCCTGGAGAAATGCAGCTTACGGGTTTTGCGACCGGTGTATATAGAGAATAGTAGGTTAGTGCCGTGAATGGGAAAAAATATCTGGCAAGGCTCAGGAAACGGGATGGGCGAGGCTCTGCCGAGCACATCCCGTTTCCGTGCCGCGCCAGATATGTTTTCCCATTCACGGCACTAACCTACTATTCTATTTATCCCGTCAACACCTAAAATGGCTTTAAAATGTAAAAATAGTATTGACTGGATATCAAAAATGTTTCACGGCACTGTGTTTCACGGCACATACGCACTGTGTTGACGGGATAAATCCAAATCAGCATGTGCATCCGCACAGTTTGATCAGGATCTGCACTGTTCGCCATTCCATCAATGAAACACCGTCATGCTTCTAACAACCAGAGACAAAGATACAATTTACATAGGACGTTGATCCACAGGCGACTACTATACTCAACACAACTAGAAACGTCCCTGTTTTATAGCCGGTGTAGCTCTGTCTATGTATGTACCACATGTTCAAAGTACATGTATTTTAAACCGTGGCGATGTTCAGAATACGATCGTGTAGAGTTTAGCCAATACACACGGTTTACATAGCGGCCAGTGACCGGAACGTTGATTTCCACTTTTTGCACGTGCACGCTATACTTGTCATCGATAAGGTGATTCAGTTCATGTCGTACCATTCATGCGATAGGGGCTATTCGGAAAGTTAAAAAACTTTTTTAATTTTTCACTGTTTTCGATATGCCACGGCTTTCCGAAAACGAGCGAAATCAGGCAATTGGGATGCTTGCGGGTGGGATGGCCGCCAGGGCGGTCGCGCCTCGGTTTGGTTGCTGTCGGAAGACGATTGATCGTCTTGCAGCCCGGTACAAGCAGACTGGGGCTGTTCACGACCGGCAGCGACCTGGTAGGCCTCGTGTAACGACGGCTAGAGCCGATCGTTACATTACGTTGACGCACTTACGTCAACGTCGATTGGCAGCCACAGTCACTGCTAGGCGATATTGTGTCTCAGGGCAGACCATTCGCAACCGGTTACGTCGTAACGCCCAACCAATCCGGGCACGCCGCCCGTACACTGGTCAGATAATGACCCAACGTCACCGTGCTGCCAGACTGTTATGGGCGCGACGTCATCTGAACTGGAGAATGGCTGACTGGAACCGAGTTTTGTTCACCGATGAATCTCGGTTCACAGTTAGTCATGCTTACGGAAGATTACGGGTATACAGGCGTAAAAATGAAAGATTCACCGATTGTTGCATTGTTGAGAAGAACAGGTTTGGGGGAGGGAGCGTAATGGTCTGTGGTGGGATCATGGGAAACCGGAAGACAGATTTGGTTGTTGTACAGGGCAACATCAATGCACAACGTTATGTTGCAGATGTGCTAAATGCACATGCCTTACCATTTATCCGTCAGCATGGTCCTGGTGTGACATTGATGCACGACAATGCCCGCCCTCACGTAGCCAGGGTCACCACTCAATACTTACAGCAAAACAACGTCGACGTCATGCCATGGCCCGCGGTCTCCCCGGATCTCAATCCCATTGAGCACATATGGGATGAGCGGGGCCGCAAAGCACGAGCTAACCATCAGATTGACAATGTTCGCGATCTTACACGGGCGTTACAACGGGAATGGAGGAATTTGCCCAACGCACTGGTATTGCGTTACGTCACGTCGATGCGGCGTAGGATCATTGCATGCATTCATGCAAATGGTGGCCACACTCGGTACTAACGAGATTTACTGAATTTGCCACATTACTTATTGAAATTCCATCTCTAAACATTAAGTAACACATTTCTGAGTTTTTGTGATTTTTGATTTTGACCCCTACCGCCCTTGGCCGGTTATCTCTCGAATATTTAACAAGATATCCAAATGAAATTTATTGGCTTTGATACAGAAATGAATGAACTTGTTTTTCCATTTTGATTTTTAAAAGTAACCTTTTTGGTTTTTGATGAATCTTTCCTTAAACATGGAGGGACGTTTCTAGTTTTGCTCAGTATATGTTAACTTGTTATGTTGGGTATTTTGCCATTTGTAGATGTCGCATTGTCGAGGCGAAATGTCGACAATGCGAAATGGCACATATCAGCCACCATACAGTTTACACAGTCGCAGTAACTCATCAGCGAACACGTTTACTGTACACTGTAGGTCCTAATATGACTGCGCTGATCAGCGCAATTATGTATACACCTGGCAGGCCCGTAGTGTAGCCTAAAATAATGCCACGGCCTACTTTTGGGCGGAGGGGGATGGGGAGGGGGAGGGGTGGGGGGGTGGGCGGGGTCAGAACAATATCAACTTAGATTTCCTGCATTCTTAGTCGTTGGAGCAATACATTGACATGATATTTTGGTCACACAACAATGGAAGAAACAGAACTTTGCAGTAAATGTATTTATAAATTGGCTATGTTCACATTCATTAAAACAATGGCGAGGGAAGGTGGGCCTAGCATATTTGGGGCGGGGCTAGGTGGGGAAATTCGTAAGGTTTAGACCACCGAAGGGCCCCGGATAACAAACCAGCCACCATTGTTCCATAGATATACCATTAAAAATAGTAGGTTTCCATTCTCAGTGAATCTCAGAATGTTCGATGATCAGAGCTCTGTCTCAATTTGTAGCCTATTAATTATAACGGCGACACCAATTGCGCCTGTAAACAGTTTTATTGAAACTTAGTTGCGAACGGTAACTCTTGCAATTACTCCCGAGTAGATTGCAAGAGTTACCTTCGCAACTAATTGAAACTCGGATAATTCAGTGCATGGGTTTGTAGTATACATCAACATTTTTCAACGTTGATATGTTTAGGATACTACTTAATTATTCAAACAATTTAAATGGATAGATGGGTGTATTCCATTCCCACTGTGAAAACATAATCACATGAAAAAGTCGTTGATTTTCCTCTTTTTAGCAGACATATTAATGTGTTGTTGTTGTTGTTATTACGGACTTGCCTCAATACAATCGCTGCGTTTATTGCTCGCGGCACCGACAGATGCAATATGTGAATCCCAATGCTGCATGAACGAGACCATGACAATCAATTAGGCAAATGATTTGACATGCTTGGTTGTAGACTATTGGAAGTTCAGCGTACAACAGAACGTTAAACTTAATGTTTCTTTAAAAAACAAAACGAACAAAAAAACGGCCAAAATAATGCCACGGCGGACCAGCCGTGGCTGCAGTGGTGGCCGCGACTGCCGTGCCTGATAACGATCTATATTGCTTGTTACATGCATGAAGGGCAGGGGCGGATCCAGCATTTGGGGAACGGGAGGGTTGTCCAGTTGCGAATGTAACTTACAATTTCCTCCCATACCGTCCGCTAGCTAGCAAGAGTTACCGTTCGCAACTAGGGGGTTGTTCTATTTTCGAGCTCTTCGAAATACACTTTCCTGTGTTTTACGGCATTTAAATTCAGACTCCAACTGGTGGTAAACTGTGATCTATGTAAACTCCGTGGCTTAACGGGGGGGGGGGTGCAACCCTGGAACACCCCCCCCCCCCACCCCACCCCTCCATATCCGCACTTGCAGGGTGTCTCATTGATGGAATGGCGAACAGTGCAGATCCTGATCAGACTGTGCAGATGCACAGCCTGATCTGAATCTACACTGACCGCAAAACCCATGTCTGCAGTGACGGCCACATATACCAATTTAAATGAAATATAAAGTGTTTGAAATAAACTAGATTTATGCAGAATATGAATGTTTTGGTTTCTGATTATCACAAGCAGTTCGATAGATACATGTTTTAAATATGGCGTACTTATTTGACGTCACTGTTTGAGCGACGTCACCATTGACGGCAATGGGAACAACATTTCCAAACAAAACTCCCATATGTTTAACTGCTTGCATTTTGTAAACTACTATGAGTATTGAACACACATATGACTCAAATTCTGCATAAATCTATTGCCTACTCAATGCATTTTATTTTATTAAAATGTGTACAGTATATTTGAAGTAGCACATATATATGCTAACAGGCACAGTTACAAATACATGTAAATCTACATGGGATTCCAATGGGTGCGAAATTACTTCTCTCCAACATCTGTATATACACTGACAGCACCAGGGGGCCGTTTCACTAAACTTCGTAGGACTAAAATGTTCGTAAGTGCAAAATTATGATAGTCTGTAAATTGCACATTAACAATGTTTTCTTGTAAACAATTATTGGATTTACATTTATTGAGCGTAGGCTGCATATGCAGCATATGCCCAATAAATGTAAATCCATAAATTAAAATTTACAGAAGATCTTAAATTTGCACTTACGAACATTTTAGTCGTAAGATGTTTAGTGAAACGGGCACCAGCTGCGCGGTTCATACCCATTCGACGTGTTTCTGCTTTCAGCGGCATAACTCTATATATGTGAACAAGGCTTCTAACTTTGGTCAGACACGCCGTATCATAACAAAATAACATGTTTAAAATTGTAATTTTCTATGTAGTCTATGTATTTCTGCAGGATATCGATAACTGTCAAATGATCATAATTATGAACTTGCCACTACAATATTGAAGTTAGAGCCGTACACGCACATTATTTCATGTGTTATGATGCGAGGTTGTGTCCGACCTAGGAAAAGGAGCTGTATTTTCGATATTATTTGCATAAATATGTTCTAACTATGCTATTTTAGCAATATATCAATAATTCTCCAATGTGCATGTGCACATTAGCGTTAATAAAATCGCGGAATGTGTTATGATACGAGGTCGTGTCCGACCAAAGTTACAAATCTTGTTCATATATAATTATATAGTTATACCGATAAAAGCCAAAACACGCCGAATGCCTGTAGTTTATACCAATCCTGTCTCCATCTAACCCTAACCCAATCCTGTCTTGGTCCCGACCGTTTCGCCCCCGTGATAAACACAACACGAGAACGAGGCTCATTATGCGGCCTCCATTAATGTTGTGTCCACTCAACCAATACACAAATTATTTCCCAGTTTAAATATCGCCGTGTCCTCGTCCTCAGGTCAAAGCAGGACTGACCACTAGGCGTGAAACAAAAGTAGGTGACATATCATTTTATTATATGTGTTTTGAGTAATTTTATTGGGTAGATATTATAATAAAATAACGATTAATTGCTACGGTTTAAATTGTTTATTTATGTCAATTTATTGTAAGTAAATTAGTAATGTCAAAGTATGTCAACATTTATACGATTATGAAATCTGATAATTACTGTGTGTTGTGTATTGTATGGAAGTGTTCTGGTGGCAATGCTAACATACTACATGTAAGTCCTAATTAGGAGTATTAGGACTTACTACCTCCTAATTAGAGTTAGGATACAACATTGTTTAGCATTGACACATATAGTAAGTCCTAATTAGTAGATATTATATAAGTCCTAATTAAGATATACTAACTCCTACCTAATTAGGAGATACTAACTCCTAATTATGAGATACTATTAGTTGAAAATATTTTAGCTTTGGCACCAGGAGGCTTCCATAGTATTGTCTTCTGCCGTTCTGGATAAGATTGTTTTAAAAGATAGCAGTCTGACCAGTAGCCTATTTCACCAACATTGCAAAGTATACTTATCTAGCAAAGTATACTTTGAGGGAGAAATTTCAATTTTAGGATAAATTTATTATTTTTTATTATACTGAATTGATTACATTATCACAGCCAAAAAACATAAAGTGCTATATTTGCTATATATGCTACGGTTGTGGTCTGTTTATTGTTTTCTGCAGCATGACACATGATAAAGGTACCACAATTTTTTTTATTGCTTTTTGATACTCGCTACTTTTGATTTCAATTGGGTTTTTGGCAGTTTTAATTGGGTATTTTAGCAAATACGCAGCTTATCTGGAGCATGGTGTATAATAATTTACTTACATGGTATCATGCAAGTGTTGTGCCCAGTGCGAGCCCAGAGGAAAATCTCCCACCTCAAACTGCCCATGGTGGGTGGTTGGTCGGGCGAACGTGACGGCGTAAATTAACGATATGGGTTCCTCCTTATAGGAATCACGATTTGCCTGGTTTGGCCCTCAGGTACGTTTTTAGCTTTGACTCTTTTCTTACCTGGGAGTTGAATTGGGTTATTGCCCATTATAAAAGTAGTAAGATTATTACTGATCCTACTGCTTTTGGTAGGGCAAGGGTGGATTCACGTAGGGGAAAACCCGGCGTGCCCCTCCCCCCCCCCCCATACCCCCCCCCCCCCCCCCCCCTAAAATTTGGCGGAGTAAATATTTTTGCTCTAAAATGCGCCAGAAAGCAGCAAAATGGTGTGTAGATGTCAAAAATATTCCAGATGGCATACCGCCGGACCCACCTAGCAGTCTCCGGAGCTCTGCTCTGTCGACGAACGAACAGTGCTAAATGGAAAATAATAGTAAACTTTTTCAATTTAGAGTTCCCCTTCCCCTAACCCTGAAATCCTGGATCCACCACTGGAGGGGGCCAAGTGATTCTGGTGTGGCGAGGACCTGGCATCAGATCAGGATTATTCTGATTTCAGGGATGAGAATATTGTTTTTTTATTGTGCCTGAAAATAGCAGCTTTTACCAGTATGTCCGGGACCTAACAAGGAGGATAATCCGAGAGGATAATCGCTAGAAAAACGGTAAAAATATGAGTCCGTTTTATGTGAAATGACTCGTCACAACATGTGTCAGGTCCGGCGGACTTGTTGCTTGTAAAATACAAAGGTCCAACTTTAAAATTTGCAGGTCCAGGACCCTGAAATTTCAGTTCTGATTTTGGGATTTTCCCCCCCCATTTGCTTATGTACTTGAACATGTACCAGGGATTCCGCTGGCGATTGCCACTCGCAATTGGCGATAAAAATAAACAATTGGCGATAAAAAATTACAATTTTCGAAAAAGGGTTTTTTTTTTTTTTCGAAAGTTGTAATTTTTTATCGCCAATTGTTTATTTTTATGCTATTGGTTATTCCTTTTTTTTTTTCTCTTTTTTTTTTTGGAAGTAGCGATTTTTTTATTTTCCCCAGCGGAATCCCTGATGTACATGTAATGTAGTTACGGGATTTAGTACTAAACCCATTGACCCGGCCTTAAATGACCGTAGCTGTTGATAGGCCGTTAAACCCCAACAAACAAACAAACTGCCCATGTCCCTTCGAATATGTGACTGACTGGAGAAATGGGGCTTATGGGTTTGTGACCAGTGTAGATCCAGATCAGCCTGTGCATCCGCACAGTCTAATCAGGATCTGCACTGTTCGCCATTCCATCAATGAGACACCCATCATGCTTCTAATAAGATCATTATCAGGCTACGGGAGCGTGTTAGTCTATCAGCCTCTACACTGGTCACAAATCCCATAAACACAATTTCTCCAATCACAGCCACATAATTATGAGAATCTCCCATTGACACTCGTGAAAAAAGGGAAGGGACCCAGAATTGAAATTAATTGTCTTCTTTGAACCCACACCTGTAATAACACAGTAATTGTCGTCATATTAATTGATGAATTTGTCATCGGAAAAGACTGTTTATTATGTTTAGAACAGCTTAACCCTTAGACTGCTACTCACAACAATTGTCGTCTGCTGTTGCTTTTATATATTGCCTTATTTCTCAATAAAAACATGGTTTGACAGCACTTCAGAATCATTTCCAATGGAAATGATTCTGAAGGGCTGTCAAACCATGTTGCAAATTATTCTAAAGTGCTGTCAAAGAATGTTTTTGATGATAAAAATCGAAAATCTAAAATAAACAGCAGACGACAAAAAGAGATAAGATAGCGGTCTAATGGTTAATAATGAGCTAGCTTTTCATGTGAAAATGGTGACTATGACTGTATAATTGGTCAAGTTAATTAATTGTTGTTTTCCATTTGTTTCCAGTTCTTTGCCATAGCATTCACTACTTCCACTAATTATACTCAAAAATCGAACCCACGATCCTCCGAATTGGAGTTCCTGTTTATACCTCCGCCGGGATATATTTAGAAGTAAAGGGTTCAGGCTTTTATCTCTGTCGCTCAGCACGGAACATCGGCGATTAAATGACACAAGACAGGCAAACGTCATCAAGTTTTCAAAATGCAGACCCAAAGGATATAGGTATGTACATTAATTACACCACTGTCTGCATTTTTTTGTCGTCTGCTGTTTATTTTCTATTTTCCATTTTTATCATTAAAAACATGCTTTGATAGCACTTTAGAATAATTTGCAACATGCTTTGACAGCACTTCAGAATCATTTCCATTGGAAATGATTCTGAAGTGCTGTCAAATTATGTTTTTATTGAGAAATAAGGCAAGATATAAAAGCAACAGCAGACGACAATTGTTGTGTGTAGCGGTCTAAGGGTTAAAGGTACATGCCCACTCAGTAGACACAAACTGTTCTTTATATCAGATACATCATCATTCTGAGACATTTTCTGGCAAAATAAACGTTCATTCACCATTACCCCACGTATTGTTTGGCATTATTATACATTTTATATCGGGTGCAAATTTCGACACTGATATCAGGGGCGATAACCGTGTTTCCTTAAAATGTTAACAGACATTACTATTTATTCCCTGTATTTATTTTTGTATATGATTTGATCATACTTTACAATATGTCCTGCCTCATTTGCACCGCGAGTCACTATCAGTAAAATAAACATTGCTAAATGATTATATCTGTATAGCGGGCACTCGTAATTTTTAGAACTGGTGGAATAGTGACACAATTATACAGTGGGAATGTACCTTTAAGCCTTTAATACAATGTAGAGTAACGCTCACCCACTCACCAATGGTGATTTGGAATCAAGTTAGGCGAGTGTCAACTGAGTGAACTTCGTGTAGTTTGCAATTAATTGCCCATCTGTATATGCCCTTGCTGTTGCACGGATGTATGACCTTGCTGTTTAACAGATGTATGACCTTGCTGTTGAATAGATGTATGACCTTGCTGTTTAACAGATGTATGACCTTGCTGTTGAACAGATGTATGACCTTGCTGTTGAACAGATGTATGACCTTGCTGTTGACTGGTTGTATGACCTTGCTGTTGAACGAATGTATGACCTTGCTGTTGAATGGATGTATGACCTTGCTGTTGAAAGATGTATGACCTTGCTGTTTAACAAATGTATGACCTTGCTGTTGAACCGATGTACGACCTTGCTGTTGACTGGTTGTATGACCTTGCTGTTGAACGGATGTATGACCTTGCTGTTGGATGGATGTATGACATTGCTTTTGAACAGGTGTATGACCTTGCTGTTGACTGGTTGTATGACCTTGCTGTTGAACTGTTGTATGACCTTGCTGTTGAACTGTTGTATGACCTTGCTGTTGAATGGATGTATGACCTTGCTGTTGAAAAGATGTATGACCTTGCTGTTGACTGGTTGTATGACCTTGCTGTTGAACGGATGTATGACCTTGCTGTTGAATGGATGTATGACATTGCTTTTGAACAGGTGTATGACCTTGCTGTTGACTGGTTGTATGACCTTGCTGTTGAACTGTTGTATGACCTTGCTGTTGAATGGATGTATGACCTTGCTGTTGACTGGTTGTATGACCTTGCTGTTGAACGGATGTATGACCTTGCTGTTGAACGGATGTACGACCTTGCTGTTGAACTGTTGTATGACCTTGCTGTTGAATGGATGTATGACCTTGCTGTTGAACAGGTGTATGACGTTGCTGGTGACTGGTTGTATGACCTTGCTGTTGAACAGATGTATGACCTTACTGCTGAACGGATGTATGACCTTGCTGTTGAACGTACAAAACAACGTAATCAAGCCATCAATGAACCATTTCAGGTCATGCGAAGAAAGTAGACTGTGTGCGCCCGGTGTGGAAGTCTCTGCAGCGAGAAACGTGGTGCTGCGCATGGGCCCCCGATTGTTCGTACTTCGCGTATTCCCAGGGCGGCGGGATAGTCTACCTTCTCCCATGGAACTCGGATAGTAACTGTGTGTAAGTGCAACTTTCTTTGTTCGTGCTCCACTATGATAGTGAGGGGGGGGGGGTGTATTTACTGAGCTCCAGATACGGTGCGTATTGGCGTATTTTACACACTTATTTTAGCAGAATACGCATTGATTATCAAAAGTGCGAGTACAAAATACTTACAGCAATGTGAAAATACGCATTGATTTTCAAATTGAGTAGTGAAAATATTTTAATAAATTAAAAAATTTACTTAGTTAAGCTGCTGAAAAAGCAATGCTTTTTATGCGGCCGTTTAAAAAAACGGGTCGTATTATATATTCACCATACGGGCAGCGGGCGGGCACAGCTTGTGCACACAATAACTAGAGTCTACTTGACTGATTGTAACCAAATTCGGTATACATATTTATCACGGCAAGATGAAGAAGCCGATTGATTTTCAGTGACTTATCTCCCCTTGTTGACTGGCCTTGCCTCGTCGGGCGTATATTGTGTGTGACCTTCGGCACTCTTGTTAATTTTGCACTCTGTATCCTTGTCCACGCAATAAATCAAGTTCTACTTGACCAATGGCAATCATAACCAAAGCAAGATGAAGAAGCCTATTGAATTTGAAACAATTCCGATAACTTATCTCCCCAAGGTGGCAATTTTTAAATTTCTGACTCTGTATCCTTGTTCTCGCAATAACTCGAGTTCTACTTGATGGATCGTAACCAAATTTGGAAAACATGTTTATCACGTCAAGATGAAGAACCCTATTGGTTTTCAGTGAGTTATCTCCCCTTGTCCACTGGCCTTGCCTCGATGGGCGTATATTGTGACCTTCGGCACTCTTGTTTATACTGTAATGCAATTCAAAACGTTCTTAATTGAGCTGCAAAAAGCTATCAGTGTTTGCTTTTTGTAGCTCAACTAATTAAACTTTATTACAGTATTTCCGCTACTCGGCTTGAAAATCAATATAAGGTTTGATCATGTCCAGCTGTGTGCAAATGTTTGCTGTGGCCCTCGGGAACTGTTTGAACCCGCAGCCGCGGGTTCAAACAGTTCCAGAGGGCCACAGCAAACGTTTGCACACGGCTGGACATGATCAAACGTTATTGTTACATTTCCAACAAAAAACATGTAATTTGAGCATTATATTCAGTATTTTCAGTACTTTTATAAATCGTCCCATTTTTGTAGATAATTTTCGGTATTCATATTCCGGGGCCGCATCATGAACGTCATGAAGTAGTGACGTGATGAAGGCACTTGGTCTACGCGCGGCCCCGGAATGAGCATTGCCTAAAGCCATATGCAAACGGCACGCGCTATATGTTTGCACATATGTGCAAACAACGGAAACCATGTAACAATGCGTATCTTCACATTGGTGTGAGTATTTTGTACTCCGAACAGAACAGTACTCTGAACAGGTTACAAGGTAACAACATTACTGAAATTGGTAATTTATGTAGGTGGGTAGACATGGTTGGCAATGCAACATATTTATGTCAGATATAACTTTGAGGGGGGCGGAAGAGACTCCCACTGTTGATAATCAATGCGTATTCAGCTAAAATAAGTGGGTAAAACCTGCCAATACGCACCTTATCTGGAGCTCTGGTACTAGGTGGAGGCTGGCTTGATACTTGGTGTATAGCTTCCTTATGGTGTATACATGTAGATGCATAAAGTGAATTTTGACTTTTTATGCAATCCCTGGATCATGAATTATCTCCCCTTCTGGACTTAGAATTTCACAATATTGCAGTAAGTTGAACAATGCTGTTCTATGAACACATGTTCTTCTAAAAATGGATCATTAGTGGATCATTAGTGTAAATTTTTGCCTGGTTTTGGTGTGGAATGTGGCGTGGGGTCCGTTCACGCAAGATTAATTTAAAACCTTATTCACATACACTTGGGAGTCTGGTGGGAATCAGACAACTCGCTCGAAGATCACTTGAAAATAATTTAACAAAAAAACCGACCATACATGTAGCATAAATACTATACTTTATCATGGCTACTTGTAATGTTTACATGTGACCAGGGCTCCAGATAAGGAATTAGTAATTGAGTATTGTCACTCCATCATTTCTGAAGCAAGGTACAGTCGAACCTGCTCGGGCGGTCACCTTTAATCAGCGGTCACCGCCGTTAAGCGGCCACTTCAAATTCCCCCCGCGCATTTTTGCTATATAAAACGTTTTCATTCAACGGTCACTTGTCTAACGCGGCCAGCGGTCATTAATTATCGTCCCAAACAGTGATCCAATTTCATTAAACGGTCACCACTAATCCCGATTTCAATGTACCCTGCGGCGGTCGTTACCGAAGCATGAATTAACAACAATGATTAAAACACCATGATTAAAACACCAAACACGTCGCCGCGTCAGAGATATTGAGAGGGTATGTTTCACAGGTGCAAATTGTATTGCCCGAACTGTCGGCGCATTATTGAAAGAACAGCCGATCGCATCCGGGTTCTTGAACCCTTGTCCGTCGATTCATAATTTCTATAGGTTACCGACACAAATGTTGTAAAAAGGAACAGCCCATTGCCAATTACCAAATTGTATTTCAAAATTGTAATTGGGTAAAATAAAATCACAGTACCGTTTACACATCAACATACAGCAATTATTGAATAGTTTGCTTCGAAATGAAAACACGTCTTGGTATTTCATTAGAATTGTCTCCAAGGAGACAATTCTAATGAAATACCAAGATGTGTTTTAATGAAAAATATGCTATATTTGTGGTTTGTTTATTGTTTTCTGCAGCA
Source organism: Conchocele bisecta (assembly GCA_029237695.1). NCBI lineage: Eukaryota > Metazoa > Mollusca > Bivalvia > Lucinida > Thyasiridae > Conchocele > Conchocele bisecta. The sequence goes on from CM055277.1 coordinate 29,357,206, forward strand.
TGATAAAGGTACCACAATTTATTTATTGCTTTTTGATACTCGCTACTTCTGATTTCAATTGTTTTTTTTGGCAATTTTAATTGGGTATTTACGCAAAATACGCAGCTTATCTGGAGCTCTGTGTGACATTGTACATGTATGTATGATGTAAATTTGCTCCGAATCTTGTTTTGTTTGGCAATGATTTCCACATTTGGAGGAGGCCCCCTCCCCCAGGCTATATTTCATTGAAATAAGAAATGTATGTAGGTGTGTTCGCCACCTGGTAATTAGAGAATACCGGGCCAGTGTCTTTTGATACCAAGTTTATCAGGCAAGGCTAGAAAACGCGTAGGAATTACGAGGCTTGCCGAGGAATTCCTACCGTTTCTAAGCCAAGCCTGATGGACATAATATATACTGCCAGGCTAGTGTCTAGGTAAGGTAAAGCTAGGAAAAACGTAGGAATTCCGAGGCTCGTCATGTGATGCCGTTCGACCAATGAAACGTCAATTTTCAATTTGTTGTAACCCGGATAGTCGTATCAGGTCAATGTGTGACACAGCAATATGAGACACACCATGTGATTTTGTACCTTCAGACATCTGCGTAATTCCATGAAATACGTTTACAAAATTTACAATATTTTCCGTACATGGCGTCAAAAGTTGAAGTTTCAGAGTACATGTGGAATTATATTTTCGACTTTATTTGTGTCCGTGGGTGGTGGTCGGGCGAATGAGACGGCGTAAATTAACGGTATGGGTTCCTCCTTATAGGAATCACGATTTGCCTGGTTTGGCCCTCAGGTACGTTTTTATCTTTGGCTGTTTAGTTACCTGGGAGTTGAATTGGGTTATTGCCCATTACAAAAGTAATAAGATTATTACTGATCCTACTGCTTTTGGGATTCTGGTGTGGCGAGGACCTGGCATCAGATCAGGATTATTCTGATTTCAGGGCTGAATATATAGTTTTATTATTGTAAATATTCAGTTCTGATTTTGGGATTTTCCCCCCATTTGTACATGTACTTGAACATGTACATGTACTTGAACAGGTAATATATGGGATTTAGTACTAAACCCATTGACCCAGCCTTAAATGACCTTAGCTGTTGATAGGCTGTTAAACCCCAACAAACAAACAAACAAACTTTATTTGTGAAAAATATTGTCAATTCTGTAAACGTATTTAATGAAATTACGCAGATGTCCGAAGGTACACAATCACATGGCGTGTCTCCTATGTTATGAGTCAGTATTCGGCCAATATGATGCTCTTTACATGGTAAAATGATATCGCTGTATTACTTGCAGGTTAAAGCGACCAACAGTAGACCGAGCCGATGAGACTATACGCGAGCCAGATTTAATACAAAACCTTCCACTACTTCCAAACTTCACCCCCAATGATGGCTTACTGCTGGACTGTGCCGGTATACCCGAAAATACCAACGAAGATGCGAAACTCGAGCGTCGACAGTACAGAATGGACTGCGGTGACGTCGTTTCTTCGATGGCATTCGGCAGCGGTATCTCGATGCATAACATCGAGGTGTGGCGACATTTCGTGTTCAACCGTGACCTGATTCTGGCGACGGGGTTGATGGGCGGCAAAATAAAACTATGGAATGTACATATGGGTGAGTAAACGCCAGAGCTCCAGATAAGTTTTGTGTCTAAAGAGTATTATACCCCCACATTTCAAATTCAATGCGCATTTTACTTTTACAAATGTACAGTCAAACTTGCATTAAGCGACCACTCAAGGGAGACACCAAGAATGGTCGCTTAGAACAATGGTCTCGTTAACACAAAAAAAATAAAAATATGGAAATCCGGGTACTGGTATGTCCGGTTACTAGTATATGGTTTGATATTCGGAATCATGTGCTAAGCGACCAGTCCTGTTGTTCCCATGTGCTAAGCGACGATGAGTTAATTCCCTTTCGTAATCACTAAGGAAACAGCGAATCAGAACGAGGTTTCAGGTCAATAATCATAAAGAATACACCATTCACACTTTGACAGTGACAGGGGATTTGTTTCCTTTGTTTGTCACACGCTTGAGGCTAATTTCACCTTGAGAAAGTGACATCATGTCAATTAATGGTCATTTAACACAAACAAACTTTGCTGTCGGTTACAAAATATTTGACCGCCTGTCGCGTTAAGGAAAAGTCGTTTAATACACTGTCATTATATAGACCAAATGGTCCGGGGGAATTGAAAGTGGTCGCATAAGACAAAAGTCGCTTAATGCACATGGTCGCTTGTGCAAGTTTGACTGTATTATTGATTTTATTCCTGATTAAATAGGGAACAAATGATAAAAAATAAACAAATGTAAAAATCACTTATTTGAGCTGCAAAAGTAAATTTTCAACTTTATCACAGTATTTTCACTACTCAATTTGAAAATTAATGCGTATTTTCACATTGCAGTGAGTATTTTGTACTCCCACCTTTGATAATCAATGCGTATTCTGCTAAAATAAGTGTGTAAATACGCCAATACGTACGTTATCTGCACTATGATGAATAAACTTGGAAAAGTCGCGGGAATACTGGACGAAGGCCGGAAGACCTCGTCCAGTATTCCCGCGACTTTTCCAAGTTTATATCCCCGATAAATTTCACAAAAAGGCCATTCAGTCCTTATAATTCCAGCATTTGAAATAAATTCATCAAGAAAATGCGTTTATTTTGACAGACGGCAGCCATTTCTTTACATTGACAGCACTGAAAAGTGCACCTGTAGAAAGTAGTTTGGCGTGGGAGTTTACTGGGATATAAATTTTGGACAGAGACTTGCTACGGGCCAATCAAATGTTAGGGAATTGTGTAAATGTTTTTGTGCTGGAATTATACACATGTATCCCTTGCACTGCTGAATTAAAATTTGTTATCTGCTGTTTATTTCTATTTTCCATTTCTCTAATAATAAAACATGGTGTAACAGCACTTTAGAATCATTAACCCTTAGACCGCTACGCACAACAATTGTCGTCTGCTGTTGCTTGTATATCTTGCCTTATTTCTAAATATAAACATGCTTTGACAGCACTTCAGAATCATTTCCAATGGAAATGATTCTGAAGTGCTGTCAAAGCATGTTGTAAATTATTCTAAACTGCTGTCAAAGCATGTTTCTGATGATAAAAATGGAAAATAGAAAATAAACAGCAGGCGACAAAAAAATATAAGATAGCGGTGTATGGGTTAAGTCAGATTGACTTGAGATTTCATATATTCTCATCATCATCCATATCTTCATTCATTTTTATATCCTAACAGGTACACTTCTTATGGAGCTGGCGGATCACAAATCGACCGTGCGGGCCCTGAGCTTCTCGCCGGACGGCAACCTTCAGCTGGTGTCATCGTCCAACGATTGCACGTTGAAGTTCTGGGACTTGAACATGGACGGCAATATGTACCTGACGCTGCGCAACGAGATGAAGAACTGGATACATGACTGTAAATGGTCACCCGACAGTAGACACGTGGCCGCTGTCGGCGGTAGTAGATGTGTAAGTTTGATTGACTCGTATGTGACACGCCATGTGATTTTGTACCTTCGGACAACTGTGTAATTTCCTTAAATATGTTTACAAAATTTACAATATTTTTCATAAGTAAAGTCAAAAGTTGACAACATTTTCAGAGTACATGCGGAAGTACACTGAAAATTTTGTCAACTTTTGACGACATATCGATGGTCTAGTAACATAAGGTCGTAACTGCTAAAGCATAGCACTTACGACCTTATGTTACTAGACCATCGATATACGGAAAATATTATAAATTTGGTAAACGTATTAAATGAAATTACACATTACCGTAATTACCCTAAATATTCGAACACCAATATGTGAGCAAACAGTGTAGACCCAGAACAGCCTGCTCCTGAAGGAGCAGTCTGATCAGGGTCTGCACTATTTGCCATTTTCACAGAATTCTTCGGAGGCCTCATTGGACAACATAATCAACTTGATAAATGTTTATGACACTTATAACAATTGGTTTTGGTGTCCGAATATTTAGGGTAATTACGGTATTCTGAAGGTACTAAATCGCATGTTGTGTCTCATGTGGGTGTGACTGGAGAAATGGGGCTTATGGGAGTTTTGACCAGTGTAGCTCCTGATCAAATAGCACACTCCTGTAGCCTGATAACGATCTATATTTATTGCTTGTTAGAAGCATGGTGGGAGTTTCATTGATGGAATGGCAAACAGTGCAGATCCTGATCAGACTGTGCGGATGCACAGGCTGATCTGGATCTACACTGGTCGCAAAAGACATACGTCCCATTTATTCAGTCACGGCCACATATACTTCTTTATCTTTATCCAGAGCTCCAGATAAGCTGCGTATTTGCTTAAATACGCATTTAAATTTGCCAAAAATCCAATTGAAATCAGAAGTAGCGAGTATCAAACAGCAATAAAAAAGAAATATAGCGTATTTTTCTTATTTTCCATGAAAACGCATCTTGATATTTCATTAGAATTGTGAATTTTGAAATACCCAATTGCTTCAGAAATGATGGCGTGACAATACTCGATTACTAATCCCTTATCTGGAGCCCTGTTTATCCATATTTTCGTTTTATAACCCACCCATGCGCTTTCGTGCCCAAGTTCAAGGTCAAATTACTTTGAAATGTGTGTTAAAGTTTTTTAAATATTTGCGTTGAAGTTTCTAAGTACACAATATCTCTGCAACTGTAATCCAGATTGACTTAAAACGTAATATGCGTCATTTTCATCATCCATATATTCATTGCCCACCCATGCGGCTTTCTTGGTGAAATGACTTTTAAAATATTTGGTTGTTGGAGCAGGTGACGGGTGGGGGTATCTGTGATCCCCTGCTCTAGAGTATATTTAATTGGAGGCTCTGTGACCATGATCATCCATTTAAACGCCCCGGGGCGTTGCATTTTCGAAAAGGGGGGGGCATGTTTTTTTGAGAAATACCTTTGATAATCATTGCGTATTTAGCTAAAATAATTGCGTAAAATACGCCGCCAATACGCACCTTATCTCGAGCTCTGACTGGTCATAACGAATACACATCGAATCAATTGAGCAATTTAAAAGGGTAGGAATATTACCACACCGCAAGTATTGATTGTATGTGAGGATTACCGCTTCTGGATTATGTTTTACTGATTGGAAAGCAACTTTTGGGAAATTTGACCGGACTTGAGCATCTATGATAATGGTAACTGGGTTGTTGATTTCCAAAAAATGCCAGGGGGCGTTTAAATGGACGATTACGGTATTTGAAGCAATGTAATTATAAGGAATGTGTATGCCACAGCTTAACTTTACTATGCTTTTCATAGACATTGCTTTCAAGCAACAATTGTTTGTGTTATATATGTAAAACTTTGTAGAATGTTCTCTAATGTTCTCTAATCAAATATGAAAAAACTTCAGAAAATTGCATAGCAACTGGTGCGTTTACTGGAGTAAACACAGTAAGTTGGATTTCTGGGGGCCTTTTCACTAAACTTTGTAAGACTAAAATGTTCGTAAGTGCAAAATTATGATAGTCCGTAAATTGCACATCAACACTGTTTTCTTATAAACAATTATTGCATTAACATTTATTGAGCATAGGCTGCATATGCAGCCTATGCTCAATAAATGTAAATCCATCAATTGCAATTTCTAGACGATCCTAAATTTGCGCTTACGAACATTTTAGTCGTAAGAAGTTTAGTGAAATGGGCCCCTGTTTTCTGACCATTTACAAACGTTTTGTTTATTTCTAGGCCTATATATACACAATAGCAAAATTGCCGTTTCATCGGAAGTTATGCGGGCACCATCACAGCGTATCGGGCTGTGATTTCTCCCCAGATGGCGCTGTTTTAGCAACGTGCTCATTCGACACCAGCGTCATTCTGTGGGACACTCATACTGGCGATATACTTCTGTCACTCGGGTGAGTTTTTTTGCACAAATTGTGAATGTTTTTAACGTTTGTCCTTGAAAGTGTATGTTGTGACCACCATTTGAACCATCTCTGTGAGACGGTTCAAATTGGTGGTGACAACATACCACATGTTTTTTGGAACTACACTACCATTTGAACCACACAGACAATATGTTCATGTACAAATTGTGAATGTTGTTAATATTTGTCCATGAACGGATATGTTGAGACGAGAAATGAGAAAAATTGCAGAATTTTTTATTTTATTTTGTATTTTATGGAAGTTGAAAGTTATGTGTGTAATTTAGAATCCACGTCCGATCTTGACCTAAATTCTGGATCTGCCACGGGCTAGTGGTTTAATAATCCTGTCATCTGCCACGGGCTAGTGGTTTAATAATCCTGGATCTGCCACGGGCTAGTGGTTTAATAATCCTGGATCTGCCACGGGCTAGTGGTTTAATAATCCTGGATCTGCCACGGGCTAGTGGTTTAATAATCCTGTCATCTGCCACGGGCTAGTGGTTTAATAATCCTGGATCTGCCACGGGCTAGTGGTTTAATAATCCTGGATCTGCCACGGGCTAGTGGTTTAATAATCCTGGTCATCTGCCACGGGCTAGTGGTATATGTCCTGGATCTGCCACGGGCTAGTGGTTTAATAATCCTGGATCTACCACGGGCTAGTGGTTTAATAATCCTGGATCTGCCACGGGCTAGTGGTTTTAATAATCCTGATCTCCACGGGCTAGTGGTTTAATAATCCTGGATCAGCCACGGGATAGTGGTTTTAATAATCCTGGATCTCACGGGCTAGTGGTTTAATATTTCCTGATCTGCCACGGGCTAAGGTGGTTTAATATTCCTGGATATGCCCGGGTTAGTGGTTTTAAATATAATCCTTTGGTCATTCTGCCCAACGGGCTTAAGTGGTTTTAATAATCCTGGAATCTGCCACGGGCTAAGTGGTTTAATTATCCTGGAATCTTACCCCAACTGGGCTATGGGTTTAATTAATCCTGTAATCTTACCACGGGGCTAGTGGTTTAATTAATCCAGGATCTGGCCACGGGCTTAGTGAGTGGTTTTTAATTAATCCTGGATCTACCACGGGCTAGTGGTTTAATATCCTGGATCCTGCATGGGTCTAGTGGTTTAATAATCCTGGATCTGCCACGGGCTAGTGGTTTAATAATCCTGGATCTGCCACGGGCTAGTGGTTTAATAATCCTGGATCTGCCACGGGCTAGTGGTTTAATAATCCTGGATCTGCCACGGGCTAGTGCCACGGGCTAGTGGTTTAATAATCCTGGATCTACCACGGGCTAGTGGTTTAATAATCCTGGATCTGCCACGGGCTAGTGGTTTAATAATCCTGGATCTGCCACGGGCTAGTGTTTGTAATATCCGGCTGCCACGGGCTAGTGGGCTAGTGGTTTAATAATCCTGGATCTGCCACGGGCTAGTGGTTTAATAATCCTGGATCTGCACGGGCTAGTGTTTAATAATCCGGATCTGCTGGCTAGTGGTTTAATAATCCTGTCATCTGCCACGGGCTAGTGGTTTAATAATCCTGGATCTACCACGGGCTAGTGGTTTAATAATCCTGGATCTGCCACGGGCTAGTGGTTTAATAATCCTGGATCTGCCACGGGCTAGTGGTTTAATAATCCTGGATCTACCACGGGCTAGTGGTTTAATAATCCTGGATCTACCACGGGCTAGTGGTTTAATAATCCTGGATCTGCCACTGGCTAGTGGTTTAATCATAGATTTTACAATATACACGTTCTGGTATGTATGACCTGGTATCCGGACAAAAACAAATGTCCAAGGGGTTTGTTTTGTTGTTTTGTTCGTATGACCTTGGTATAGCACTTGATTGTCGTAGTGAGATAACAAAAACACCAAGGCAAACAGCCATATATATAGGTAATACAGTAAAACCTCTCTAAACCGGACACCCTGAGAGGTCCCCAGGGTGTCCGGCTTGGAGAGGTTTCACTGTAAATCACGTATTTGATCATTATAAGCCATAGTTGTGTGCTATGCGATCACGAACAGACATTATCACATGTGATAAATGACCAAGACAGTGCAGGCCCGTACGCAGGAATTATTTTAGGGGGGTGCGTTATCGACGGCGCGAAGGGCTAAACATTGTTTTTGCACATCCACGGACAGACCTCGGCAGATTAACCTGTCACCCCTAAGTAACTGGAATGGATTTTGATTTGTTAATTTTGCAACCAATCTAAATCATCACAAAATGATTTTCAGACCAGTCCATTTATGAACATGGGGTGTTCCTGTTCTCAAAATTATGAAAATTAATTGCAAAAAGTGCAGATCCTGATGAGACGGCTCGTTACGAGCTGGCTCATCCAGATCTACACTGTTTGCCAATACCACTATACAGGCATACAGGTTAAGAGTGAAAGGTTTAAGGGTGGTGCTTACGAACCCGTCAAACCCGTCGCACCCCCTCTGCGTACGGGCCTACGGTCATCAAAAATAAGATCACATGTGTGTTCTTGGTGTCAGGTTTAGAGAGGTTTCACTGTACCACTAAATCTGCCACAAAATATATGGTATATTTATACGCTTCCTAGAAAAGCACTGTATTTGCTTAGGTCTTGGTGTGTCTGTACGTGGCTATCTGGCTATCTATCAGCTTGTATTGTATACATATTGGCAAGTAGCCAGATGTTTGCCATTGACACATTTCATGATGCAATACGCACTGTGGTGAAACGGCTAGGTCTAAAGTTGTGTAGTGTATGAAATAGTGGTGGTAAAATGAATCAGTCGGGTGGATCTAACCCAGAGCTCCAGATAAGGTGCGTATTTGCGTAAATACCCAATTAAAATTGCCAAAAACCCAATTTAAATCGGAAGTAGTGAGTATCAAAAAGCAATGTGGTATCTTTATCATGCTACAGACCACAAATATAGCATATTTTCTTATTTTTCCATGAAAACACATCTTGGTATTTCATTAGAATTGTCTCCTTGGAGACAATTCTAATGAAATACCTAGATGTGTTTTCATTTAGAAGCAAACTATTCAATAAGTGCGGTCTGCTGATGTATAAACAGTAGTGTGATTCTATTTTACACAATTAAAATTTTGAAATACCCAATTGCTTCAGAAATGATGGAGTGACAATACTCAATTACTAATTCCTTATCTGGAGCCCTGTAACCCTTACTATTTGTTATTTGTTTATTTGATGCTAATGTTGAGGGTAGAACGACAGTGAAAACTAATATAAAATTAGTCGGTTGGATTTAATTTACCCTTACAATGGTGAATTAAAATGATTCGAAAGTGCTGCCAGACTATGTTTTGTTGATAAAAAAAAAATGAAAATATAAACAGCAGACGACAAAATTCACCATTGTAAGGGTTAAATCCAACAGAGCTCCAGTTAAGGTGCGTAATTTGACCAACTTGGGGTGACATTTTGTTATTTCTTCCTCAAAAATGGCAAGTTGGGAGTCCTTTAGAATCGTCTCAATGAGATGATTCTAAAGCACTCCAAACTTGCCATTTTTGATGGAGAAATAAGAAATTTACCTCCAAATTACGCACCTTAACTGGAGCTCTGATCCAACCAATCAGCCAATGAATCAATCAATCAGTCAATCAATCAGCCAATCAATGAATCACTTCTGTTTCAGGCACCTGTTCCCCACGCCTCGTCTGATATACGCGGGCGGGTCCAACGATCACTTCGTACGCGGTCTTTCATTTTCACAAGACGGTCTTCATGTGGCCACTGCTGCTGACGACGGGTAAGACAGCTAGGATAATAAACCTGCCATCCCTGTATGGACTCTTCCATATTAATTTTGGGTATAGTGTTTGCTCTTTTTCAGAATATTCCATTCATCAGAAAAGGGGATATTACTCGTGGGCAGGTGCTTATAGAACTTTCTCTCTTGGTTCTCATAAGGGTACCTGGCACTGGATCAGGACTGAAAGTGTTTATTGTATTGTTAGTGTTGAATATAAAGGTGCCCCCCCCCCCCCCCCCCAACAGCACTCCTCTGTATATGACTTCTGCAGAACAGATGTAACAAAGCCAGTCAATGAATGAGTGAATCGATCAATCTGTTGGCAGGTATATTTGAACGTGGTACAGAGCTCCAGATAAGTTTTATGTCTAAAGCGTACTACACCCCCTGATTTCAAAATATATTGCGTATTTTACTTTTACAAATGTATTATATGAATTTCTTCATTACTAAATACGGAAAAAATGATAAAAAAATATAGCAAATTTAAACATTCACTTATAAAGTTGAAAATTCACTTAGTTGAGCTGCAAAAAGCTTTGCAGCTCAACTAAGTGAATTTTCCACTTTATAACAGTATTTTCACTACTCAATTTGAAAATCAATGCGTATTTTCACATTGCTGTGCATATTATGTACTCCTTCTTTTGATAGTCAATGCGTATTCAGCTAAAATAATTGATTAAAATACGCCAATACGGACCTTATCTGGAGCTCTGGTGGTATCTCAACAACACGGAGAACCTACAGAGGTACATTCTGGTCTGTTTATGACCTTACATAATGTCCCACTCAATTACATAATGTCCCACTCAATTACATGTCACACTCAATTACATAATGTCCCACTCAATCAATTTGTCAAAAGCCCCAATCAGTCGATCAATCTGTTGGCAGTTATAGTCGAATGTCGGATCATAACAACACTAAAAACCTACCTATACCACAGGTTGAAGAAACCTACCTATACCACAGGTTGAAGAAACGGACCAAGGTCTATAAATACATTGAATATGCCTAAAAGCATCTTTTTTTTTTTTTTTTTTTTTTTTTACTCCCGTCATATAGACTCCATATATGGAGTCTATATGGAGGGAGTAAAAAAAAAAAATTAACTTAGTTTCTTGATGCTTTTAGGCATATTTAATGTATTTATAGACCTCGGTCCGTTACTTCAACCTGTGACCTATACAGGTACATTCCTGTCTGTGTCTATAAATACATTGAATATGCCTAAAAGCATCTTTTTTTTTTACTCCCGCCATATAGACTCCATATATGGAGTCTATATGGAGGGAGTAAAAAAAAAAAATTTAACTTAGTTTCTTGATGCTTTTAGGCATATTTAATGTATTTATAGACCTCGGTCCGTTACTTCAACCTGTGACCTATACAGGTACATTCCTGTCTGTGCTGTGTATGACCTTGTTGAATGTACACAAAGACCCAATCAATCTATCAATCAACCTGTTTGCAGGTATATTTGAATGTGGAATCTCAACAACACTGAAAACCCATACAGGTACATTCCGGTCTGTGTATGACCTTATAAAATGCCCAATCAATCAATCAATCAAAAACCCCAATCAATATGTTTGCAGGTATATTCGAATGTGGAATCTCAAAACCCCAGAAAACCCTGAGTGTATCGCCGAGATGAATGACGCGCTCTGCTGTACATACAGTCCAAATGGCGCCATCGTCTCAGCAGGGTCAGTATTGTGCAAGGTCAAGGTCATTCCGCTTCTTGTGACCTTTTCCTATTGGGCAAGCTTTTAATATATTTATAATGAAAGCTGTGTTTTTGTTTGAAAGTAATTGATTGAAGTAAAGATTTCAGCTTTGCTCTGATTAAAATTCCCGTCAAGCATGTGTGGTGTGAATTGTTTTTGGATTGCAGTGCGATCAATTGAAATGTGTGTCAGTTTATGATGATGTGTTTATGAATATTAAATTTTCACTTTAATAATGTTACATTGCTATGGCTGTGACTGGAGATTTTGGGCTTATGTGTTTTGCGACCAGTGTAGATCCAGATCAGCCTGTGCATCCGCACAGCCTGATCAGGATCTGCACAGTTCGCCATTTCGTCAACGAAACAAGCAATATAGATTGGTATCAGGCTACAGGGGTGTGCTATTCGATCACGAACCACGCTGGTCACAAACCTCATTTGCCCCATTTCGCCAGTCACTCGGCCACATATATGATTGTCGCTGGAGAAAATGGGCCTTATGACATCTGTGGCCAGTCTAGCACATGATCTTTACAGGGATTCCGCTGGCGATCTCCACTTTCGCAATTGGCGATAAAAATAAACAATTGGCGATAAAAAATTACAATTTTCAAAAAAAAAAAAAAAAAATATATATACATGTATATATATTTATTTTTTTTTTTGAAGTGGCAATTGTTTTATTTTCCCCAGTGGAATCCCTGCTTTAGCACACACCATCACGTTCAACGTATGAATGATTTCCTAGAAGAATGATGTGTGTGTCTTGCTGACTGAATGGCAAACAGTGCAGACACAGATCAGACTGCACGGATGTGCAGGCTGATCTGTGTCTACAATGATCGCAGCGGTCATAAGCCCCATTTATCCTGTCGCAATGGGAGGGGATACAGAGAAATAGTTAGTTTCTTTTCTCCAATAACTTTTCAACCGCTAAAATTGATTTCAATAAGACTTGGTGGTTTGTTGCACGTTCATCCCATGTCCGAATACTCAAGGCCACGGTCACTAACTTGCTAATTTTAACTGATGTCTTTAGCAAATGTGTTTGGTTTCTGAATAATTTTTTGAAACCCTTCAAGGATTTCAATAATATTTTGATAAACAGGTGTCCATGCATACTGCTTTATTATGCACGAAGCACAACCAAATTTTCTCTACTCCCAAGCAATGGTCGAGGTCATTTCGTTATTTTAATGTCAATGTTTCGTATAATTATGCTTTAGACTGCAAGCAAAGATTGTCTTCATGTAACAGTGCCATTTTCTCTTGTCAGATGTTATTTTTAATTTTTAATCAGATTTAGTTAATAATTGGAGCATTAACTTCATTACATATTTGAGTGGTCTAAGATCTTTGAGCGATACTAAAGTGTGTGTGTTTTGTGATAATGTGTAATAGAGTGGTGGAATAATTTGTGTGTATGCACATGTTTCTTGTGTGTAATGTGTATTGGTCATTATGCTCTGAAACTATAAATTGCAATATCGATAGTTAACTTTGTTTAAATTTATATAATTTTTTTCCCATGATTTCAAGATATTAGAGTGAAATTCTACTGAAGGTTATTGTATTAATCAGAATATAGCCAGTTTAGTCCTCACACGTGCTCAGTCTGTTCTGGATCTACACTCGTGGCAGAGCTCCAGTTAAGGTGCGTAATTTGGAGGTAAATGTTTTATTTCTCCATCAAAAATGGCAAGTTGGGAGTGCTTTAGAATCGTCTCAATGAGACGATTCTAAAGGACTCCCAACTTGCCATTTTTGATGAAGAATTAACAAAATTTCACCCCAAGTTGATCAAATTACGCAGCTTAACTGGAGCTCTGTGGTGGTATTTGTTGCGATCTAATGTTGTCCATTTTCCAGAAGCACACATTTGTTCAATGTCCATTCATTACAACCTGCCTTGTTGTTAAGCTTTATAAGCTACATACATGTACACCTGTATATTGAGGTCATGTCCAGTTGCTGACCTATAAAACCTTAACCCTTAACCATTACTGCGCTGAATTATGTGAATGTTGTCGTCTGCTGTTTTTTTCTCATTTTCAATATTTCACTAAAAAACATATTTTGACTGTGAATGAGAATCGTCTCCCATTACATTTGGTGCCAAAACGTGTTTTTTTTTATAAATAAATAAGGCAAACATATGAAAAACAACAGACGACTATTTGTTTCCCGTATTTTAATGCTGATTTAATTTTTGTTGTCTGCTGTTTGTGAATTTATTTTTGTTATCTGCTGTTTATTGTCTAATTCCGTTTTTTCTCATCAAAAACATACTTTTACAGCACTTTAAAATAATTCTAAAGTGCGTGTTTTATGTAGAAAGAAGACTATATAAAACAGCAGCAGACCATTTTTGTTTCCAGAATTGTAAGGGTTGTGTGTTAAGTGAACTGTCTAACAGTTGTATAGTGTGACTGACCCAATAGCCAATGAATGACCTGCTCTGAAACACTAAATTAATGTCCTATTACAATGTCTGGTCAATGACCTTGGTTAACCTGGTCATTCATAAATGTATGGCTATTTATTAACTCTTACAATGTTGAATACAAATTTGACGTCTGCTGTTTATTTTTTATGTTCCATTTTTCAAATCAAAAACATGGTTTGACAGCAATTTAGAATCATTTCCAATGGAAATGATTCTAAAATGCTGACAAACCATGTTTTTACTGAGATAATTGATAAAATATGACACTGCAGCAGACGCCTATTTTCGGTTCCCGCATTTTAAGGGTTAAAACGTAGAATATTTCTCTGCCTTATTTCTTGCCAAAACTTGCTGTGACTTGGTCTCTAGTAGAGACGATTGTCATACGCTAAAAAAACATATTTTGTTGAGAAATTTAGAAAATAGAGAAAAATGCAGCAGACAAGTTTAATTCAGCCTAGTAAGGGTTAAACTTTGTGTGCATTTAGAATGTTAGGTACAGTTTCTAATGAAGATGTTTCTTGCGCTAAAATCTTTATTTTGTTGCGAAAAATTTTTAAAAGAGAAAAATTCAGCAGACGACATATTAGTTCAGCCAGAGATATAAATAGCCTATATATATCTCTGGTTCAGCTTAGTAAAAGTTAAACTTTGTGCACCTTTGGAAAAGCAGATTCCGAGGTCATAATGTACAATGTGGTCACAACTGTTTTTTGTGGCCAATGTGGCCACAATGATTTTTGACAGTTTGTGAGGAAACATAAATTGTCGTCTGCTTTTGTTTTCTATTTCGTCTTCTTTCTCAGTAAAAACATGCTTTGACAGTACTTTAGAATCATTTCCATTGGAAATGATTCTAAATTGCTGTCAGCATGTTTTTCATTGTCATTGCTGTCAAAGCAAGTTTTTCATTGGAAATGATTCTACTTTGCTGTCAAAGCATGTTTTTTATGATAAATATGGAAAATTAGAAATAGAGTAGACGACAAAATTTAATTCAGTATTGTAAGATTCCGACACAATTTTAGCTCAGTTATTATTAGAAATGACTAAATGTTGTTTGTAAAATCATGTTTTTTTTATGAGAAAAAAAGGGTGGAAAATAAACAGCAGACGACAAAATTAAATTCAGTATTATAAGGATTAAAGTTAAGATAAGACTTTGGTTCAGTCATTGTAGCATCATTGTTGTTGTTGATGAAAGAATGGCTCTTTGATGTGAGATATAGTGAGAGTGCGAGAATGTTCTTGAGCTGGAGGGCGAGTTATATCATCTATTTCAGGAAAAATCAGTATTTTCTTTTTATTGTAAAAATTATTTTCATTCATGCCAAGGTAAAGAATTGTTATTTCTGTAAATTTGGCAATTTTTTCATTGTTATTACGCTAAATTAGACAATTATTTTCATTGTTAGCGCGCCTTCCGAAGGAAGCCGTGCTTATGGCATACCCTCGGCGTCGTAGGCGTCTGTCCGTCCACGTCCGTCTCCGTCCGCGTCCGTCCGTCCGTCTGTCTTCAAAAATTATAATGGCCTATATTTTCTGTTTCCTTGCTTGGATTTGCTTCATATTTCACACACGCATTGCTCCAAGGGTCCTCTACTGCGCTGTGGCAAATCCACGTCCATGCCGCCCCTTCTAAGCCTATGGTCAAGGTCACATACTTTGTGCATCTCAAAACCTTTACGCTCAGTCGCTCTGGTAAATAATGGCCTATATTTTCTGTTTCCTTACTTGGATTTGCTTCATATTTCACACACGCATTGCTCCAAGGGTCCTCTACTGCGCTGTGGCAAATCCACGTTCAAATGTGCCCTCGGTTCCTTTGCTTCCATCGGGCGCGCTTCGTTGTCCTCTGACAACTCTTGTTATAAAGCTGTATTACGCACGATATGAATTTGTAACGTTTCTTACATGCACAATTTTAGAAAACTTTTAATATAATTAAATTTTTGCTTCGTTTGATGTTTTTGGCCTCCGGGCCTCCGATCACTTGCAACCTTGTTTGTTCCACAGAATTTTGTCGTCCAAAATAATCACATGACTGTGTCGCCTAGCAACCAGGGAACGACTGAGCTGGCAGGAAGCTAAAAATAGCATCTCCTGACAGTGTCAGAGGTCATAGTTGAAAGGTTATTAATGATGACCTTAAGGTAAAAGGTCCAGGTTTGTACAATTCGTGTTTGTGTATATATTAAGTTACGTTGCCATGGAGACATTGTATGTGATAGACAAGATACATTCAGAAAAATCTTTATTTTTTTATAAGGATTTGTTTTTATTTGGACTGATCTTAAAATCTGATTATAATTTAACATTTGAGTTAAAGGTGTGATCTTTGGATTAATTGATTATTGGTGTTTAACGGCCTATCAACAGCTAATGTCGGGCCAACGGGTTGGAATATCGCGTATTTAACCTGCCGATAATGAGGGAAATTCCCAAAATCTGAACTCGGTATTTACAGAAAAATATATATTCAGCCCTGAAACTGGAATGTTAGGTTGACAATCAGTATAGGCCCTGATCAAACTGTTGTTACATAGCTTGATCTACTGTCATGTTGCTTGCAGATGATCTGAAGGTGACTTGACAGTAACTCAAATGTTTATCTTGTTTCATGTGCAATTGAAGGGGTCTGTGGAAGAAGGGGGCTAAGTCCGCAAGAACTTAGCCCCCTTCTTCCACTGACCCCTTCAATTGTCTAACACATACAATGCCTTTATGGATATAATATTCTTGTTGCAGTACTTGATATAAAACGGGAATGTTATGGCAATTTAATGTGCCCAAGATTTTACACAGTTTGTCTCGATGTGTCTTTCGGTCTCGTTTCGTTTGGAGGCAACTTAATACACAACTGAATGATGATTTCCAGATGATCCCATGATTTATAATCTTGCCATTTTTATGCCCCACCACGATAGTGGAGGGGGCATCTAGTGTTACCCTTGTCTGTCCGTCCGTCCGTCAGTCACCAACCTTGTAACTCATAAAACCTTTAAACCGTACTAGCTACAGACCTGAAACTTGGTATGCACCTTCCTTATGATGAATAAATGCACAAAGTTTATTTAGATTTTTGAATGGAAACCTGGGTCATGGATTATCCCCCTTTTTGACTTAGAATTTCCCAATTTTGCCTTGAAACTCATAAAACTTTAAACCGTACTAGCTACATACCTGCAACTTGGTATGTAGCCTCCTCATATTGTGTAGATGCGCAAAGTTTACTTTGATTTTTGATTCGAACCCCTGGGTCATGGATTATCTCACACTTTTCGACTTAGAATTTCACAATTTTGCTTTGTACATGTAACTTATAAAACACAATAATAGGTGGAGGCTTGATGCTTGGTATGTAGTTTCTTTATGGTGTCTAGATGCATAAAGTGAATTTATATTTTTGCTTCGACACTGAACCATGGATTATCTCCCCATGTAATCAAAGCGGTATGTGGGGCATCCGTGTTCTATGAACCTGTATCCTACGTCTTAACAAATATTGTTTCATGTAAACAAACAAAAACCTATTTACGATAGCCCGGACCTACCACATTTTCCTACTGGTCTATCAGAGTTAGAAATTGGTCCCACAATTAGAGAAGTCTGCTCTTAATTAAATATATGTCCGACTATATTGTTACTGTTAGTTAATACTGCTAATTGCATAATCAAGTTATTAATATACAATTAGTGGTCACGAAAATTATCCAGTTGTGCCTTGGTGTCGATATATGCGCCTGCGGCTGTAGAAATGGGACTTATGAGATTTATGACAAGTGTAGCACCTGATAAAATAGCACATTCCTGTAGCCTGATAACAACCTATACTCTGTTTCACGAAAGCTGCCCAAATTTTGCGGCCATATAAACAATTCCAAAACAATATTTTTTTCGATAATATTAAATTAAAGGAAAATTTGAGAATGAGCCTTCTTTTTATTTCGTGAAATTTGGTCAAATATTGATTTTATTGCGAAAAAACAATTCCCCCATGTTAAAGGAGAAATAATTTCAGAAATACTGGACCGATTTTTATGCCACCGGGTGGTATATAGTGTTTGGACCGTCCATCCGTCCGTCCGTCCGTCCGCCCTGACGGTACTATACTTATGTGGCTAGCCCCACAGGGTTATGGACTTAGTAAAGGTTAGGGTTGGTTACAATTAGCCACCTAAAAATTCCTTTTATGTGGCTAAAAATCCTTTTATGTGGCTAATATTTAACATGTGATAAGCCACATAAGTATAGTACCATAAGAACGTCCGTCCGTCCGTCCTCCGTCCGTCCGTCCGTCTGTCTGTCTGTCTGTCCGTCCGTCACACTTTTCGGTTAACCACTTTGTCACAGTTTCTCAAATATGCTGCAGGTGGCATCCGCGTTCGACAGACGCATTTCTTGTTAGGTTTGAGGCGGCTTTCAGCTGCGCCGAAAACCTATTGTATTCGTTGTTTTTTTTTTGTTTTTTTTTTTTTGTTTTTTTTTTATTCAGCCGTTCAGTCTACAGCCCAAACCGCTGGTCGGATCGACTTCAAATTTTGCCTGCCGATTCGGATCAAGTGTGAGCAGAGACTCAGAGATTTTCAGAAATATCTTAATGCCATTTTCCACGAAACCGGAAGTGACGTCATATTTTCTATAACTTTCTATAACTTCCTTATTTTCCAACCGATTTCAAAAATTCTTTTTGCATTGGAAAGCTGACAAACTTCTCTATCTCGGCCTCGCTGACAGTTCTCGGCTATCTGGTCAAATAAGAGAGCTATAGGCATTTGAAGTTGAAAAATGTACATACTTTTCAACGATTTTGCCGAATTTTGCCGAATTTCGGCTGATAACGGGTTGTCTTTACAAACGTTTTCCAATTTGTACAGTAATGTCAGCAACATAATTTCTTGCCAGTGTGATAGGGGAGTGTCAGGCGCATAAAAGATGATAATTTTCAGAGCTCTATCTTGACTACTTCCGGTTCAATTGGATGTCAAAGATGAACGTCTTTTTTTCAAGTTTTCAAAATAGAGCAAACGGATGTGACGTCAGCTTCGTTATTTATCAATAGATTTCAAAATTTCTTGCTGCGGTCGATATTTCAGTCCTTTAGCTAAAACTTTCCCGCTTTGTGCCCGGCCTATGGTGAAAAACAAACGAAAACTTCACTGGCGGAATATTGCATATTTCCGTTTTATTAGGTGTATTTACAAATGGCGTAAACTGCCATTTAAGGGCGATAACTATCGAAAAATAATCATCCGCTGACTTACGGGCTCCCTCCATCTACACCAAACCGCTGGTCGGATCGACTTCAAATTTTGCATACCGATTCGGATCAAGTGTGAGCAGAGACTCAGAGATTTTCAGATATCTTTTAATGCTACTTTCCACGAAAACGGAAGTGACGTCATACTTCCTATAACTTCCTTATTTTCCAACCGATTTCAAGAATTCTTTTTGCATTGGAAAGCTGACAAAATTCTCTATCTCAGATTCGCTGACAGTATTCGGCTATCTGCTCAATTAAAAGATCTATATGCATTTGAATTTGAAAAATGTACATACTTTTCAACGATTTTGCCGAATTTCGGCTGATAACGGGTGGTCTTTACAAACGTTTTCCAATTTGTACAGTACTGTCAGCAACATAATTTCTTGCCAGGGTGATAGGGGAGTGTCAGCCGCATGAAAGATGATAATTTTCAGAGCTATATCTTGACTACTTACGGCTCTATTCGATGTCAAAGATGAACGTATTTTTTCAAGTTTTCAAAATAGAGCAAACGGATGTGACGTCAGCTTCGTTATTTATCATTCGATTTCAATTGTTTTTGCTGTAGTCGATATTTCAGTCCTTTAGCTAAAACTTTGGCTGAGGATCGAACCCGGTATCCCTCGCTCCGAGTCCATCGCTCTACCTCTAAGCTAACCGGCCCCACATCGGTGTGATGATGCGAACACAATAATGTTGGACTGTTCATTCTAAAACTTCAGAAATTCTTTTTGTAACCGATAGTTTACACCTTGGGCTAAAGCTTAGTTACACATGAAATCAATGTTTGAGGCTCAAACCGTTGATGCAGCTCAAGCTGCTCTAGTTTAAATTTACTTTTGTTTTCTTATTTAGATCCTTTCCAAGCTATCTAGCTAGTTTTCGGAGTCAAATTCCAAAGTTTTTCGTTTTTTGACTCCTCCCACAACTCCTCTACCTATTTTTCCCCCATGTTAAATTCCCATAGAGAAATCAATTTTTCGTAATAAAACCAATATTTGACCAAATTTCATGAAATAAAAAGAAGGCTCATTCTTAAATTTTCCTTTAATTTAACATTATCGAAAAAAAATAAAGTTTTTGAATTGTTTATATGGCCGTAAAATTTGGGCAGCTTTCGTGAAACAGACAGTATATTGCTTGTTAGAAGCGTGACGCGTGTCTCATTGATGGAATGGTGAACAGTGCAGATCATGATCTGGGGGGCGTTTCACTAAACTTTGTACGACTAAAATGTTCGTAAGTGCAAAATTATGATAGTCTGTAAATTTCACATTAACAATGTTTTCTTGTAAACAATTAGTGGATTTACATTTATTTAGAATACAGGGGGTCATACAAGTTATCCGGACAATCAGTTTATCGGACAAATGAAAATACCTGTCAATTAAGTGCATTCATTTGATCTGATTTTGCAACAAACACATCTAAGTGACTCCGGTGCTTGCTGTTTCCATGCCAGTGTGAAGAATATATCGCCACGGTAAACATTTAGTCAAATTTGCTGAAAACTTTCCTGAACTCTGTCCACAAATTGTTTTCAACGTCTAAAGTCACGCGGGGGCTTGCAATCGAGTGCGCCCATTATATCATTTCAGAGTAAATTCTATAATTACGGTGTTTTCCAAGAAGCGAATTGTGATTGTGATTTCTGCAGAACTACACAATGCTGTTTACACTGGTTTACAGGCAATAACGTTAGGATTTCAAGGTGAAAATAGAAGTTATAAGACGAATATATGTTTGTCCGTATAACTGATTGTCGATGTTAATTTTGGGGCAATCTTATGACTGATGAACTGACCCACTTTTAAGTGAGAAAGATGGCACATTTTGTTAAAATAGTTTGCATGCGTTGAAAAAGCAAGAACCGACGATTGTGCTTTGAAAATTTTATGCCCGTAGCTGCTATTTTAAGAAAAATATCTGGTAATCTGGAAGATCCCTGTAGGCTGCTGCAGCCTATGCTCAATAAATGTAAATCTATCAATTGAAATTTACAGACGATCCTATGTTTGCACTTGCGAACATTTTAGTCGTACGAAGTTTAGTGAAACGGCCCCCAGATGCACAGGCTGATCTGGATCTGCACTGGCCACACAATCAATAAGCCTATATTCTTCAGTGAACGTGTATATAGTATACAATTATATACATTGTAACCTAACAGTACAGGGGCGGGTCCAGCATTTGGGGAACGAGGGGTTGTCTAGTTGCGAAGGTAACTTGCAATCTACTCCCGTACCGTCCGTAGCTAGCTACGGACGGTACGGGAGTAATTGCAAGACTTACTGTTCGCAACTAGGGTGTTGTCCTAATTTCGAGCTCTTCGAAATGCCCTTTCCTGTGTTTTATCTACGGGGGTGGGGTTGCAACCCCGGAACCCTCCCCCTCCAGATCCGCCCCTGCGGTATATACATATTACACACTGTATTAATTATATTCTGAAGTACATTATCTCTCTGGAAACGGTTCTTATTATCTCTTTGTGACCTTTTACTGAGGTCATATTATTATATTAAAGGCAGAAAGCGTTTTATGTCATCTGAATTTTGATGTGAATTGCCAAAGTATGTTTATGAGAACGATTTGTCTCTGTTCTTTGAAAACCTCGTAACTCATTTTCGGCGCCAAACTACATTATCTGCGAAAATACCGGACATTTTAGCCAATTGTTTGACACTTTAATGGTCATGTGAAAATCCAATAAATCTATTGGTTCGCATTGTTTATCTTCTAAAACCTTGATTAACTTCTTTCGTGCGCGGTATCTCAAAATTGCACAAAAATAACACATTCAGAAATGGATACTAGGGAGAGTGCACATTTTGTATTTTAATTTCTTAGATACTATTAACCCTTTCAACACCACAGACCTCTATAGAGACAATGTTTGCAAACAGTGCAGATCCAGATGAGCCGGCTCGTAACGAGCCGTCTCATCAGGATCTCCACTGTTTGTTAATAATTTGAAACGTCGTACAGATTACCCTTTTAGAAGAATGGGATAATTTGAATGAACAAAATTAATGAAATAGCGTGAAACATTGGCATGGAACATCCTATTAAGTTACTTGGTGTTGAAAGGGTTAACATCTCGTACATAAGAATGACAATTCGAAAAACAGGTACACTTTTGGAAATGAAAATGAAATGGTGAGAAAATCCGGAACTGGAAAAAATACTGGAAAAATAGTAGAAAAACTAGAAATGAAAGCTTGTAAGTCTTTGTTTTAGCCTTGACCATTTAGCTATAATTCCAGCACAAAAATATTTACACAATTCCCGTAGCAAGTCTCTGTCCAAAATTTATATCCCAGTAAACTCCCACGCCGAACTACTTTATACAGGTGCGTTGTCAGTGCTTTCAATGTAAACAAATGGCTGCCGTCTGTCAAAATAAACACATTTTCTTGATGAATTTATTTCAAATGCTGGAATTATAAGGAATGAATGGCCTTTTTGTGGAATTTATCGGGGATATAAAGTTGGAAAAGTCGCGGGAATACTGGACTTTTCCAAGTTTATATCTATAGTCTATAGTAAGCGCTAACTTTGATATTGTTAAAAACGATTTTTAAGTGTACATGTAGTACCGGTACATGTAGTTATTTCGAAATATTACAGTATGCCTATATTCATTTTTAGTCGAAATATATTTAGTTTTATTTGGTTCCTGAAAAGTAGACAGATTTGAGTTACGAGGTTTTAGAAGAACAGCCACGAATTAAGATATCTTAATTGTTCTCATAAATGTACTTCGGCAATTACAACTTAAGATATCTAAATTAGTCTCATAAACAGACTTCAGCAATTCGCAGACATCCCAAAACATGATTCTGTTTTAAACCCAAAACAAATCGTCACGGGCAGATGACGTAAACATTTTTGCGCCTTTAAATGGTTAACCTTACCCTCCAATATGGGCCTCACACCTGCAGGGATATGCATCTCAGAATTGCCCGTCTCTCCATAGGAATCGTGAGGGCGTGGTGGAGTTCTACCGACCAATACAGAGCCCGCCATCGTTACAACACATGTGTCGAGTTGCGATCCGGCTGCGCATTCCGTCATCACAACTCGTCGATCATCTACACTATCCAATCAGCTTGAAGGAATTTCTGAAGTACAAGGTGATATGAGGATTGCCCAGCCATGTGACCTACTCTAGCCAATCCTGTGATGATCATGTGACACGATAGACCAATCAGCCGTGTTCCTGTATAAAAATCTGATGATTGTGGCCAATCAGCTGTGTTTTGTCATGTAACAAGCACCAGCAAATCCTGTCTGCCGGTCAGGATCATGTGATATGACTGACCAATGACCTGTGTTTGTTTTGCCAGGAGAAGATCTGTAGCCGATTTTACCAAAATTGCAAATTATACTTATCTTGCTAAATACACTTTGAGGGAGAAATTTTCAATTTAAGGATAAATTTATTAATTTTTATTATACTGAATGTATTACATTATCACAGCCATTTTGTAATAAATTCAGAATTACATGTGAAACAAGATCCAACAAAACCGGGCTTATTGCATTTCTGACCAGTGAAGATCCAGACCAGCATGCGCATCCACACAGTCTGATCAGGCTCTCCAGTGTTCTCTTTTTGGTCAAGAGCACATCCATTATTCAACCAAAAAAAAAAACAATGCGAGTTGTTATCAAGCAGAATGAGCATTCTGGCTGATCAGGATCTACACTGGTCGGGAGTGTAATTATACACCTGGCATACGTATTATGTTGAGGGGTATATAGTTTTTGTAATTCCGTCTGTCCTTCCGTCCGCTTTAAAGTTTTTGGGTACCCATTATCTCTGTAATGGTTCGTCGGATTGACCTCAAACTTCATATACTTCCTTATCATCATCCATATTTTAATTCCATACCACACCCATGCAGCCAAATATTTGCGTTAAAAGTTTTTATTTGTCGGTCCAGGCGGTGCCTGGGGGTCAGGCCCGTACACAGAGGGGGTGCGACGGGTGTATACGCACCCCCTTAACCCTTTCAACACCACATATAGTGGTATTGGCAAAAAAGTGTAGATCCAGATGAGCCGGCTCGTGACGAGCCGTCTCATCAGGATCTGCACTTTTTGCAAGTAATTTTCAAAATTTGAGAACAAAAACACCCTATGTTCATATTAAATGGACAGGTCTGAAAAGCATTTTGTGAATGGAATGGATTTTGATAAGTTAAGTTTGCAACCCAATCCAACTGGATTGGCTTGCAAACTTAACTTATCAAAATCCATTCCAGTTACTTAGGGGTGAAAGGGTTAATCTGCCGAGGTCTGTCCGTGGATGTGCAAACAAATATGTTTAGCCCTTCGCGCCGTCGATAACGCACCCCCCCCCCTAAATTAATTCCTGCGTACGGGCCCACTTTCTCTACTTATTACAGTAATACCATTAATATTTGGAAAACCATTTGTTCTGAGAAACCCCTACCAAATAGGGATTTCCCAAAACAAATTGTATCCAAATATGTTGCTATTGTGATAAACCAGTAATACCATACTAATCCTAAACATTGGCACAATCTTTGTTGTGGGAAATATTTGTTTTATTTACATGTATAATTTCTTCCCTGATTACTTGTGCCCTCGAGCTTCGTATTCAGATTCATGGTCCATTCGTGGGCAGATTCCAGCGGGGGCCGTTTCACTAAACTGTGTACAACTAAAATGCTTGTAAGTCCAAAATTATTACTGTTTTCTTGTAAACAATTATTGGAATTACATTTATTGAGCATGGGTTGCATATGCATGCAGCCTATGCTCAATAAATATAAATCCATCAATTGAATTGAAATTTCCAGACGATCCTAAATTTGCACTTTTAGTCGTACGAAGTTTAGTGAAACGGCCTCCAGGTTTCTCCCCAACCTGTGGTGGGTGGTAGGTGGGAGCATGCGATGGGTAAGTTAACAATCGGGGTTCATCCTTACTGGAATTCCGACTGGAGACTTGGTTTGGCCCTCACATACGTCTTTGGCATTTTGTATCTGACAGTTGAATCTGGTTTTACCTCTTACGTGAATATTACGATTATTCGTAATCTTATTCTAGGGGAAGGGGCCAAGTGACTTGGTGTGGTATGGACCTGGCACCAGGTCAGGTTATTCTAATTTCAGGCCTGAATATATGTTTTCTCGATGTAAATATTCCGTTCTGATTTTGGGATTTTCCCCCTAATGCAGCAGGTTAAACCGGGATTGAACCCGTTTGCCTGTTCTTAGCTGTTGATTAAACACCAATAAACGAACAAAAAATCATACATGTTGAAGTATCTACTAAAGGTTTCTTTTAAATAGTAAATAATTCAGATAATCCAGGTTTGTGCAGGAAACTGGCAGATATAGGCAGAATTCTGTTTACATTGACTTTAAGCTAGGCTGCAGATGTGTCACGTACATAATCACACAGCTTTAATATATTTTATATACAATACCAATATCCCTATATTCCGCCTTTCTCCTTTTGCAATAGATTCCGTCTCATTTATAGTTTGTGTATTTAGTTTACACCCTTAGTTACCCGGTGAGCGTCTTCTCTTATATTGTTTATTGTTGTTGCATTTTTATTGATACATAACTTTGTATACTGTAATTCAATCCATTTTATATGGCATCCACAATGTAGGACTTGTAATACTTGCAGTATATATTCATGACATATTGTGTGAAATGCCTTTT
Organism: Conchocele bisecta; assembly: GCA_029237695.1. Classification (NCBI taxonomy): domain Eukaryota; kingdom Metazoa; phylum Mollusca; class Bivalvia; order Lucinida; family Thyasiridae; genus Conchocele; species Conchocele bisecta. The sequence continues at coordinate 29,383,091 of CM055277.1, forward strand.
CAAAATCAGCGAAAATCTGGGGCCCGTTTCAATAAACTTCATACGACTAATATGTTCGTAAGTGTACACTTGATAGTCTGTAAATTTCACATTAACAATGTTTTCTTCTAAACAATTATTGGATTTACATTTATTTAGCATAGGCTGTGCTCAATAAATTGAGTCATTTACGATCGCTAAATTAAAAATTGCAAAACATTTTTAGCACAATAACATAGGGTATCCGGTTTAGCAAGTGTTTCCACTGTATTTCACGAATATTAACAGACAAAAGTTTTGTGATCATGAACACACATTATGATAACAGATGAATTACAGTGAAATATGTTGTTAGGCAATTCAACTGGGTGTCCAGTTTAGTGGGGGTTTACTGTACTATATATTTACTTGTACATGTGTATATGTAGGACTTTGTGATCATGAACACACATTATGATAGCAGATGAATTACAGTGAAATATGTTGTTAGGCAATTCAACTGGGTGTCCAGTTTAGTCGGGGTTTACTGTACTATATATTTACTTGTACATGTGTATACGTAGGACTTTGTGATATTTTCTGCCATGCTATTTAGTGTTTGTATATAGTTTATAAATATATGACTGCCACGATGATAAAACCACACTTACAGTGCTGAATTAAAATTTGTCGTCTGCTGTTTTTCTTCTTCAAAAACATGGTTTGACAGCACTTTAGAATCATTTCCACTGGAAATGATTCTAAAATGCTGTCAAACCATGTTTTTGATGAGAAAAATCGAAAATAAGTTACAACAGCAGACAACAGTTTTCGGTTCCCGCCTTCTAAGGGTTAAGAGGTTATCTCTTGTTTATCACAATACACTAACACACAAAGCTGGTGTGAATCTGCACTGTGTAAAAAGGAAGTACATGTTGTTTTTTCGATGTATGTTAGTTTGCTTGTTTAATGGTGTTTAACGGCATGTCAACAACTAAGGTCATTTAAGGCCTTATATGAGTAATATGATATTCGTAATCCTATTACTTTTAGGGGAAGCGGCCAAGTGGCTTTGGTGTGGTATGGACCTGGCACCAGGTCGGGTTATTCTCATTTCATGGCTGAATATATATTTTTTTTTATGTAAATATTCAGTTCAGATTTTGTGATTTTCCCCCCAATGGAGCAGGTTAAATGCGGGATCGAACCCGTTGGCCCGGCCTTAAATGACCTTAGCTGTTGATAGGCCGTTAAACACCAATAAACAACCAAACAAAACATACGTGCTAGAGATAGGAAATGTACGGTTGTTCAGTTATCGTGAAGTTGAAACACGATTCACATGTACAGTCCTTGTTCAAATGTTCTATTTTCCTAACTGATTATATCGTTACCTGTAGTATAGGAAAGAGATTATATGTTTGGTTAAGTTTATACTTGTGGCTGTGACTGGAGAAATGGGGCTTATGGATGTTGCGACCAGTGTAGATCCAGATCAGTGGGTGGCAGGTGGGATGCGATGGGTAATTTAACGATCGGGTTTCATCCTTACCGGAATCCCGACTGGAGACCTGGTTTGTCCCTCACGTACGTCTTTCGCATTTTGTATGTGACAGTTGAATGTGGTTATACCCCTTATGTGAGTATTATGATTATTTGTAATCCTATTTTAGGGCAAGGGGCCAAGTGACTTGGTGTGGTATGGACCTGGCACCAGGTCAGGTTATTCTAATGTCAGGGCTGAATATATTTGTTCTCGATGTAAATATTCCGTTCTGATGTTGGGATTTTTCCGCCAATGCAGCAGGTTAAAATGGGATTGAACCCGATTGCCCGGCCTTACATGACCTTAGCTGTTGATAGGCCGTTACACACCAATAAACAAACAAACAAACAGATCCAGATCAGCCTGTGCATCCGCACAATCTGATCATGATCTGCACAGTTCGCATTACATCAATGAAACACCCGTCATGCTTGTAACAAGCAATATAGATCGTTGTCAGGCTGCAGGAGTGTGTCATTTGTTCAGGAGCTCCACTGGTGACAAATTCCATAAGCCCCATTTCTCCAGTCACAGCAACATATTTGTATTTAGCCACTGAGTAATCCTGGTGTTGGTTGTCGTCTTGTTTATTTGTTTATCATCTAAACTCGACTTCTTTGACATCCGATATGACAAATAATATGGCGGGGGGGGGGGGGGGGAAATAACTACAAATGCTTCATTTGTTAAACATTTTGAAGGCACCACCTCTCAGATGATGTGATTTTTTCTATTTATGTAAAACACACAACCAAATGCACCAATTTATATTTGATCAAATTCTAATGAGCTTGTGCTTTATATGACCCTGTTAACCCGGTATAAATGACCTTAGCTGTTGACAGGCCATTAAACACCATGAAATGCAATATTCTATATATGTGGCTGTGACTGGAGAAATGGGGCTTATGGTGTTTGTGAACAGTGTAGCTCCTGATCAAATAACACACTCATGTAGCCTGATAACGGTCTATATTGCTTGTTAGAAGCAGACAGGTGTTTCATTGATGGACTGGCGAACAGTGCAGATCCTGATCAGACTGTGCGAATGCACAGGCTGATCTGGATCTACACGGGTCGCAAAACCCATAAGCCCCATTTCTCCAGTCACAGCCACATAGTATAATGTAATGGTACAGCCGACGTCACTGTAGTGCTACCAGTGATTCTGGTGTGGCGAGGACCTGGCATCAGATCAGGATTATTCTGATTTCAGGGCTGAATATATAGTTCTTTTATTGTAAATATTCAGTTGTGATTTTGGGATTTTCCCCCATGTGTACATGTACTTGTACAGGTAATATATGAGATTTAGTGCTAAACCCATTGACCCGACCTTAAATGACCTTAGCTGTTGATAGGCCGTTAAACCCCAAGAAACAAACAAACAAGAATGACAGTGTGCAAATCAATTTTCCCCGGCCGTAAAGTAGAACTAATTCTGTACGGCTTTGTTTCCTGAACCAAGGCTATGTATTTATTGCATATACAATACAATTAAATGTTGCTGTAAAATCACAAATGCTTGAAATAAAGTTTACATTAAGTTTATACGGTGTTGTTTGTGTTGTTTTTAGGACACCAGTAATAAATACCACGGGGCGGTTGGTTGGGAGCATGCGAATGGTACATTTAACGATGGGTTTCATCTTTAACCCTTAGACCGCTATCTTAAATTTTTTGTTGTCTGCTATTTCTATGCTATTTTCCATTTTTATCATCAAAAACATGCTTTGACAGAACTTTAGAATAATTTACAACACGCTTTGACAGCACTTCAGAATCATTTCCATTGGAAATGATTCTGAAGTGCTGTCAAACCATGTTTTTATTGAGAAATAAGGCAAGATATGAAAGCAACAGCAGATGACAATTGTTGTGAGTAGCGGTGTAAGGGTTAACAGAATCCCGATATCCCTGACTTGGCCCTCGGTACATCTTTGACTTGCTTGTTACTCAAGAGTTCAATCCAGTTATACCCATTATAAAGGTAGTACGATTAGTGCTACTCCTATTACTTTTAAAGAGTGGGACTACTAGTAAGTGACTGGTGGCGAGGACCAGGCACCAGGTCATGTTATTCTAATTTCAGGGCTGAATGTATATTTTTTCTGTAAATATTTGGTTCGGATTTTTTTGGATTTTCCCCTCATCACAACATGTGAAATATGGGATTCAACCACGTTAACCCGGCCTAAAATGACCATAGCTGTTGATAGGCCGTTACAATATACATAAAATATTCTTAACGTACGGGTCCTCACTGGGAAAAGGTCCGTCTGATCAGGGTATACAGTAGTCGCCATTATATCTGTGGAACATTGTGTATGTCTCTAAACAACATCACACAATGATCAGGTTCTATACTGGCCACAAATGTCGCCCGTGGCTCGTTTCACTAAACGTTGTATGATAATGTTTTTTACGATTATGTTTACGATTGACATCGTTTTGAGTTATCAAAAGAATCACCAACAACGTACACGACGTTATAGCACATTAATTTTGTTCACTAATGCGACCATTTACTACGTACATGTAGAGGTTATTACATTTGACCAAATCACCTCAAAATTTCCCAAAATCGGCCGCTGTTGCGAACTTTGTTGTACATTTTAGTTTCTTAGTCGTACGAAGTTTAGTGAAACGGGCCCCTAGTCAGCTGGCTGACCACATATCTATCCAATGTGGAAGTGTAATAAATAAGATAACAAACAAGTGTAATACATACATCTGTAGTATATTCCAGTGTACATGTTTGAATACACAATACTGTGGGTGGCTGGTTGGGTGCATGCAAAGGGTAACTTATAATTTAATAATCGAATGCAATTATCAAGGTGTATGATCACGTGGTACTAACAACAACAACACGTACTGAAACTTCCAGAATACATTGATTCAACGTACGTATTCGTTTATATTGTCCTTATTACATAACGGATTTTGATGAAATATGGCGCATCAAACGCGTCTTGTTAAGCTGCATTTGGTGGTCTCTGTATGTTCGCCAAAACTTCTGTCGTTTTTGCGAAGAATCGATTTCCGTGTCTACTGACACGGAAATCGATTCCTTGCAAAAACGACATACGGTAAGTCTGTGCCGAACTCGCTGGACCACCAAAATGCAGCTCATGAAGACGCATTTGCGGCGCCATATTTCATCAAAATCCGTTGCATATTAAGGAAAATATCAAATAATACTTACTTTGGAGTGGACGACGTTGTTGTTGTTGTAACCACGTGATCTTGCACCTTGACTGCGATATTCAAATGGAAACATGGTGTTTGACATAGACGCAAATCCACTGCCATACTGAAGTACAGTATAATACAATGTTAATACATGTTCATATATACATCCGGGCATATCTACAACACAAGCAGATACATATATGGCTGTGGCTGGAAAAATGGGAGATCCAGATCAGCTTGACCATCTGCACAGTCTGATCAGGATCTACACTGTTCGCTATTCCACCAATGAAACTCCCGCCATGCTTCTAACAGTTAATATAGATTGATGTAAGGCTACATGAGTGTGCCGTTTGATCAGGAGCTACACTGAACAAAATATCCATAAGCCACATGTCCAGTCACAGCCACATATATGTATACTAAGGTGCAGCCCTGTTGAATACAAGTACAATCTTGTTTACAACAATAACGGTTTAAACGTCAAAATTTACCAACACCTGACAAAGCTGGACTTAATGCACTATCGGTAATTGTATTTTATCCCGTCAACACAGTGCGAATGTGCCGTGAAACACGGTGCCGTGAAACATTTTTAATATCCAGTCAATACAATTTTTGCATTTTACAGCCATTTGTAGGTGTTGACGGGATAAATAGAATAGTAGGTTAGTGCCGTGAGCGCAGTGGCCTGGTGGTTAGAGCGTCAGACTGCAGACTACCGGTCGTGGGTTCGAGCCTCACCGGAGGCGCTGCGTTGTGTCCTTGAGCATGACACTTTATCCACACTGCTCCAGTTCACCCAGCTGTGAATGGGTACCGATAATTCGTAGTTGCCCTGTAAATACGAATTACCGGCTTCTCTCAAAAAATCTCTACCTCCGTTCTTTCTCCCATTCTTGGGAGACGGCATGCAAGGTCCTAGAGCCAGTGCCGCCGTTAAATATAAGCATAAAAAAAAAAAATAGTGCCGTAAATGGGAAAAATATCTGCCGCGGCACGGAAACGGGATGTGCTCGGCAGAGCCTCGCCCATCCCGTTTCCTGAGCCTTGCCATTCACGGCACTAACCTACTATTCTCTATACATCCACTTAATGAGAAATGTGTAGACCCCGTTGTGACAGCACGGATGTACAGTTTGATAAGTGTATAGACTGGGCACCAAGCCAACAAACCCGCCTTTGTCAGATGTTTGTCCAATGAAAGCACACTATCCAGTCCTGTAAACACTTCCATTCACTAGTTTGCATCTAGTCGGCTATAATCATTCATATGTTTAATGTCAATAAAACACTTGGTGTTGTGTTTTATTATATATACTGAATCGCAATAAAAACGGAATTGAATGATTTAAGTGGTCGTATATATTTAATGCACATAGTTTGTCATATTTACAGGTAAGGTGATAGACTGGTCCTAAATGACAGACAAGGTGCTGGACTGGTCCTAAATGGCATAAGCCCCGTTTATCCAGTCATATTGATAGATAAGGTGCTGTACTGGTCGTAAATGTAATAAGCCCCGTTTATCCAACAGATAAGGTGCTGTACTGGTCGTAAATGTAATAAGCCCCGTTTATCCAACAGATAAGGTGCTGTACTGGTCATAAATGTAATAAGCCCCGTTTATCCAGTCATATTGACAGATAAGGTGCTGTACTGGTCATAAATGTCATAAGCCCCGTTTATTCAGTCATATTGACACAAACCCCAACAGCGTTTTTAATAAGGTCAAGTATATGTACATACACAGATGAAAGAGGCGATGTTATAATACATATATAGAACCTGATCTGGTTCTACACGGTTCGTTTGTAACACATTTAAACCGCAGTAAAGTAAAAACATGCAGTTAATCAATAAATCAATCGTACACTGGTCAAACAAATAATAAACCCCTTATTGTTGTGAAGGGCAACAATATTATGAAATAAAAGATTGTAAATGAAAATTCCTAATTTTCTTTCAGAATCTTCGGACGTCGACGTTTTGGAGAAACATAGAAAGCTAGCAGAACTACTGAAGTGCAATAAAACTCACAGGGATTATGTTCCCGAGCCGGGCACCAAGCTCAACATGACTAACCCTAGTCTCAACCATCCGGCACCCAATCCCGCCGGCGGAATCGACATGATGCCTGGGACTGGGGTACTATAGACAGACACTGTAAGCCTTCTGAAGTCGTTAAAGGCACTGGGCCTCAGACATGCGCGGAATGTGATGAAACTGAATAATAAAACTGAGTAATGTAATTGTAGATGTGTACAATATTTCTGAACCCGGTTGTGTATCTATGATCGAAACACATGAAAATACGGGTTTGCTAATACATGCAAGGGCGGATTCACGTAGGGGAAACCCGCCCCCCCCCCCCCGATCTTTTCTGTAAATGACCAGGAAAATTGACGAACAAATAAGAAATTCTATTCCACATTAGCTCTAAACATTTCATCAAATTCCGATGTCATTTACGGAAAATATCGTAATTATTTGTAAATATATTTCCTGAGATTTATCGCACATCTTCTGTGGTACGAACTCCCGTGGTTTGCCTCAAAACGTACAGCACCTGATAGAGTTGTAGCGGAAATACGTCATCAGATTATCTCCCCTGTCTATCACGATACGTGGTGATAAATAATTGTATGCAGCATAAACTACTCCGACTGTAACATGTAAACTACTCGGACTGTAATCGGGGGAAATGGTACATTTGGCTGATATGACTAATGTCCGGTCCATGTGGCGAAAACACAAAGTGAATGTCTGCCACATCGTCGGAGACACAGTCACTGAAAGGTCCGTCCTTCTAACATTTTGATGAAATTTAACATTACAAAAACTATGTTGTTTTTGCATTGTTTAAAAGCCGTTAAATTTGGAAGATTTCGTTAAACAGACAGCAGTGAGATGTAGCAGGACGTTTGATTGGATGAGGCTGAGCTGTACTCAGTCTCGGTCAATCAAACTGCCTGATCTATAAAGTACTGCATGCCCGTAGCCAGACCTGTTTGAAGGGGGGGGGTGTCGTTTCGAAGGCTCAAGGGGCCTAAGGTATCTTGGGGGTCTAAAAAAGTGGACCTCGAGGCTAAAAAAAGTGGACCTCGAGGCTGGGCGGGAGGGGGGGGGGGTCGTCCGACCGCTCGCTCCGACCCCCCCCCCCCCCCCCCCCCCCCCCCCCCCCCCCCCCCCCCCCCCCCCCCCCCCCCCCCCACCCCCCCCCCCCCCCCCCCCCCTGGCTACGGGCCTACACTGGGCGGTCTTTATAATCTCGGATCACGATTGGCTTACACATGTTAAAGGCCCCGTGTCTCGGATATGCTCGGACGTTGACGGACCCGCCTCACTAAACTTCGTACGATTAATAAGCTTGTACGAAGCTTGTTATTAATTTCCTCCTGACATTAACGTGGTTCCATAATGCTACCACCACCCTCCTACTAGTATGTGTATACACCTTTAAATGTTAACACAACCACGAATGATTTGCCAACATCGGCTGTCAGTGTAAATGCTGTTGTAGATTTCACGTTTGTCATTACGAACTTCATGGTCGTACGAAGTTTATTGAAACGGACCCCAGAACAGGAAAATATAATTGAATTGTATATTTGTATATGTCTATACCCAACGAAAAACATGATGCTATGTGTGGGATAGCTGATCTAGTTCAACTAAATATTGTCTGTTCATGATTCAAAAGCACAAACGTACATGTAGGGGTGCTCGGGTAGTTCGTTCACAGTAGAATATCTCTCTAAACTGGACACTCTGTGAAATTCCATGTGTGTCCGGTTTAGAGAGGTTCCACTGTGTGAACATCAAACATTGTCCAATGTCCAGGAAGGTAAATGTCTATACTATTCACAAATGACGTCTAAGAACATATTTTTGACAGCCACGGACGGATTTATGCTGGTCTCCGTGTGTGCCACTGACCAATAAAACGGCCCCTAGGACATGGATGACCAGTGTAGCTCCTGATCATCGCATACATTACTACAACCAGACAATCAACAATCTTATCAAACATGGTTATTCGGCGACATAAACTTCGCTACATTACGAAATAGCGGCCAGTGTAGTCCCAGATCAGACTGCGCGAATGCGCAGGCTGATCTTGGACTACGTTGGTCGCATAAGGTACATTACCTCAGCCGGGGAGCAAATGACATAAAATAGCGTGTTGCACAATTACAGGATAACATACCCAGCATACAGACACAAATAGATTAGGGCCAATCAATGCCACTACAGCAAGGGGGATAACAACGGATGTCGCTATTACATAACGCCAATCGCAGTTGTCTCCCTTAGAATATTAAAGTTACAGTGGCATAATCCACTCGAGGAATACATATTCAAATAAGACCGCTACAACTTCAATATATGATGATGTGCTTGTGCACTGAATATAATCTAACAATTAAGTGAAATTAACAAAATACGATACGATATTTATTAAATAGTTTACTTATTTCATAAGAAACGGCCCAATGTATTTTCCATAGCGGTCTCGTTTAAATGTTTATTACACTAATGTATTATGGTTTTAATACACCGTGTTATTACACTGCGAAAGCCCGTTCTATACAACACATGTGCCTTATTCTAGTTTGTATGCGATACAACTGGGTGTGTTATCCTTCATTGTGACGATAAGCGTGTTGTCACTCCGTCTGTACGATATGGAGGTCGGTGACGTCACGCCGTCAGCAGACAACATGAATGTCTTGCGGCGGCGGCCGTCCTTCCGCAGCACGACAATGGCGTTAGACTCCTGACAGCAGACAATCAGGTTTCCACTGTCGTCTGCTAACATTCCGTATGGATCACGTATGTCCTCGGGTTTAGTTTCGTACACGACGTCTCCTGCTGGGGTGAAGCACGTGACGCGATGTCGAATACAGTCGGATATGAAAATCAAACCTCGCGGGCTCACGGTAATGTAGTATGGATATGCATACGCGGGGTAACCACTGGCGACCAGCTCAATCCACCGTGTCTTCACCCCGCTTCCATCCATCACCAGGACGTAGCTGCTGCACCAGCCCCCCACGGCGGTGGTGTACACCTCCCCGGCATGGACAGCCACACCGTAACACGACTGACTGGTGGTGACGGTGCGGCTCACGATCTGTCTGGTGCGCCTGCACGTTATCCACTGCAGCTTCTTACTCCCCGGCAACGACACGATGACGTCACCGGGCACGTCCGCGGCCGCGGCCACGGCCCAGGGCGAGTCTGCTAACTTCAATGTTAATTCGATGGATAACATTTTATCCAGCACAATAAGTTGATTATTTGATCGGTCAACTAATACCACCCGTCCATCCGCCAATATTGCTGAACTGAATATACTGTTAGACCCCGTGTCTATCCCTGTTGACCTTTCAACTTGCATATCGATAAGAGGCTTTGATACATGTAGACTGTCGGACGAGACAGCTTGATTATCGGTAGGCGTTGATACATGTAGACTGTCGGACGAGACAGCTTGCGTATCGGTAGGCTTTGATACATGTAGACTGTCAGACGAGACAGCTTGCATATCGGTAGGCGTTGATACATGTAGACTGTCGGACGAGACAACTTGCATATCGGTAGGATTTGATACCTGTAGACTGTCGGACGAGACAACTTGCATATCGGTAAGAGGCTTTGATACATGTAGACTGTCGGACGAGACAGATAGCGATGTCGCCAGTCCGGGAGTAACCTGCAGTGTGCCAAACCGATCGACGCTTGTCAAGCAATCGAATAGAGTGGGTGCCGGTACAAATTTCAAGTTAACTCGATCTACCTTCGGTTCTATCTCGGCTAGTGCTGTTTCCGCCGTACGTCGAGTCTTACGCAGTCTGTGAGCGATCAGCACGCTCGTCATGTGATCATCGACTGATGTCGCGTCATCGGCGTCCTTCATGTCAGCAGACACTTGTGGTAATAGGACATCACACGTATTAACATGCTCATGCAGAACGGCCATCTTTGGTTCAACGGCCTTCTTCATAGCTTCAAGCACTTCCCTTTCAAGCCGATCTATCAGTTCTATCAATTTAGTCTTGAACATTTGGATATCTGCGATACACGACTTTTCCAGGTTTGTTAAAGCTTCAATAGCTTTCTCCCTGTCACCTTTGAGAGTCTCAATCCTGCTTTTCATAGCGGTCATCGACTCGAGAGCAGCGGACAGTTGTTGGCCGCATGTAGCCGCCTTTGTTAAGTCACGTACGGACAGCACCTTGCACTTTCTGTGCTTCGTCAACCGGCAGGAACTACAGAAGATTCTCTCGTGTTTCTCACAATATAAATCCGCCAATTTACCCTCGTGGTGGGCACATTGTGGTGGGGAGAGCTTACGTGCCCCGGGTCGTCCTACAGTTCCCATGTCATTTACTAAATCCAGTACATGATCTCGCGACAGTTTGAACGCCTTGTGAAGTGATGCGCAAGACTCGCACATAAATTCGTCACAGTTCCGACAATACATGATGGCGTCTTCGGTAAACCCGGATTCGTTACACGGATTACATTTGTATTTGGCGTCCACCTTCGACGTATTTCCAGTAGATGTCGAGCCACTGACAAAGGCCATTTTGAAATTTATATCAAGGATTTTAAGTATTTCTATGTCTCTGGTTATATCCACCCGTGTACTCCGTAATATGCTCGTTTATTGTCCGACGTTTTAAAATCAATTGAAATGTTTACACCACCGATAAGCCGTATCTACTATAAACAAGTGACGTATGACAAGCATAGCAAGATACAAATTTCGTGTGCAACCATTTTAGCCTCAGATCAGCCTGCGCATGTGCGCAGTCTGATCTGGGGCTACACTGTTTGCTATACAGTTGGTGACAAATTCACACTACCATTTGTTAAACGAAGACCTTAGAACTGTATCGCGCTGCATGACGTTCCTAACTCACATGCTAACCCTTTCAATTCTGAATTACATATGTTGTCTGCTGTTTAGTTTTTAATTTCCATTTCACTTAACTAAAAACAATTATTTGCAACACCGTAGAATCATTTCCAAATGAAATATTCTCATGTGCTGCCATACCATGTTTCCATTGAGAAACATGCCAAAATACCAAATAACAGCAGATGACACTTTTCGTTTCCCGCTTCCACATTTTATGTTTATTCACCAACCACGTGACTGTGTGCACAGCCCAGATAAAGGATGTGATGTTTGATTGGATAAAAGCTTCCCTATCGCGTTGTCCAATATGAATGTGCAAAAACTATCCGCCGAGGACGTCAACTATTGCCGGAATCGAGAGCAAAATTATTAAAATAATTGCGACTTTGTAAAATAAAAGTTAACGATAGTCTTTATACGTATTCTCACCTTGCACTAATTACATATTATTTCGTCTTGTGCAGTGTAATAACACCGTGCATTAAAACTCGCCAGTGTAATAAATTCTTAATACACTAGAGTAATACATATACAGTAGAGAATCTAACATTTATGTTAATGTAATATGATGGGATGATAATTATTAACTTATTGACTACACGCCCAGCTGCGGTAATCTTGCAATATTGGTCACCGATTCTGAACATGTGCACACCCAGCTGCGGTAATCTCGTCAATACTGGGCAATGGTTCTGAACATGTACACACCCAGCTGCGTTAATCTTGTCAATACTGGGCAATGGTTATAAACATGTACACACCCAGCTGCGGTAATCTTGTCAATATTGATCAATGGTTCCGATCATGTACACACCCAGCTGCGGTAATCTTGTCAATATTGGTCAATGGTTCTGAACATGTACACACTCAGCTGTGGTAATCTTGTCAATATTGGTCAATGGTTAATAACTTGTATACCCGGCTGTGGTTAATCTCCCAATTGGTCAATGGTTCTGAACATGTACACACTCAGCTGTGGTAATCTTGTCAATATTGGTCAATGGTTCTGAACATGTACATACCCAGCTGTGGTAATCTTGTCAATATTGGTCAATGGTTCTGAACATGACATACACAATACATCGACGTACACATGTGGTAATCTTGTCAATATTGGTCAATGGTTTCTAACTGTCACACCCGTGTGGTCTTGTCAATATTGGTCAATGGTTCTGAACAAGTACACACCCAGCTGTTTTCTGGTTAATCTTGTCAAATATTGGTCCAATTGGTTCTTGGAAGACATGTACCCACAACCCAGGCAAATGTGAAATCTAGTCCCAATAATTGGGACAATGGTTCTGAACAATTGTAAACAACAAACTCCCCAGCTGTTGGTAATCTTGGTTCAATATTTGAACACTCAAGATGTGGTAATCTTGGTCAATATGTCAATGGTCTTGACAATGTTACACTCATCTTTGGTAATCTTGTCAATAGTGGTCAATGGTTCTGAACATGTTTACACACCCAGCTGTGGTATTCTTGTCAATATTGTTATGGTTTGTAACAGATGTTGCCTAAACCCAACACCACTCAGCTTTGGTAAATTTCGTCAATACTGGTCAATAGTTCTGAGCATGTACACACCCAGCTGAGTTAATTATGTCAATATTGGTCAATGGTCCTAACGACATGTACACACCCAGCCGAGTTAAACTTGCCAATATTGGTAAATGGTTCTAACATGTACACACCCAGCCGCGTTAATCTTGCTAACCACACCGAACATACCATGACAAGTATATACCCGCTACTGTACTCTATTATCAGGCAACGTTTGGTGCTACATAATGAACACATGTGGCGTGGATTTCGTAGAAAATAACGCAGTCTTGCTTTACGTTACGTCATTACACGGACGCCATTCGGTAGCGTCATGTGACGCCGTACAACCAATAAAACGTCAGTTTTCAATTCGTCGTAATCCGGATATCCAGAATGCGGCAATTTGCTATCAGTCGGGACATATTCGGTCAATGCAAAACGCGTTACCTGATAAATCATGTTCTAGTTAGCATACCTGGTGCCTGAAAACCAGGACGCTCGGCAGCCTGATATTCACGTGATGCCAGTGCAAATATTCGTTTACCCTCGATTCCTTCCGAGGGTCCAGGCTCGGGAACCAGTGTTCTGGTACGTTGTACTTCCGGTCCAATAACGCATGATTGACGCGCTGAAAGACCCAAGAAATGTGGCGCGAATCTTTGGAAACTGTGATTATTTCACTTCTAAGTGGTTAGGAAGTATTTCCCGTCAATGTCCATTTCTTACGTGTACACAGTGTGGACCGGGGAAAATGGTGGTGAATTTGACAACAAATGTGAGTATTCAAGTTTCAAACATTTAGGAAGTACCTCCCGTCAGCTACAGCAGTAACACACATTTGTGACGTGTACACAATTTGAGCCGGAATGTGTTGACTAAAGATACTAAATATGGATTTGACGTCTTAACGTCGACGCTGTCGCCGCCTAGCGGGAGCAGACCTTGAATACCCATTGTTACATGGCTGCCAATGTTTGACACCGCTCACAGTCGTGTTCAAACGTACAACGCCTGCTGTTTGACCATGGCTGTAGACAATGCTCGGGGCCAAGCCAGCACCTACGTAATGCATATGTATCGTGACGTCACCAGGCCAGTTCACAACGCCTGAAATTGGCGCGGCTGCATCACGCCACGTGTACTGCTTTCCCGGAATAAGCATGTGTAAATCAGCCGTTTGAATGGAGCAGATTATCAAAGTACCGAAAGTACTACATTGTACGATATTTCCGATGGAAATGTAACAACAACGTTCGACCATGTCCAGCCGTATGGAAGGTCATATCCGCCATAATTATATTTGGCTTGATGCTTGCTGGCTGATGACATTTTAAGTTATATCCGTCTTATTACAATTATATGTATGGTCAGTATAGGGGCACTTAAATGATCACAATAGGGGCACATGCGTACATGTAGTATATCATACAGGAGACGACGGGTGGGAACCTTATTGGTCTGTATAGGGGCCTTCGGGTAACATGGTCAGTATAGGGGCACTTAAATGGTCACAATAGGGGCACATGTGTACATGTAGTATATCATACAGGAGGCGACGGGTAAGGTTCCCACCCGTCGTCTCCTGTATGATATACTACATGTACATATGTGCCCCTATTGTCACCATTTAAGTGCCTCTATACTGACCATGTTACCCTAGGGCCCATTGTGACCATTTAAGTTCCCCTATACTGACCATGTTACCATAGGGCCCCTATACAGACCAGTATGGTTCCCACCCGTCGTTTCCTATATGATATACTACATGTACACATGTGCCCCTATTGTGACCATTTAAGTGCCCCTATACTGACCATGTTACCCATGACCATGAAGTTTGGTGACTATAGGTCCAATGGTTACCGAGGAGAAGACGTTTGAAAATGTTCACGGACGGACGGACGGACGGACGACGGACGCCGGACGACGGACGCCGGACACATTGCGGTAACAATAGCTCACATGAGCTTCGCTCAGGTGAGCTAAAAAGGTAGGAACATAATGGTCACGGAATCCTCAGAAATTACCCTACTATTGGGATTTATCCCGTCAACACAGTGCGTATGTGCCATGAAACACGGTGCCGTGAAACATTTTTGGATATCCTGTCAATACGACCTAATCACCGCGTATGAATATATGCGGTGACTGGGGTTACTTTTTTGCATTTTAAAGCCATTGGTAGCTGTTGACAGGATAAATAGAATAGTAGGTTAGTGCCGTGAATGGGAAAAATATCTGGCGCGGCACGGAAACGGGATGTGCTCGGCAGAGCCTCGCACATCCCGTTTCCTAAGCCTTGCCAGATATTTTTTCCCATTCAAGATACTAACCTACTATTCTCTATAATGATAATTCCCAAGGTATCATAAATGGCCAGCATATCTTGTACACAAGGACATTTTACTTTTAATATATAAAACTCAAGTTTGTGTACAGGTGTCAATAAAGCAAATAAAAAGTCTTAAGTAATCTGCAAACTATGTGAAATTCACGACACACAAGAGAATAAAACAGGCACATCAATGGCAATACAGCTTACATAGGAACCTCTCTACACCGCACACCAAGACAAGTCTTGTGATCTTATTTTTGATGTCTTTCATCGTCATTTATCTCGGGTGATAAGGTCTGTTTGTGATCAAATAGCACACAACTATGGCTCAGATTGATCAAATGTCTGATTTACAGTGAAACCTCTCCAAGCCGGATACCCTGGGGACCTCCCAGGGTGTCCGGTTTAGAGAAGTTTCACTGTATATTTGTAAAACATTGGAATGTCCCTTGGCATACTGGACAATGAAAAAAAGAAAGAAACTTTTTACAAACATTATTATCTAAAAATATGCTGTGGTTCTGCGACCTTGTGAAGGTTAGAAAGGTGAAGGTCATATTAATGATCGTGTCGCATATATCCACGTGTACCAAGTGTGCAAATATGGAAGTAATCCATCCAGTAATATTGAAGTTATGGCAGGATGGATAAACCCTTACAATATTTTTTATGGAAAACGACCACAACAGACGGACAGACATACCTAAAGAGCAAGGCAATAGGAACCCCCCCCCCCCCCCCCCCCCACCCCCCCCCCCCCCCCCCCCCCTTGCTACAGTGGAAGGGTGTCCGGCTTAGAGAGGTGTCACTGTAAAAAATAAGGCGTTTGATAATTCTGAGCCATAGTCGTGTGCTATGCGATCACGAACAGACATTATCACCCAAGATAAAAGACCAAGAAACGCATCGAAAATAAGATCACAGGTGTTTTCTTGATGTCCGGTTTAGAGAGGTTCCACTGTATATGGGGCATAATAAATGCTAAATGGACGTTCCTGAAGGTGTATGCAATCTAGGTTTGATCCTGGCCTAGAACAGCATGCAAGACAGAGTAAGACCATCGCATGTGGCTGTGACAGGAAGAGGTTTATGGCATTTGTGATCACATAGCAGACTCCTGTCGTATGACAGTACTCTACATTGCTTGCTAGAAGCATGACAGGTACTTCGTTCATGAAATGGCGAACAGTGCAGATCCTGATCTACACTGGGCACACAAAACCCATAAGCCCCATTCCTCCAGTCACAGCCATATATTTGTTTATCGACTTCCATTTAGTATTACAAGCATCCATTATGCACCCATCTATGTCTTCACTACTCAGATAGGGGGGTGGTGTGAGGATGGGGTGGTGTGGTGGGATACATGGGTGAATTAGATTATACTAGAAATGTGGCCCGTCGCCACACGAATGCCCCCACTGGCAGCCAAAGAAAACGAGGCATTATTTGATTTATTACGCCTTATTTACCCGAAGCGTTAAGGTTTCGAACGCACCAAGTCTGTGACCTTGAACCTGGGCTTAGGGGGGGCCGGGACGAATGTGGATTTATCACAGGGCGGTAGGGGACCATTGGAGCAATGTGTGTGTGAAATGTGAAGCAGATCCGAGCAAGGAAACAGAAATTATAAGCCATTTACCCGAGCGTTCAGGTTTCGGGACGGACGTATGGACGCCGGTAACTCTATATGCCCCCCCTCACCATTCGGTGGCGGGGGCATAATAAAAAATCTCCATTGGGTGGGGATTTGATGACACTCGGTTGATTGATTGATTATTGGTCTTTAACGGCCTATCAACAACTTGGGTCATTTAAGGCCGGGCCAACGGGTTGGACTATCCCGTATTTAACCTGTCCATAATGAGGGAAATTCCGAAAATCAGAACTAAATATTTACAAGAAAGCATATATTCAGCCCTGAAATTAGAATATCCTGACCTGGTGCCAGGTCCATTCCCCACCAGTCACTTAGATCCAACCCCAACAAAAGGTATAATATAATCTCATTACTTTTTAATGGGGTTTCCAGGATTTAGCTCTCGAGTAACAAAAGGCCGAAAATGTACACGAGGGCCGAACCATGTCAGTCGGCATTCCGGTAAGGATGAACCCCGATCGTTGAATTTTATCCCGTCAACACAGTGCGTATGTGCCGTGAAACACGGTGCCGTGAAACATTTTTGATATCCAGTCAATGCAATTTTTGCATTTTACAGCCATTTGAAGGTGTTGACGGGATAAATAGAGCCTCGCCCATCCCGTTTCCTGAGCCTTGCCAGATATTTTTTCACATTCACGGCACTAACCTACTATTCTCTATCTATTTTCATTATTTCAGAACCAAAGTATATGTTGTGACCACTCATTTGAACCGTCTGGACAAAGTATATGTTGTGACCACTCATTTGAACCGTCTCGGCGAGCGGTTCAAATGAGTGGTCACAACATATACTTCTGATGAGAAATAAAGAAATGCTTGAGCCTTGCCGGATATTTTTTCCCATTCACGGCATTAACCTACTATTCTCTATTTCCTGCTCCTGACCAACCACCCACCTTGATGACAGTCAAACAGTTAACAGTGGAGGCTATATGTGATGTCCACCAGCCAGCCCATACTATCACATCTATGCTTCAACCCTCTGGACATAGACACAGGTTTAATACCCGGAGTCGAGAGCCAGACCAATTCATCATGGCCACCAGAGTGACCAGACATTATATAATGTATCTAAAAGCACATTTCAACTGTCTAATTCCACCCATGGAGATTATTTTCTACTAATTCATAAGATATTCTCCACACATTCGTGATGATATTGATACATCACATGTATAATGCATTTATAGGCATATTTTGAATATCTAATTCCCAGCTCTTGATGATTTTGCTGTCTAATTCCCCATATATAGCCCCACCACACCCCACACCCGCATTATATCAGATGCAGAGCTCCAGATAAGTTTTGTATCTAAAGAGTATTATACCCCCATATTTCTAATTCAATGGTATTTCACTTTTACAAATGCATTATTGATTTTCTTCCTTATTACATAGGGTACAAATGATAAAAAATAAAACAAATTTAAAAATTCACTTATTTGGGCTGCAAAAAGCTCAAGTAAGTAAATTTTCAACTTTATTACAGTATTTTCACTACTCAATCTGAAAATCAATGCATATTTTGTACTCCGACTTTTGATAATCAATGCATATTCTGCTAAAATAAGTGCGTAAATTACGCCAATACGCACCTTATCTGGAGCACTGCCAGATGACAACAAATGCAACCATTGAAGAGAGACAACTCAAGCCTGAACTATAATCAAACATAAATCTATATGCCACATGTGAAATGCTAACCTTGAACAGTTACAATCTGGTTGCTTAATACCTATGTTAGCTTAGCAGATTGTTAAATCCTTAACCCTTCCTACGCTGTTGACGGAAATTGCCGTCTGCTGTTTTTCATTTTTGCTTTAATTCTCGACAAAAACCTGGTTTTGACAGCACATGAGAATCGTCTCCACTGGAGACGATTCTCATGTGCTGTCAAAACCAGGTTTTTGTCGAGAAATATTGAAAATAAAACATTTCCAGCAGACGACAACATTTAATTCAGCGTAGCAAGGGTTAACAGTGTTAAGGATGTTAAGCACATGTTTTGAGCCACCGGGCCCAGACTTACACAAATAAGACGACACTACAAATAATAAAAATTTTCCGACAGTATCACAGGACTTTGATAAAATGCATGTACAAGTACAAGTACAGTTTCATAACTGTGTCAAAAATGAGCTTTGTCATGATAAAAATGGACTTAAAGGTACATGCCCACTCAGTAAGCATGACATGTTATGTATAGGAATTAAATAAGTGTATAATTGTGTCACTATTCCACCAGTTCTAAAAAATACGAGTTCCCGCTATACAGATATAATCATTTAGTACTATTTATTTTACTGATAGTGACGCGCGGTGGTATCAGGCTATTTTCGTATGCAAATGAGGCATGATATTTTTTAATTATTTATACTAATTAAATGGGTCACCTGAAAAAATAATACTGTCGACAGATTATAAAGTATGATTATTGCACATCAAAATATAAATACAGAGAAAAAATGTCCGTTAACATTTTAAGGAAACACGGTTATCGCCCCTGACATCGGTGTGGAATTTTACGTCCGATATAAAAGTATAATAATGCCAATCAATACGTGGGGTAATGGTGAATGAATGTATATTTTGCCAGAAAATCTCTCAGATGATGTCTCTGATATAAAGAACAGTTTGTGCCTACTGAGTGGGCATGTACCTTTAATATGTTTGTAACTAGCATCCATGCAGTCTGATCATGATCAAACTCGTCACTGTTATTGTCTCGGTGAACCACGACTTTAACCCTTGAAATGCGGGAAATGAATATTGTCGTCTGCAGTTGTTGCATATTTTGCCTTCTTTCTCAATAAATACATGGTTAGACAACACTTTTAGAATCATGTCCACTGCAAATTATTCTAAAGTGATGTCAAAATAAAATATAAACAGCAGACGACAAAAATGTATTCAGCATGTCAAGAGTAACAGCAATCTCAGATACGTATTATATAAACCCTTTCAACACCACAGGCCTGTATAGTAGTATTGGCAAACAGTGTAGATCCAGATGAGCCGGCTCATCAGGATCTGCACTTTTTGCAAGTAATTTTCATATTTTTGAGAGCAAAAACACCCTCTAATCATAAATGGACTAGTCTGAAGATCATTTTGTGATGATTGGATTGGTTTCAAAATGAACATATTAAAATCTATTCCAGTTACTTCGGGGTGAAAGGGTTAAATGATCAATACTGATCAGGAGTTCACTGGTCACAAACAAACTAAGCCCCATTTGTCAAGCACAAACAATAAGTTACATTCCTATATTATATTTAGAATAATGTTCTGTAGTCTCCAATATAACACCATCTAATGGATAGTTCATGAATATTCACAAACTAATTAGCCAGCGGTAATGAATATTCATCACTTGATTACCCAGCATTCTCTGTTGCATATTCATGAGAAGGACGAGCGGAGCTGGTTTACCCGGGAACGATTCCTGGAAATATAAAATATGTAACAATTTAGGATGGTTGTTGATAATATTGAAATGCAAAACCTGTTTCCTGATGTTTGTGAATCTGAGAAAAAAATTCTTCATCAGATCGATATACAAATATCAAGGGAAATAACTCTTGCTATCTTTTAGTGATGGTCATTAATGATTAATTAACCCTTAGACCGATATCTCACTTTTTTGTCGTCTGCTGTTATTTTCTATTTTCCATTTTTATCATCAAAAACATACTTTGACAGCACTTTAGAATAATTTACAACATGCTTTGACAGCACTTCAGAATCATTTCCATTGGAAATGATTCTGAAGTGCTGTCAAACCATGTTTTTTATTGAGAAATAAGGCCAAGATATAAAAACAACAGCAGACGACTATTGTTGTGAGTAGCAGTCTAAGGGTTAAGCAATTAGATGCAACACACATAGAAGAATGGTGAAATTGTATAAGAGAAATTTGAATTTATTTTATTTTATTTAGTGGTGTTTAACAGCCTGTATAACAGTTAAGGCCATTTTAGGCTGGGGAACAGGGTCGAATCTGATATTTTACCTATTGTGATGTTCTGAATAATTATCACCAGCAATGAATGGGCGGATATATGAATATATAACAAGGACAATTCCATGGTAATCTTTTACTGTTAAACTAGCGACAATTTGGCATATTTTCAACACCATAGAAATAATAGTAAACATTGTAGATCCGGATGAGTTGGCCCGTTGCGATAATTTGTAAACTTTGGATTGAAATCCCACCAAAAGTAAACAATATGTGCGAAAATAAATTACTCACCCTCAAATTTATTCAAGCTTCAAACAAGCATTTTGATTGCCTAAACTAAAAAAAACAAACAGTTTGATTGGCCATGAACACACGGACGGACGGACGGACGGACGGATGTACTGACGAGACGTACATTGTGAGGTTACTAACCCTAACCCATCCTAAATCAAACCCCGTAAACATCAATCGTACAGAAAAAAACAACCCCACAAGACAAAATAACTCCACAAGAGCAATTTATAACGGGGTTAAAACGGAATAAGCATCTCTTAACAAGTCCATCACTGTGTGGTTAACCTCACAATGTAGCTCTCGTATGTACGGACGGACGGACGGACGGACGGACACAGTCCGAACACTATATGCCTCCCAGCTATACCAAAAAAAATACTTTTACCACCAAGCTACTGTATACAGAGATGATAGCCACCTTCAGCTAAAAAAAGTCAGAAATAATCTGGAGAAAAAAAACAGCTGATGTCCCCTGCAACCTTGTATTAAAATGTATAGCTACTATTTCAGCATTTCAGATGAAATGTGAAACATTTTGAAATTTCACATAATGACAAGAAAGTCTGAAATCAGCCTAACCCTTAGAAGGCGGGAACCGAAAACTGTTGTCTGCTGATGTAACTTATTTTGAATTTTCTCTAAATAAAAACATGGTTTGGCAGCATTTTAGAATCATTTCCATTGGAAATGATTCTAAAGTGCTGTCAAACCATGTTTTTGATAAGAAAGATGGAAAATAAAAAATAAACAGCAGACGACAAATTTTAATTCAGCACTGTAAGGGCTAAAGGAGGAAAAGATGTCATGCCTGTGTATACATGCATACATGCTGCAAAAACATTCCAACCAGGACAGAATAGGAACAACCTGTGTCTGAGGAGTTACCAAGAAGTTTCAGAATTCATTTTATATCAGACAAACAAGAGCACAGCTACCCAGGAAAACTAGCAATAAATAGCATAATTTATTGCGAACATGTGGACTGACGCAACAGTTTGATGAAATAAGCCCTTGTGACATTTCGTCTGAATTATGAAAATTGCATGGCAGTTTTCATGGTGTTCAAATTTTTTATATAAAATTATTTCTCAAATTTGTTGGTATCTCTCTGTTTACTATTGCAGAAATTCTATAAACAAAGCATGCTATATTGGGAAAAGTATGGTGGCTGATTAGGGACATTTTGCCTCGTCGCTCCGTCGCTCCGTCGCCACGAAGTTTATCGCTCCTTCGCGGCGACGGAGCGATAATTATCGCTCCTTCGCGGCGAAGGAGCGACGAGACGAAGTTTAGTGTCCCTTAAACTTCGCTTCGTCGCTTCGTCGCCCCGTCCGCCCCGTCGCCCACCCCGTCGCCCGTCGCCCCACCCGTCGCTCCGTCGCCACGACGGAGCGATTAAATTAGCGCTTCTTCGCGGCGGACGGAGCGTTATAAACTTCGTGGGCGACGGAGCGACGGAGCGACGGAGCGACG
Organism: Conchocele bisecta; assembly: GCA_029237695.1. NCBI lineage: Eukaryota > Metazoa > Mollusca > Bivalvia > Lucinida > Thyasiridae > Conchocele > Conchocele bisecta. Next base: position 29,405,998 of record CM055277.1, read on the forward strand.
GGGAGCGACGGTGGCGACGAAGCGACGGAGCGAAGTTTAAGGACACTAAACTTCGCACCTCGTCGCTCCTTCGCCGCTAAGTAGCGATAAACTTCGTGGCGACGGAGCGACGAGACGACGGAGCGACGGAGCGACGGATCGACGGGGAGGCGAAGTTTAGTGTCCTTAAACTTCGCTCCGTCGCTCCGTCGCCACGAAGTTTATCGCTCCGTCGCCACAAAGTTTATCGTTCCGTCGCGCCGACGAAGAAGCGATAATTATCGCTCCGTCGTGGCGACGGAGCGACGGAGCGACGACGAAGCGACGGAGCGACGGGGCGACGAAGCGACGAAGAAGCGACGAAGCGACGAAGCGAAGTTTAAGGACACTAAACTTCGTCTCGTCGCTCCTTCGCCGCGAAGGATGGAGCTGATAATTATCGCTCCGTCGCCGCGAAGGAGCGATAAACTTCGTGGCGACGGAGCGACGAGGCGAAATGTCCCTAATCAGCCACCATAGAAAAGACATGCAAATATTCATGCATTTTGCTTTCAACCAATTTTTGTTTTCGTTGCAAAAATATGAATATTCTATTTTTATATACCGCTCCATGGAAATTAGCAGTTTTTTAGACGGTAATTAATGTGTATTTGCAGCCTATTTTCAGTCCGTCACTGCAGATGCGCGTTATGAATATAGATAGCGGAAGTAGTCGTATTTTCACCGGAAGTTGTTTATTTCATCGATGAGAACATATGACTTTTACATTGTATAACTATGTATTTCATGGGTAGGTATATAATAAAGTCTGTTACTTATGTACCGATATCGGTGAAAATTGAAACAACCCAGCATCCTAGTATCGTCACATATCTTCAATATTAAACCGCTTTACACAGCGCCAAGATGAAAACATGTTGTTTTTTTTTATATATATTTTTTTTTTTTAATCATGATAATGCCCCTTTAAAGGGGTCAGTGGAAGAAGGGGACTAAGTCCCTGATAAGGGACTTAGTCCCCTTTTTCCACTGACCCCTTCAGTTGAATATATATGTGTACCTATAGGTGCAACTACGATAGCAAAGCCGTGCAAAAGGTAAAAAAAAAACTGTTTTCACTCGCATATTCTATGCCCATTTGTAGCTTCATTGATAAAGTTTTACATCCATTCAACGGTAAGGTTATATATAGGTGGAAAGGCATTTGTATGGCCCTGGGGGAGGACTGTACATTCAGCACTAACAATACAATACAAATATTCAGAACTGAAAGACAGTGTCCTGATCTGGTGCCAGACAACCTTACTACACCAGCTCACTTGGCACCAGGTGGGACTCCCAGTAAGATTGACCGGTAAGTTTGTTTATTGGTGTTTAATGGCCTATCAACAGCTAAGGTCATTTAAGGCCGGGCCAACAGGTTTGATCCCGTATTTAACCTGCTCCATTGGGCACCAGGGGCCCATTTCACTAAACTTCTTACGACTAAAATGTTCGTAAGTGCAAATTTAAGATCGTCTGTAAATTTCAATTCATGGATTTACATTTATTGAGCATAGGCTGCAAATGCAGCCTATGCTCAATAAATGTAAATCCAATAATTGTTTACAAGAAAATATGGTTAATGTGAAATTTACAGACTATTATAATTTTGCACTTACGAACATTTTAGTCGTACAAAGTTTAGTGAAACTCTGTGTGACTCAGTAAGATTGGCCGGTGTGAATCCTTAAAGGTACATGCCCACTCAGTAGGCACAAAATGTTCTTTATATCAGACATCATCTGAGACATTTTCTGAAGAAAACAAAATTCATTCATCATTATCCCATGTATTGATTGGCATTATTATACATTTTATATCAGACGTAAATTTCCACACTGATTATATCTGTACAGCGGTCACTCGTAATTTTTAGAACTGGTGGAATAGTGACACAAGTATACACTTATTTAATTCCTATAAAGGAAACTCTGTGCATACTGAGTGGGCATGTACCTTTAAGGATAAATTCATTGTTAGGATCAACTAGAGTGATATGAAAACAGATACAGTGGAACCTCTCTACACCAGACAACAAGAAACATCTGTAATCAAACTTTGAATGGGGTTTTTGATCATTTATCTCAGGTGATAATGCCTGTTTGTGATCGCATAGCACACGTCTATGGCTCGGAATGCTTGTAATCAAATGCCTGATATACAGTGAAACCTCGCTAAACCAGACACCCTGGGGACCTCCCAGCGTGTCCGGTTTAGATAGGTTCCACTGTAATTTTTGCTATTGTAGAGCCTTGAATATAGAGAAAACACCACCAAAAGGTAACAAAATTAATGTAATGAGTTTATTAATCACTTTGACTAAGAATGTATGAACAGGGAAAACACAGTTTTAAATATGATTGTTTGAAGTGGTGAGTTGGGGGAGGAGGATATAGGGTTTGGCGATTATATTATACACAATGCACCTATCAATGTCTTCTCCGCCCTGGGAGTGGCGGACAAATTTAAGGGAATTAAGACATATTCTAAACCAAATTGAAACATTTTTTTCTTCTATTTTTTTTGCACAAAGTATGTTATGATGAAACAGTTTAAATGAGTCGTCAAATGGTCACAACACAACCATATGCATTTATTTAAAAAAAAAAATTATCTTCAGCATGCACTCTGTGGCTGTGACTGGAGAAATGGGGCTTATGGGTTTTGCGACCAGTGTAGATCCAGATCAGCCTGTGCATCCGCACAGTCTGATCATGATCTGCACTGTTCGCCATTCCATTAATGAAACACCCGTCATGCTTCCAACAAGCAATATAGATGGTTATCAGGCTACAGGAGTGTGCTATTTGATCAGGAGCTACATTGGGGCTGGTGGGTTTTGCGACCAGTGTAGATCCAGATCAGCCTGTGCATCCGCACAGTCTGATCAGGATATGCATTGTTCGCCATTCCATCAATGAAACACATATATGGCATATAATCAAATAATTCCCAGGAATGCCAACCTGAACCAACAGAAAGCAATAGCATAATTTCCATCGGTCTTCTAACCCTCGATACACAATACTTTTATATGTTCCATAATATTATTTTTTTAATTTTTCAGTGAAATTTTTTTTAACCCTTACACCGCTATATTATTTTTTGTCGTCTGCTATTTACTTTCTATTTTCGATTTTTATCACCAAAAACATGGTTTGACAGCACTTTAGAATCATTACCGATATGCTTTGACAGCACTTTAGAATCATTTCCATTGGAAATGATTCTGAAGTGCTGTCAAACCATGTTTTTATTGAGAAATAAGGCTAGATATAAAGCAACAGCAGACGACAATTGTTGTGTGTAGCGGTCTAAGGGTTAATCTATACTAGGGTATAATAATTATTGACAAAACATATTGCATGTCAAGGGTTTATATGAACAGATGAAATTTTCATGCAGAATCTTTGTGCACACTTGTAAACAAGTATTTAATTATTTAATGGTGTTTACCCCGACAGCTAGCTATGGATGGCCGATAATCCCAAAATCAGAACTGAATATTTACAGAACAAATATATATGCATCGCAGAAATTAGAATAACCTGATCTGGTGCCAGGTCCTCACCACACCAGTCACTTAGCCTCACTCCATAAAAGTAATAGGATTAGTCCTAATCATACTACTTTTATAAAAGGTAAAAATGGCTAACAAGAAAAAATAAAAAGTTAATGGGTTAATGGGTTTAACTTAACGTCCCAGCAACAGCTAAGGTCATTTAGGGGCGGGACCTTGGTTGCAAGTCTCATCCAAAAGACCAAAAGGCCAAATCAAGGATATCGGGATTGTGGGATTGTGGCTAAACGGCTATAAATTTAGTCCATGCGAATCATTATTTCTCGCATTACAAGTATGCACATGTGGTGATTTATAATAACAACCATGCTGCAGAATATAGAAAGGAACAAGGTTATATATGCCAGCAACCTTAGTGGCCTAGACGCCAGAAAATGTCCGTTTTTCCTTCGGTCGGCCGGTATTGTAGTGGTATGTGTTACTTCGGCTTATCCTGTGACAAACAAGACAAGGAATGTTAAGCTAATGGCACTAAAAGCTGTTGGATAAGCATTTGTACGGTATAAACCTGGCTTCAGCAGCGTAACAACAAAGAGTATTAAAAATCATTATACACTATCAGGGCTCCAGTAGATTGATTGATTGATGGAGATTGATTGATTGATTGATTGATGGAGATTGATTGATTGATTCATTCATTGATGGATGTACATTGATTGATTGACTGATTGATTGTTGGGATTTTACGACAGAGAAGTCATATGTGGCTGTGACTGGAGAAATGGGGCTTATTGGTTAAGCGACCAGTGTATATCCAGATCAGCCTATGCATCCGCAGTCTGATCAGGATCTGCACTGCTCGCCATTCCATCAATGAAACACCCAGCATGCTTCCAACAAGCAATAAGGATCGTTATCAGGCTACAGGAGTGTGCTATTTGATCAGGAGCTACACTGCTCAAAAATACATAAATCCCATTTCTCCAGTCACAGCCACATGTGTGCATGTGACTGGTGACATGGGGCTAAACATGACTCCTGTTGCCTGATACCAATCTGTATTGCTTGTTAGAAGCAGTTCGGGTGTTTCATCGAGGTGAACAGTTTCATCGAGGCAAACAGTGCAGATCCTGATCAGACTGTGCGGATCTGGATCTACACTGGTCGCAAAACCCATAAACTGGTGACATGGGGCTGATTGGATTTGTGACCAATGTAGTACCTGATTAAATAGGTACTCATGTATCGTGATGATCTATACTGCTTGACGGGCGCTTCATTCATGGAATGGCGAACAGTGCAGATCCTGATCAGACTGTGCGGATGCACAGGCTGATCTGGATCTACACTGTTCGCAGAGCCCATAAGCCTCATTTCTCCAGTCACAGCCACATATACAGACAGGAATGCACCTGTGTGGTGGAAGTACCGAGCATTCAGCACTATATTTGCAATAAAACCCATCAGCACTAAAAGACAGTATCCTGATCCAGTGTCAGGTACCAATACTATCAGAGCTCCAGATAAGCTTTGTGTCTAAAGCGTACTATACCCCCTGATTTTTAAATCACTGCGTTTTTTTACTTTTACAAATTAATTATTGATTTTCTTCATTACTAAATAGGGAACGAATGATAAAAAAAATATAACAAATTTAAACATTCACTTATTTGAGCTGTAAAACTTTTTGCAGCTCAACTAAGTGAATTTTCAACTTATGACAGTAGTTTCACTACTCAATTTGAAAATCAATGCGTATTTTCACACTGCTGTGCGTATTTTGTACTTCCTCTTTTGTTAATCAATGAGTATTCAGCTAACATAATTGCGTAAAATACGTCAATACGCATCTTATCTGCAGCTCTGTACTACACCAGTAGCCGATTTCACCAACATTGCAAAGTATATTTTTCTAGCAAAGTATACTGTGAGGGAGTAATCATTTATTTTTCCTGAAATGCATTATTTCATATAGAAGTAACGACTGCATATATTTGATGAATAAAAATATGCAGAATTATTATACTGAATTTATTACAGTATCACAGCCAAAATGTAATAAATTCAGTATAATAAAAATTAATAAATTTATCCTAAAATTGAAAATTTCTCCCTCAAAGTATACTTTGCTAGATAAGTATACTTTGCAATGTTGGTGACATAGGCTACAGATCACTTGGCCCAGATTAATTATTCACCAATATGATATACATGTACATCCCAAACCCCCAAAAATCAATATCGAACTGTGTAGATCCTGATCAGACTTCACAGATTCACTAGCTGGCATTGGGTCTACACTGTGTACACATTCAATATAGCCATTTTTGTCATGACAGGTCAGATATTAGCATGTTTTCTATATTCTAATACAACATATCTATTCATTCTATTTACAACCTATTCTGGTTAAACACCGACTTTATAGAAGCAACGCTAACTACCGTGAAACAAACGACAATGTGAAGGTTTTTCATAACGTGCAGTACTATAGTAGGGCAATGTTATCACTGAGCTAATCCCCTCGCTAGCCGCCTTGATAATACTAGATGACCGCGGCCAGCATGTCGTGCCCACCGAGACATTGATAGTATATCGCAAAACTTTAACCAAAAACTTTAACCCGGACGCCAATGTGCCGACTATATCGAGATGTGCACACTGAGTAGGCGCGACAAAAATGAATGAAAGTCCCAAGTGACCTGTTGCCGATTTCATCAAAATTGCAAAGTATACTTATCTAGCAAAGTATACTTTGAGGGAGTAATAATTTTATTTTTCCCAAAATGCATTATTTCATATAGAAATAACCACTGCACATAGTTGATGATTAAAAGTATGCAGAATTATTATACTGAATTTATTACATTATCACAGCCAAAATGGCTGTGATAATGTAATAAATTCAGTATAATAAAAATTAATAAATTTATCTTTCAATTGAAAATGTCTCCCTCAAAGTATACTTTGCTAGAAAAGTATACTTTGAAATGTTGGTGAAATAGGCTACTGGACTGTGTATGCAAATGCACTACATGTATTCCTAGACAAACATTACGGCCAAATATTACTAAAATCATTGAAGTGGTTAGTGCCGTGAATGGGTAAAAATATCTGGCAAGGCTCAGGAAACGGGATGGGCGAGGCTCTGCCGAGCACATCCCGTTTCCGTGCCGTGCCAGATATTTTTTCCCATTCACGGCACTAACCTGCTATTCTACTTATCCCGTCAACATCTACAAATGGCTGTAAAATGCAAAAATATAACCCCAGCCACCGCACATATTCATACGCAGTGATTAGGTCATACTGACAGGATATCAAAAATGTTTCACGGCACCGTGTTTCACGGACGGGATAAATACAGCTGCATGGACTATCGCTATATCCACTCCTGCCTATCAGTGAGGGGATTATAATATGGTATTAATTTACAGCTGACTAAAGTATTCTTATGAGAGAATACATGTGAAAATGTACAAACACACACGGAAATGTAATTGACATAGTTGGCAGATGTATTTTCTGATCAGGGTCTACATTCAGGACTCCAGATAAGCTGCGTATTGGCGTATTTTATGGACTTACTTTAGCAGAATACGCATTGATTATCAAAAGTGGGAGGACAAAATACTCACAGCAATGTGAAAATATGCATTTATTTTCAAATTGAGTAGTGAAAATACTGTAATAAAGTTAAACAATTTACTTAGATGCGCTGTTTGCTTTTTGTAGCTCAAACAAGTGAATTTTTAATTGTTTTTAATTTTGTTATCATTTGTTCCCTATTTAACGATGAAAATCAATAATACATTTGTAAAAGTAAAATATGCATTGAATTTGAAATCTGGGGGTATAATACTCTTTAGATGCAAAACTTATCTGGAGCTCAGATGTATTTTCTGATCAGGGTCTACATTGTTAATATAATTGGCTAAACGTTTGCGACCAGCATAGCCCCAGATCAGCCTACGCATTCGCGCAGTCTGATCAGGGACTACGCTGTTCGCCATTCAGCCACTCCGATATGCTTACTGCCGTCAACAACAAGATGCATCTGTAGAAGAGTGCAGTCTGATCAGGGTCAATGCTGTTTGTCATTCAGTCAATAAAGATGGCTCTAATTTCGACAAGCAAACCAATCACCGTCTCGTCCACGTTTTTCTGCTGACGTACATTTGGGTAACTGGAGACCACCTATTGTTTAGGCCTTATTAAAAGTGACAATTTCATTTCCACATGTAATAACACATTGATAAATGTCGTGCAGACTACAGTACGATAAATTACGAAGAAGTAACTACAACTTTTCGTATACCTCAGTGTTTTTTCCCTGTCGGCCTGTCAGTATCACAAACATGGTGGTCAATGAATGTCATGCACAGCTGCTGTTTTGTCAGTATCACACACATGGTGGTCAATGAATGTCATGCACAGCTGCTGTTTTGGCTCGTTTACAATGACACGTTTCTTTTCTAAATATCTCAGCAACTACTGAACGAATTTCGATGCGATAAAGTGTTGTTACTCTGAAAAACTCTACACTACTAATGATGGCACTATCGCGGTAGTTCACTCTTTCGAAGTTATTTCAAGAAAACTTACAAAAATGTAAGTTTTCTCGAAATAACTTTGAAATAACTCCAAAAAGGATATGATTATAAGGATGATGTATTGATTGATTTATTGGTGTTTAACGGCCTATCAACAGCTAATGTAATTTAAGTCCGGGCCAACGGGTTCCATCCCATATGTATGAAAATCACAAAATCAGGAAAAAAATATATTCAGCCCTGAAATTAGAATAACCAGACCAGGTGCCAGGTCCATACCACACACTTGGACCCTTCCCTTTAAAGTAATAGGATTACGAATAAACGTAATACTCACATAAGGGGTGTAACCAGATTCAACTGTCACATACAAGACAGTCAAAGACGTACCTGAGGGCCAAACCAGTAGCCTATTTCACCAACATTGCAAAGTATACTTATCTAGCAAAGTCTACTTTGAGGGAGAAATTTTCATTTTTAGGATAAATTTATTATTTTTTATTATACTGAATTTATTACATTATCACAGCCATTTGGCTGTGATAATGTAATACATTCAGTATAATAATTATGCATACTTTTAATCATCAACTATATGCAGTCGTTACTTCTATATGACATAATGCATTTCAGGAAAAATAAATGATTACTCCCTCTAAGTATACTTTGCTAGAAAAGTATACTTTGCAATGTTGGTGAAATAGGCTACAGGTCTCCGGTCGGGATTCCAGTAAGGATGAACCCCGATCGTTAAATTACCCATCGCAGACTCCCACCTGCCACCCACAAGGATGGTGTAACCGGCATACAATGTTGTTTTATGTGCATATGCGGATTGTTGCAATGTGATTGCTCTAGCAGTTACTAAGATATTTAGAACAAGAGTTGCCGAAGTAGGGGAAGCCAGTTAAAAAGGGGAAGTAACTTCACAGAATTTCTTTGAAAATCAATCACGTCCTTCCTCTTGCCATGGTACGCACGTTTCCCAAATTTGATGAAATCTGTTAAGTCGAACTTGAGTTATTGCGAGGGCAAACTGTGCCCACCCGCAAACTGCCCGTACAGTGTCAATATATAATGCCATTAAAAATAGTACTTTAAGATCGTGTCTCTATTTATTTTTTCCGAAACGCCAGATGAATTTTGCATGTCAATTGAACATGTGATTCACATAATATTTTATGTGTTTAAAAAATGTGAAAAATGACGTTTCATCAGACATGATTGAATTTAACATAATTGTGCATGATATTGATTTTGCTCGATCATGCAACAAATTTATATGTTTTTGCTTCTCGATGATGATAAAAAGCTCTGACGTGCTCTGGCCTAATATGTCGTGCATTTTTTTCAAACAAGTGTATAAACATGTAGGTGTAATCGGGCGAAAGAAAATGGCAGGTGTGTCTGACATACATTACCCAACATGGCAAATCAGTTACAAGAGCAATATACCAAACATACTTAACCCTTTCAACACCACAGGCCTATATAGTGGTATTGGCAAATAGAGTAGATCCAGATGAGCCGGCTCGTGACGAGCCGTCTCATCAGGATCTGCACTTTTTGCAAGTAATTTTTTAGAACAAAAACACCTCCTTTTCATAAATGGACTAGTCAGAAAGTAATTTTGTGATGATTGGATTGGAGTGGTCCAGAAATTAGCATATACAAATCCATTCAAGTTACTTTAATAGGGGTGAAAGGGTTAAAATCAGATATGGGTCATCAGCTGAAAATCATACCAGGCTTATATATCCTGTAGCCTACTTCACCAACATTGCAAAGTATACTTATCTAGCAAAGTATACTTTGAGGGAGACATTTTCAATTTAAGGATAAGTTTATTAATTTTTATACTGAATTTATTACATTATCACAGCCTTTCAGTATAATAATTCTGCATACTTTTAATCATCAAATATATGCAGTTGTTAGTTCCATATGAAATAATGCATTTCGGGAAAAATAAATGATTACTCCCTCAAAGTATACTTTGCTAGATAAGCATACTTTGCAATTTTGATGAAATTGGCTACTGATCAGCCAATAAACTCCTTTTGAGCTTGTGACAAGTGTAGCACCTGATCAGTAGCCGATAGCACCAAACTTACTAAGTATACTTTGAAGGAGTAATTAGCAGTGAAACCTCTCTAAACCGGAGGGTGTCCGGTTTACAGAGGTTTCACTGTAAATCAGGCATTTGGAAATTCTGAGCCATAGCTGCATGCTATGTGATCATGAACAGATATTATCAACGGAGATAAATGATCAAGAAACTCATCAAAAATAAGATCACAACTGCTTTCCTGTTGTCCGGTTCTACTGTAATTTTCTACCGAACTGTTTATATTTGATTTCATATGCTTTATTTACTACATTACCACAACCATTGTTTTGGTCGGAAAATATTTGACTTCATTAAATAAAATTATCTATGAATTTAGGCATACTTGAAAATCTCTCCCCCAAAGTATACTTAGCTAGATAAGTATACTTAGCAATTTTGGTGAAATCGGCTACTGGTCTGCACTGTTCTCTGTTTGTTGCAGATTTACTAACATTTCCAATTACTCTAGGTCAATGTGAAGCTGTAAAAGAGTGTTAGCTGATCAAAAGCTACGCTGAAAAAAATAACATTAGTTTGTAGTGGCAAGTTACCCGTGTTTAAATTGCTTGTATGTAATCAGTAAATAATGTTTAGCAACACAAATTAGTCATCACATCAAACAGCACACTATAAGAAATATCCACTACTATAAAACCTCTCCAAACAGGAGGTTGGGTTGATCATTAACTCTCTGCATGCTGGGAAACTTGTGGGCTATAAATAGTTAAAAAATAGCGGACAAAAAATCATCGTATTTTCTTTTATGTCTGCTTGTAAATATCATGAATATGTCTTGGAATTGCATTAGAATTGAGTCCTCAGGACTCAATTCTAATGAAATTCCAAGACAAATTAGAGAGAAATAAAAAATATACTCCTAATTTGTTTGGCGGATATTTTCACCGCTAGCATGCAAAGAGTTAAAATACACACACCCTCCCTTCCTTCAAGAAAATCTTCATAATTAAATTGATTTCTGGATGGTGATGGATATTTTTCATTACATTCACAGACCACACAAAGAAAACAAAACATAGACTTGTACTGCAACTTAGAAAATTAGCAATTTGATCCTTAATATTAGTTCACCACAGATCTATGTGGCTGTGACTTGAGTGTAGCTCCACTGACATCAAATAGCACTCATGTAGCCTCATAACGATCTATATTGCTTGTTCATGGAACAGCGAACAGTGCAAATCCAAATCAGACTGTGCGGCCGCACAGGCTGATCTGGATTTGGATTTACACTGGTCACCAATCCCACAAGCCCCATTTCTCCAGTCACAGCCACATGTAACACAGACTTGTCGGCCAGTGCATCAGACTTTATACTCTATCATATAATTATGTGGCTGTGACTGGAGAACGAGGTGTATGGGTTTTGCCACAGGTGCCTTGGATGATAAATTATTGTTTATACATGAAACACATTTTTAAATAATATACAAAACAATTCAAATGTAATTATTCCGAGACCTGGGGACATATGTATTGTGTTGTATATTGTTTAAAAAGGTGTTTTATGTATATACAAACATTAATTTACCATCCAAGACACTCTAAAAACACCTGTGGGTTTCGCGACCAGTGTAGATCCAGATCAGCCTGAGCATCCGCTCAGTCTGATCAGGATCTTCACTGTTCGTCATTCCATCAATGAAACACCTGCCATGCTTCTAACAAGCAATAAATAGTCTTTATCAGGCTACTGAAGTGTGTTTAATATTTGATAAGGAGCTACACTGGTCACAAATCCCATAAGACCAATTTCTCCAGTCACGGCCACATATGAGACACGCCATGTGATTTTATACCTTCGGATATCTGTGCAATTTCATGAAATTTCATAAATAAAGTCAAAAGTTATAATATAATTCCGCATGTACAGGCTACGCTCATTTACTCAAAGTCGCTTATGTCGAAATCACCGGTTACGTCGAATTACTAGCACGGTCCCGTTTAAAATCCTATTATTTTCCATATAACTAAGTTCGGTTAAGTCAAATTTCGATAACTCAAATTTTCCGTTTATTCGAAGGTATATTTAGGTCCCGAAAACGTAAATCTACTGTATTTCACACTCGTTAAGTCGAAATGTCAATTTGCGGAGGTAAGTAGAAGTTTGTCACCTGCAGTTTACCTGATCAAAGTCGGGTATTCAGACCGTAGTTAAAGGTGTTTGTGTTGACACTGATTAAACAGGACACCCGAAATGACCGTCGGTGATCATTAAGTGGTGAGCAATAAATGGCAACTATTTTAATTGGACTGGCATTAAATGCTTTTACTCGAACGTTAATTAAAGTGAACACAAGTTGCGCGATTAGAAATGAGTGAAATATTTCACACTCGATCGTGTGTATATATCTCCCGAATGTGACAGCATCAGTATAGGGACGAAACATTGAATGGGCGAGTTTTATGTTCTAAACATTATTCGTTTGTACAATCAAGTCTGGTCAGAAATAATCATTTATAATAGTGTTACAAATCAGTATTTCTTGTTGTTTTGTGTTGTTTCTGTGTATAATTTATTAAAATAATTCATAAAATATTATATTCTTGTTATTATTGATTTCATTGGTGAACTGAATATGTACATATCGCTACATGCACATGTCACGTGTGCCACATCCGGGTTATCTATTAATTACACACAGACATGCATATGTGTATTTGTAAACAAACCGAAAGTGTTTAAATATGATTTATTTGTCTTAGAAACAGCATTTAACATGTATCCATGTACATTTAATTGCTAAAATAAATCATATTTAATACTCAATGCTACATCAGCAAGTAATCATTTGGTTCTAACTGTCAATAAAATAGTTTGTTGTCCGACAGGTTGCGTACTACGGATACGTCAAACTACGGTTAACTCAAAGTATTTTTTTATCTCCCTTCGAATTCGAGTAAGTGAGTGTGGCCTGTACTGTGAAACTGTTGTCAACTTTTGACAACATTTATGGAAAATATTGTAAATTTTGTGACCGTATTTCATGAAATTGTGCAAATGTCCAAAGGTACAAAATCACATGGCGTGTGTTACATTGGATCATCACAGTGATAGATCATATATATGCGGGGCAGTGCACGAGCCACAATACCATCATATATGAACATTTTCCCCAATATTTCAATGATAACTTTTGTAAATGACATCAAAAAGTTCACAAATAATTCAGAGCATACGTGGAATTCAATTATGAGCGTGCTCGGTAATTTTCGTAAACATTCAACATCATTTACAAAAATTATTGTATTTTTTCGTCATCAATTTTGAGGAAAATTGTATTTCCCATACGGCAAAAAGAATTTACATATTGTCGGATATTAGTTACCTGAGCTGAACTTGAGTTTGGAGCTTGGCTTGTTGTTTCATATACGACTCCTTCCATTGTGCCTCGAGACGACAGAATATACCACCAGCGTGCTGCAATATATAGAGAATAGTAGGTTAGTTATTTCTCATCAGAAGTATATGTTGTGACCACTCATTTGAACCGTCTCGCCGAGACGGTTCAAATGAGTGGTCACAACATATACTTTGGTTCAGAAATAAGGAAAATAGATAGAGAATAGTAGATTAGTGCCGTGAATGGGAAAAAATATCTGGCAAGGCTCAGGAAACGGGATGGACGAGGCTCTGCCGAGCACATCCCGTTTCCGTGCCGCGCCAGATATTTTTCCCATTCACCGCACTAACCTACTATTCTATTTATCCCGTCAACAGATACAAATGACTTTAAAATGCAATAAAAATACAGTTATTTCATGGTCATTCGGGGAACAGTCAAAACATATTGCCCCTCAGTGCTGTGTTCCCCGAATGACCATAAAATAACAGTTTTATTACTCAACCTGCAGTAATATCTGTTGTGTAGAATTTGATGAAGTCATGATTTTCTCGGGTGAAAATAGTTTTCACTATTCCACAGGCACGCAGAACTATTGCCCAGGCACGCAGAACTATTGCCCAGGCACGTAAAGTCCAGCGAAATAGTCATATCTATGGAATATCAACTTTATAGGGAGTTGGGTAATAGTATACAATTATTGTCTTTTGAGGAGCTGTACACAAGATTTACGGACCTGAGGAAAGTCATATTCACCGAAGACAAAGGCCGAGGTGAATATGACATTTCGAAGGTCCGTAAATATCGTGTACACCGACTAAAACAGACAATAATTATCTTATTATATTACCCATATTACAGAACATATGCCTCATGCTTTGGTTTCGTGATCAGTCACACGCGCATACTTGGAAAAGTCGCGGGAATACTGGACGAGGCCTTCCGGCCTTCGTCCAGTATTCCCGCGACTTTTCGCTGCTATATCTGAATATCGGTCTCGGAGTCGTCTTGTTGCGCGAAATGAGACCGGGTGTGTTATTCGAAATGCAGGGATTCCGCTGGCGATCGCCACTTTCGCAATTGGCGATAAAAATAAACAATTGGCGATAAAAAATCCCTGGAAATGTGATATTCACCTCGTGATGAAAGATTTGGTTGAATAAACAGTATAAACGTAAACGTAACCTTCGAATGCGGGAAACGTAAATAGTTGTCTGTTGTTATCTAATATTTCGTCTTCTTTCTTAATACATCGGCCTTAAATTACCTTAGTTGTTGATAGGCCGTTAAACACCAATCAATCAAATCTTTCTCAATAGAAACATGGTTTGACAACACTTTATAATCATTTCCATTGGAAATGATTCTGAAGTGCTGTCAAACCATGTTGTAAATTATTATAAAGTGCCGGCAAAGCATGTTTTTGATGATAACAAGAAATGAGTCTGTCGAACGCGGATGCCACCTGCAGCATATTTGAGAAACTGTGACAAAGTGGTTAACAGACAGACGGACGGACGGACGGACGGACGGACGGACAGATGGATGGCTGGTCCAAACACTATATGCCACCCGTTTCTTCGAAACCCGGTGGCATAAAAATGGAAAATAGAAAATAAACAGCAGACGGCAAAAAATTAAGATAGCGGTGTAAGGGTTAAGTTTGGGGTCTGCTCAGGGCCTACAAAATTGGCCATTCAGTTGCTGAACAGTGGCGCAACCAGGAGGGGTTCAAACACACCCCCTAATATTTAGTTGGGTTTGGAAATAACTACAATGAAACCTCTCTAAACCGGACACCCTGGGGGGATCCCAGGGTGTCCGGTTTAGAGAGCCCCCCAGGGTGTCCGGTTTAGAGAGGTTCCACTGTAAATCAGACAGATGACTACTTCAATACAAGCGTGTCTGCTTTGTGATCATGAACAGGCATTACAATTAGAGGTAAATGGCAATGAAGCGTATCAAAGTTAAACACAACTAACTGTTCTCGGTGCCTGGTTTAGAGGTTCGTGTGTACAACTTGCGTGAAAATTGTAGTTTTGAAATTACTACAATCAAAGGAAATTGTATGTAGAAATCAATGTTTTCCTCACACATCCCTTTGTTGTGTTGTCAAATCATGTATTTATTGAGGAAAATAGAAACTGCAGACGAGCTGCACAGCTCAGCCGTGAGCAATCTAACTGAACGATTTTGAGCACGAGGTTGGATTATGTGCTCTGAAAGTCTTATAATTACATACCCTGGATGCGCCGTCTATGAAAGAACTTCTGTACATGAGACTTACCTCTTTTTTGGGTCTCTCCGTTTTCTCTGGGTTCAACCTAAGTTTCGTGAGGTAGATCCGGATTTCTTTCATCCGACGTAAATCTGTGGAGTTTAATTGGCGAAATATTGGCTGTTATAGGAGAAATGGGGCTTATGGGTTTGTGACCAATGTAGCTCCAGATCGGAAAGCGCACTCGTGTAGCTGGACAACGATATGTATTGCTTATTAGAAGCATGATGGGTGTCTCGTTGATGGAATGACAAACAGTGCAGATCCTGATCAGACTGTGCGCTGCACAGGCTGATCTGGATGTGTACTTGTCGCAAAACCGATAAAGCCCCATTTCTCCAGTCACAGCCACATATATCCCTGACAATGACAAAATGGTCTTATGGCCTTTGAAATAATTGGAGACCCAGATGTATATCCCATTTTATCTGCATTCAAGTTGTTTTTAGCTGTTAAGAGCATTAATTACTATATAATCACATATCATACCTTCGGACCTCTGTGCATCTTGATTGTACCTCATAGACCGGCCGACATCCCAGTTGGACTTCTTCGTTTGTCTGAAAATCAAATCAACTATTGAGGCCAGAGAATTAATTTGCAGATATTCTTCTCAACCTGGCCCTAATTTGTGAAAAGCAAGTCAGTTGGCAGACCAGAACATTCATCTACATATTCTTAAATCTGCCACGAAGGCCAGGTGTACGTAAAGTTTTGTAACATTGAAAATGACAAGTAATTAAATGCAGAAAAAGTAGATCAAGGTGGAATGAAGATGCTGTTGTCTAAGTTTGATGGTAGTACCCATTACAGTGAGTGAGATACGGACTTAAATACAAAAACTTAACATTGAAAATGACTACGTAATTGATACGGAAAAAGTAGGGCAAAGTCAACTAAAGGTCTGAAGTCGTACTGAAGTTTCCGATGTACACCACAAGCAGATGCTGTTGTCCAAGTTTGGTGGTTGTAGCTGTTACAGTGAATGACAAAAGGCTACAGTAGTCTATTTCACCAAAATTACAAAGTATACTTATCAAACAAAGTATACTTTGAGGGAGTAATCATTTATTTTTCCCGAAACGCATTATGTCATATAGAACTAACGACTGCATATATTTGATGATTAAAAGCATGCAGAATTATTATACTGAATTTATTACATTATCACAGCCAAAATGGCTGTGATAATGAAATAAATTCAGTATAATACAAATTAATAAATTTATCTTTAAATTGAAAATTTCTCCCTCAAAGTATACTTTTTTAGAAATGTATACTTTGCAATGTTGGTGAAATAGGCTACAGTTACAATCAGATATGATGATGAAATCCTGTCATCGTAGACGGTTTATTAGTGCGGGCTTTTTTTGTCCTGGCAGTTGGCCTTGAAATATAAGGTTGACCTTGACCTATACTCACTCGAACCCAGGAGCATCCATCAGAATAGCCTGGGGGTCAATTGTGACCCGCGACTTCTTCGTACCCCGGCCCTTACGACCTGGAAAAACAATAACTACCTGCACTGTCTGTTCCACATAATTCACATCCACATCATAATGTGTTTAATAGCCAAAAGTTTGTCGACAAACTATTGGCTATTAAACACATTAAATCTAAAAAATATTAAACTGTAAGTACCTTTTCATGAATAACAAAAGTGACACCCTCCCCAAAAATATTGGTAGATATTGGTTTTATGGCAAAACAATTTTTTCCAAGCCTTCTACACAGGTTTCGGAGTCAATTTCAATTATTTTTTTGCTTTTCGACTCATCCCTCCCCAGCTCTTTTTTGAAAGCTCACATAGGAAAATAGTTTTTTTCGGAATAAATCAATATTTGATGTAATTACATCAAATAAAAAAAATTGGTGAGGGTGACTTTTTGTTAATGATGAAAAAGTGTGTTACTATGGTAACACAGTAACTGATCGATTGGGGTTTTATGTCAATTCAACATCAAAATCATATGTGACTGTGACTGGAGAAATGGGGCTTATGGGTTTTACGACAAGTATAAATCAGGCTCTGCATCCACACAGCAATATAGATCGTGATCAGGCTACAGGAGTGTGCTATTTGATCAGGAGCCGTACTGGTCACACATCCCATAAGCCCCATTTCTCCAATGACAGCCACATATAGATGGGAATTCACCTGTATGGGTGATTGATTGGTGTAATGGACTAAAGCTGGATCCTGCGCAACTGTCCGATTTTGTTTATTTCTCAATAATTCCAAAAATATTTACACAATTCCCTAACATTTGATTGGTCCATAGCAAGTCTCTGTCCAAAATTTATATCCCAGTAAACTCCCATGCCAAACTACTTTCCGTAACCGTCAGGCGCAGTTAAAATAATTCTTAAGAAAACGGAAAATAAACACATTTTCTTGATGAATTTATTTCAAATGCTGGAATTATAAGGAATGAATGGCCTTTTTGTGGAATTTATCGGGGATATAAACTTGGAAAAGTCGTGGGAATACTGGACGAGGCCCTTCGTCCAGTATTCCCGCGACTTTTCTAAGTTTATACCCCGATAAATTCCACAAAAAGGCCATTCATTCCTATAAAGAATCCACAGGCATTCTCATCTCCCTCTCATCGGAAGTATATATTGTCACCACTATTTGAACCGTCTCGTCGAGACGGTTCAAATGAGTGGTGACAACATATAGTTTCATTCACAGGCATTCGGCGTGTTTCGGCTTTCATCGGTATAACTCTATATATATGAACAAGGCTTCTAACTTTGGTCGGACACGACCTCGTATCATAACAAAATAACAGGTTTAAAATTGTAATTTTCTATGCATTCTATGTATTTCTGCAGGATAACGATAATTCTCAAATGATCATATGAACTTGCCAGAACAATATTGACGTTAGAGCCGTAAACATTATTTCATTTGTTATGATACGAGGTTATGTCCGACAAAGCAGCTGTAATTCGATATTATTTGCATAATTATGTTCTAACTATGCTATTTTAGCAAGATAACAATAATTCTCAAATGAATATATGCACTTTCTGCCAAAATATTCACATTAGCGTTAATAAAATCGCGAATTTGTTACAATACGAGGTCATGTCCGACCAAAGTTAGAAGCCTTGTTCATATATATAGTTATACCGTTGAAAGCCGAAACACGTCGAATGCCTGTGAATGAAACTATATCTTGTCACCACTCATTTGAACCATCTCGACGAGACGGTTCAAATAGTGGTCACAATATATACTTCTGATGAGAGTAAAAGTGAGTGAATGGGTTTAACATCCCAACAACAGCTACGGTCAAATGGAGACAGGACCACAGTTTAAAGTCTCAACCGACCGACCAGTGGGATAGAAATACTATGTTGTATTTTTCACGCCTAGGGTGAGGACTGAACTTACAACCTTCAGTATTGAAGTCCAATGCCATATCCCCTAGGCCACTACCCATCCTTCCAATGAGAGATAAATCAAATATTTACAAGGATCGATTCGTCGTCAAGATATACGTGTACCCTCCCCTGTATACCTGCACCCTTGGGTTGTTCATCGTCCCCGACTTCATCATCACTCTCCCCCAGTCCAATATCATCGTACTCGAAGGAAACTTCACGATCCACCGTGAGGGCCTGTAGTCGCGGTACGGGCCGTGCCACCTAGGAAAGATAATACGAGACTCGGGTCTTTTCATTTCAAGGTCTTCAGGTTCAGAAATGAGTAGAAATTCTGAGACTCGTCGAGGAATTCCTACAGTATCCGAGCCGAGTCTGATGATTATTATGTCTTTCAAACACCAGGCAAGTTTCTGGTGATATCAAGTTTATCAAGTGAGGCCCTAGCTACAATAATTTGCCTCCGATATGTTATCTATGGCTACAATTTGACCAATCAAAAAAATGTAAGCAACCGAAGTGCATACCCACACCTGTTGTGTGTAGGTCAAAATTTAGTAAACTGTATATTGTATACATTTAAACAAATAATATTTGATGTAGAACTAGTAAATTGCCACAAATAATAGAACAGGAAAATCGTTTTCCCATGGAAGCCATCTTTTCTCTTATTGTTGTTCAACATTTAACATAACAAAATAAAACTTTCAAATGTACAAGATATACATTTAACTGTCAGACAAACACCTTAACACGGTAAAATAACCAATTTCTGAATGTGTATGTTCTTTATTAATAATTTATTGATACAGTTTTGACAGTTTTATATCGCTAACATATCAAACACACCGGATAACCGATTGAAAATATAACTCTTCCATGTGTTACATTAAAGAGATGGGGTTAAATTGCTACCCTCACGAGAGGTATGGAGCGGGGTAGCAATTTTGTTTATAGTGAGGCTCATGAATTTCTAACGTTTTCGAGCCAAACTTTACGTCTAACATAGAAAACACAAGGCTAGTGTCGTGTGAGGCTAGAAAACAGCATTAATTCTTTTTTGCCATTTGATATCAAGTTTATCTGACAAGGCGGAGGTTTTTGCATAATAAAATTCCTCCAGCGTATAGAGAATACCTGGCTATTGTCTTTTCACATCAAATTTATCAGGCTCAGAAAGAATTCCTACACATTTCCTAGCTATGCCGGACAAATTACTTGATATCAAACGACAATACTAGTATATGGGTAGTTCACCGACTGAATGGCAAACAAAGCAAACCCTGATCAGACTTGGTCTACACTGGATGCACAATGTCGTATGACCAATTCCTCCAGTCACAGCCACAAATGTCATAGGCCCCATGTGATTTTGTACTTAAGAGAATGTGCGATTTTTCATGAAAAATATGTACAAAATTTCCGATATTTTCCGTAAATTACATCAAAAGTTGATGAAATGTTCAGAGCAAATGCGGAATAGAATTCCGCATTTGCTATGAAAATTTCGTCAACTTCCGACATCATTTCATGAATAATCGCACAACTTTTACAGCCAAGTAGGTGATACGTATGTGATTTTGTACCTGACTTTGATTTCATGAAATAGATTTATAGAAACTGTGATATTTTATGTAAATGACGTCAAACGTTGACAAAATTTTCATAGCAAATGCGGAATTAAATTTTGTCAACGTTTGACGTCATTTACGGCAACTATCGTAAATTTTGTAAATATGGTTCATGAAATATCGTGTGTGTTCTTAGGTACAATCTCGTATGTCTGTGATTCAATTGCACATCATACTCACATCATTTTTAATATCGTCTTCAATACCGGAGATGATTGACGATATCGCCACGCCCTCAGACCTTGAATTACTCGCAAACTGCTCGTTGGCGAAAACGTTCAAATCCATCTCGCTGATCAAATAAAGAAATCAGAATTGATTTGAATGGAGGAGGTCTTGTGATTTATCAAAATTGAAGGAATTTTTCTGAGACTAACATACAGGTGAAACTAATTAATGCATTGAAGCTTATAAACAAGGTTATTAAATATTAAGTATCTCAAGGTGGGAAATTCATTTTGTTGTCTGCAGTTTTAGTCTTTATTCTCTAACACCATGTAACATTTTGAAATCTAGATGTCCGGAAATGCACTTTCCTGTGTTTTAAAGCATTTAAATTCAGACTCCAATTGGTGGTAAACTGTGATCTATGTAAACTCCGTGACTGAACGGGGGGCGGGGGTTGCAACCCTGGAACCCCCCCCCCTCCAGATCCGCCCCTGATACTAACGAGTAATTTCCAAATGTTGGGTAAAGAAAATATGAAAAAATTCTGACAAGAAAATTTGGTTCCCACCTTTAACGCTTACAATGCTGAATCGCTTAAATTTTCTTGTCTGATATTTATTTTTTATTTTCCATTTTTCGCATTAAAACATTCTTTGACAACATATTTCCAATGGAAATGATTCCAAAGTGCTGCCAAACCATGCTTTTATTGAGAAAGAAGACAAAATATGAAACAGCAGCAGACGACGATTTTCGTTTCCCGCATTCTAAGGGTTAAACTCTTCTGTTCGAGTAAAGCATTGGATATTGAGATATTGTTGACTAATAGCAACTACAGTCATTTAAAAGTTCTAGCATTATCAAACAAAAACAAATAATTAAGGAACTTAATATTTAAAGAAATGAAAGTAAAAATATTTACAAATCACAAATTAACATGCATAACTTGTCGTATGTAAAGAAATGAAGGTCAAATGATTGAACCAGGGCGGGTAGACACCAACATGAGGAAGTTATTGATAAAGTTTGATAATGATGTGACCAATATTTTGACGTACGTTCAAGATTGTTGGTGCCAACAACAACAACAAAGGAATGATTGATTTGATGCATTGGTCGTTAACCCTTTCACCCCTAAGTAACTGAATGGGCTGCGATATATTAATTTTGCAACCAATCCAATCATCGCAAAATGATTTTCAGACTATTCTATTTATAAAAAGGGGGTATTTGTTGTTCTCAAAAATATGAAAATTACTTTCAAACAGTGCAGATCCTGATGAGACGGCTCGTTACGAGCCGGCTCATCTGGATCTGCACTGTTTGCATAAACCGATATAGCGGGCTTTCGGATTCAAAGGGTTAATGGCCTATCAACAGCTAAGGTCATTTATCGATCCCACATGTAACCTGCTACATTGCAAAGAAAATCCCCAAATTAGTGCCAGGTCCGTACCACACCAAAGTCACTTGGCCCCTTCCCCTAAAAGTAATAGGATTACGAATAATCGTAATACTCACATAAGGGGTATAACCAGATTAACCCTTACTACGATGAATTAAATTTTGTCGTCTGCTGGAAATGTTTTATTTTCAATATTTCCTGATGAAAACCTGTTTTGGCAGCGCATGAGAATCGTCTCCACTGTCAAAACGGGTTTTTTGTGAAGAATTAAGGCAAAAATGAGAAACAGCAGACGACAATTTTCATCTCCCGCGTAGTGAGGGTTAAACCATCACATACAAGAATGCCAAAGACACGCCTCAGGTTTGTATATGATATAGGAGTCAGAAATAAAGTTATTGATTGATTGATTGATTAACTAATTGGTTGATTGATTGATTAACTGATTGAGTTAACATATGGTAACATTGTAGCCCAAGTGTGGTTTACATACAAGAACGAGGTATGTTGATTGATTGGCTGATTGATTGATTGATTGATTGATTGATTGATTGATTTATTGACTGATTGATTTATTGATTGACTGATAGATTGATTTGTTGATTGATTAGGATTTTTCTATGTGTAAAACTAACAGAAACTATGCAGATTAATAATACTAGTAATAAAAGTTCATACTTACCATATCAGTAGATTAAAAACCGGTGCCCAACAAAACAAAACAGTTGCCATAGCAAACAACACAATATCTAGCATACAATATCTAAAATGGTATGGCCAGAAAATTAAATAAATACATATTCGGCAAACATGAAGAAAAAGAACACATTGAAACAATGATTTAGTCTCTATTTTAGTGTTTTAATTTAATATATACTTTTAATAATCTGGCAAACCACCATTTTATTGAGAGATATTGTGTTGGTTGCCATGGCAACACAGTGTGTCCATACAAAGACTAGCAATGTCAGGTTGCTATGGAGATATATTATGGGGAAGCTGTACTACATATAGATCACTCACAAAGACTAATATATTCAAACATATATGAACATATATTATACATATATTATACATATATTTATACATATATGGGCTGCGGACCTAGAAAAGGTACCTTACGACAGTCACATGTGCGACCAGCATAGACCCAGATCAGCCTGCGCATCCGCGCAGTCTGATCTGGGTCTATGCTGTTTGCCATTCCATCACTGAAACACCATAACAGCCATCAGCATAAATGAATACAGTCGACACTCGTTACCTCAAACTCTCTTAAGTCAAACAACTGAGAACTCAAAAGTCACATTATTGTACCCATGTGCATATTTTCCTATATAATAACTCAGACTTTTGTTACCTCATTGCATTGTATTTTGCTCAGTCTAGTGCATTTTGAGTAAACAAGTGTATACTGTAGATCCAAAACCGACAGCGTGACCGAACAAGATGATCAGGATCTACACTCGTTGCAAATTCTTTAAGGTCCCTTTTCTCAGCGGGCGGCTCCATACATGTCAACAGTGCTCCAGATAAGTCTTCTGTCTAAACAATATTATACCCCCATATTTCAAATTCAATGCGTATTTTATTTTACAAATGTGTTATATATTTTCTTCCTTATAAGCAGAGAACAAATGATAAAAAAATCACTTATTTGAGCTGCAAAAAGCAAACACCATTTGCTTTTTGCAGCTCAACTAAGTAAATTTCAACTTTATTACAGTATTTTCACTACTCAATTTGAAAATCAATGCGTATTTTCACATTGCAGTGAGTATTTTGTACTCCCACATTTGATAATCAATGCGTATTCAGCTAAAATAAGTGCGTAAAATACGCCAATATACACCTTATCTGGAGCTCTGAGTAAACAACACTGAATGCGGAGAAAGGAAACAGAGCTCCCTATTAGACATGTATGAATAGAATTCATGTCAATGTTTCATGTTTAACTCTTAGAATGCGGGAACCGAAAATAGTCGTCTGCTGATAATTCATATTTTGTATTTTCTCTCAGTAAAAACATGGTTTGGCAGCATATTAGAATCATTTCCATTGAAAATGATTCTAAAGTGCTGCCAAACCAAGTTTTTGATGAGAAAAATGGAAAAATACAAAATATTCAGCAGACGACACAAATTAATTCAGCATTGTAAGGGTTAACCCATTTAACCCTAAATAACTGGAATGAACTGTGATATATCTTAATTTGAAGAACCAATCCACTTGTGACATACAGACCTTTAGACTAGTCCATTCACAAGAATGTGTTTTTGTTAAAAAATTACTTGCAAAAAGTGCAGATCCTGACGAGACGGCTCGATACGAGCCGGCTCGTCTGGATCTACATTTTCTGCAAAAACTGGTAAAGAGTTCTGTAGTTTTTAAATGGTTATTGAGAACTCGATCAGAATGAAAACTCAGTAAGATAGTTAGGTTTCATTCCAATCCTATTTTATACTCGCCGGTTCTGGACTCTGCGCCGGCATAAAATATTTCACGTCAATATAATAGGACCGGATACCTGACAAATTCTCATTCAGCTACAAGCAGAAGATACCGCATAAATGCATTTTTGTCTAGTACATTTACTAGACAAAAAATGTGTTTATTCAATAGCTCTAAGT
The DNA here is from genome assembly GCA_029237695.1 of Conchocele bisecta. Lineage (NCBI taxonomy): Eukaryota > Metazoa > Mollusca > Bivalvia > Lucinida > Thyasiridae > Conchocele > Conchocele bisecta. Next base: position 29,431,069 of record CM055277.1, read on the forward strand.
AGAGCTAAATGCATATCAAGTGCATTTTTGGACGTAAAACATTTTATGCCGACGCGGAGTACAGCATCAGCGATACTGTTTATCTGAAATTGATCTAAACTGTTCTGAAATAAAATATTGTACACAGAGTGCATCCTCTGAAAGCCAGCCATTAAGTACAAAACGTTACATTTTTTTCTCCTGCTAGTATTTGACAGAAAGTAATGACCACAAATTTAGAGGATAGCGAAACACTAATGTGGTCGACTGGCTTATGTAACAAAAAACACTAGCATGACACTTAGCCTGAGTTACATCTATCGTCACTTTAATACAACACTGGCTTTAAATAAATTACTGTGACTTAATATCAAATTCTGGGTCAATATGTCACTTGCGCTACAACACGGCACAACCAAAATACAGTAGTCAACGTCAATATCGGAGTAAAACAGTGATATCTACGGTGTTCTGTTAAGGCCATCGTAATATCGCTATCGGGTTGATACCACAACAGTGTGATACCACGGTAACGATAGCATGACACTTCGATACTACGATGGCGATAACATGGAGCTGCGATGACGATAGTTTGATACCACGATAAAGAGGACGATAGCAAGATTATACAATGGTGACACCACTTTATAATATCATGATATCGCAATTGTAGTGTCTCACTATCGTCGTTGCATCATTGTCACAGCATACATGTACTATTGTTATCGTAGCAACATCGGATCGCCATCATGCCATCGTGGCAACGCCATCTCAACAGTGTACTATCATCCTATTGTACTGTCGTAGTATCGACCAAATAGCGATATTACGACGACCTTAACACCGTAGACATCGTATGTGGCTGTGACTGGAGAGATTGAGACCAGTGTAGATCCAGATCAGACTGTGCATCCGCCCAGTCTGATCAGGATCTACGCTGTTCGCCACGCAACCAATGAAACACCCGTCACGCTGCTAATTGAAAAGCAATGTAGATCAAAATAAGTCTAAAATAATGTGCTTTTTGACTGGGAACTATACCGATCTCAAATCCGATAAGCCTCATTTCTCCAGTCACAGCCACATAAAACTGGCTCTACAACACCCCACAACTGTTACGGTACGGTAACTTACTCCATGTCAAAATCTGAGTCACAGTCTGATATCATAGACTCGGTCAACGACGACGAATACTGAATAGCTGTAGAATCCAGACTGTCGGTGAAAACATTGATAATAGAATGAATAAATAGAATGTGTAGTATTATGAGAAGTTGGTAAGAATGAGACTTATGCTTGTTTACATAATAACAAGGCAATCGCTGGCGAGTGTCTCACCAACGAAGGTCACAGTCACCAAGGTCAAGGTCACCAGGATGTGTGGATAGCCGTCAATGTGAGGAATCTCTTGATGTAGTTGGGTAATGATCTGACTAGCGGATCAAGAGATATTCAACATTTGGACGTACATCCAAAATTGTTGACACCTACAATGATGACATTGCCGCGCCTACGCTGGAAATGTACACTTTCCACTAATTTGGAGGACAAGTTTTTATTTGTGCTCAGTTTTATCTCAATATCTCATTTTCAACTAGTTTAACAAATACCGGTACATATTTCTCTGAATGCAAGTATTGCATAAACTTTATCATAAATTTCTAAGTCATTTAACCTTGTCCTTGGGAAACGGGGGAGTAGGAGTGCATGTGTTCGCCATAGAATGAATATATGGATGATGATAAACAAGCATATGAAGTTTCAAGTTGATCTGACTTATAGCTGCCGAGATAGAAGTAATTTAAGAACTTCAACACAGATTTCGGACGGATGCACAGATGGAAAATCGAACGAATGCACCAACAAATGTGTAAAAGCGAGCTTCCCACGTTGAAACATTATTATTTGTCTGCAATTATCAGGAACTTCAAATCCTGATTTCACTACAGTACAGGGCTGGGAATTTCAGTACATGGATATCCTGATTTCACTACAGTACAGGGCTGGGAATTTCAGTACATGTATGTCCCGATTCAGGATATACTGAAATTCCCAGCCCTGTACTGTAGAGCTTACAAAAAGTAAAAAATAAACTTGACTAATATGAGAGTCTATGGTAACAACTCTTTCTGAACACATGATCAAAATGCTTACTCAACAGGGATTCCGCTGGCGATTGCCACTTTCGCAATTGGCGATAAAAATAAACAATTGGCGATAAAAAATTACAATTTTCGAGAGATTTTTTTTTTTTTTTTTAAAGTGGCGATTTTTTTTTCCCCAGCGGAATCCCTGACTCAATACTCAAGCACTTTGATCGCTTGAGACTGAGCACAGCAGATCATTTTTGGCTAATAAAACTTCCCGAATTCGAGCATGTGATTGGAGTGAAAATTCAAAAGCTACACTAATTTTGAAATCACATCCCACCCCACTTTCGACGTCATTTTCAGAACATATCACAGTTTCTGTAAATACTTATCATGAAAAATCGCATATCTTCTATTAACTCTTTGCATGCTAGCGGCGGAAATATCCGCCAAACGAATTAGGAGTATATGTTTTATTTCTCTCTGTAAATATGTCTTGAAATTTCATTAGAATTGTGTCCCCCGGACACAATTCTAATGAAATTCCAAGACATATTCATGACATTTATAAGGAGAAATAAAAGAAAATATAATGAATTGTCATCTGCTATTTTTGAACTATTTATAGCCCACAAATTTCCCAGCATGCAAAGAGTTAAAGGTACAAAAACACATGACGTGTCTGATATGTACAACCAAGCCATTGCTAGTGCGTGCTTGGATCATTCACAGGTGAACTGTCATTTAGTCTGATCATACTGGTGAACAACGTAGGCCAGGATCAAACTGGATAGGTTCACAGGCAAATTGGCAAAGGGATATTAAAAGCATATACGTGTGCAATTACATAATCAAAATAATGAGGTATTTTCTGCTTATTTCACTTAATCATACCTAAAATGATAATTGACTGATTGATTGATTGGTTTATATATTGACTGAGTAATTGATTGATTGACTTATGTACAAACAGACGACTTGGTAGAACAGGTTGCACTACTGTTTATTCCACGTTTTGCTTTTGGCTTTTGACAAACTTTTGGCTATTAAACACATTAAATCGAAAAAATATTTAAAAGTAAGCTCTTTTTTATCAATAACAAAAAAGTCACCCTCCCCAAAAAAAATTATTTGATGAAATTCCATCAAATATTGATTTTATTGCGAAAAAAAGATTTTCCTATGGGAATTTAACATGGGGGCTAAAAATAGATTTTGTTTAAATATTTTTTTTATTTGTGCACAGATTTTCAAAATCTAACTTGTTTTCTTAGTTACAGCATTTTCAAGCTATCTTGCCAGGTTTCGGAGTCAATTTCCCAATTTTTTAGTTTTTTGATCCTTCTATACTCGTAAAGTATACATTTATGTAATTTACAATAACCTCCGAAGAGAAGCACATTTAATACACATTGTTTTAAAGTCACTCTTTTTATTAAATTTTGATAAAGATGGTCGAAAATTTAATAAAAATAATGACTTTAAAACAATGTATATACATGTATGGATATGATTATGTGAAACAAGCCATGTATGTGGCTGTGATTGGAGAAATGGGGTTTATGGGAGTTGTGACCAGTGTAGCTCCTGATCAAGTAGCAGACTCCGGTAGCCTGATAATGATCTATATTGCTTGTTACAAGCATAACAGGTGTTTCATTGATGGAATGGCGATCAGTGTAGATCCTGATCAGACTGTGCGGATGCACAGGCTGATCTGGATCTACACTTGTGAAAAATCCATAAGCCATTTCTTCAGTCACAGCCACATGTATATTCCATGCACCAAAATATACATTTGGAAAGAAAACACAGAACGTTATAGTATCTAGTGAAAATCATATAAAACTGCGCCAACGTGAAATCCGTTAACTGAACGTGTAGATAGAGTGTGTACATTTTTGTGTAACTGGAAACACAAGGCATTATGGGTATGACAATATAAGGAGTATACACGGCGATTACCATGTGGTCCATTGCCATAAATTCCTACAAAACGAAATGATTTTATTTCAGAGCTCCAGATAAGCTGTGTATTTGCTTAAATGCCAAATTAAAATTGTCAAAAACCCAAGTATCGAGTATCAAAAAGCAGTAAAAAAAGTGTGGTACCTTTATCATGCTGCAGAAAACAATAAACGGACCACAAATATCAGGCGCGGATACAGGGGTGGGGTGGGGGGGGGAGGGGGGGGGGGGGGTGGGGGGAGTCCAGGGGGTCCGGACCCCCCACCACCCCCCCCCCCCCCCCCCCCCCCCCCCCCCCCCCCCCCCCCCCCCCCCCCCCCCCCCCGCTCCCCCCCCCCCCCCCCCCCCCCCCCACCCCCCCCCCCCCCCCCCCCCCCCCCCCCCCCCCCCCCCCCCCCCCCCCTGCTCCGGCAAATACGAAAATCTACAATACTCAAATAGTTGGATGACTTTTTTCGTGGCCTAGGTGTCAGTAAATCGCATCTGCGGCGATCTGGCATTTAAACATTTCCCAGACCCCCCAACTTTAGGATTTCGCGCTCGCGGAGGTCGGCTATGCGGACTTGTAATTACTTCTGTAATTACTTCTGTAATTACCCTGCAATTATTTCTGTATCCGCGCCTGAATATAGCATATTTTTCTTATTTTCCATCAAAACACATCTTGGTATTTCATTAGAATTGTCTCCATCTTGGTATTTCATTAGAATTGTTTTCATTTCGAAGCAAATTATTCAATAATGCTGTTTGTTGATGTGTAAACAGTAGTGTGATTTTATTTAACCCAATTAAAATTTTGAAATACCCAATTGCTTCAGAAATGATGGAGTGACAATACTCAATTACAAATTCCTTATCTGGAGCACTGTATTTACATGTTACAACAGATGACAGTATTTATTTATATTATGTGGTGTTTAATGGCGCTACAGGTCATTTTAGGTCGGGTTAACAGGGCGGAATCCCGTATATCACCTCTGTACGAATGGGAGAATATTACATGAAAAATATATTCAGCTCTGAAATCAGAATAATCTGACCTGGTGCCAGGTCCTCACCACACCAAAGTCACTTAGCCACACTCCTTAAATTAATAGGATTAGTACTAATCTTTCGACAGATGACAGGCAATTGATTGATTGGGGTTTTATGTCTGTTTTATGTTCAACAGCAAGGTCATATACAGACTGGAATGCACCATGGGGGTGGGGGGGGGGGGCACTGTACATTCAGCACGGAAACTGCATACAAGCCGAAGATACTAATAGAAGGGAAGTTAGGGAGCTAACCCCCAGTGATAGCCCCTTATTCCACTGGTCAATTTCAACTGCTTTTAAAATTCTGAAACAGACACTGAAATACTCTCTCTCGAAATGTAACAGAAATATACAAATATGATTGAATTATCAAATCGACAAAAATTCAAATTGTTACTCATAAATTGAGAGCATGTGATTGTAATCTATATATAGTACAACAGGAAGAGTAAGTGTTAATCTCTAAGACAGTTAAACCACTCAGTACGTTTCGAAGAACTACGGTAAACCCAATTACTCCTTACATGCCGAGGCTACACAATTTTTCATACAAAAAATAAAACTAATTCTCTTAATTATGCACGGAAGTATATGTTGTTACCACTCATTGGAACCGTCTCACCGAGACGGTTCCAATGAGTGGCAACAACATACACTTTTGAATAGAAATGAGTAAACCCAATTACTCCGGCGAAAATCTTATCACAAAATACCATCCCAGTCAAAAGTTACAGAGGTTTAAATATCTGCATAAATTTATGCAAATTAGAATGAATTATATTCCTTAAAATCTCATTACACTGTATAAAATATATTCTGCGTTTAAAATAATTTTTGTTATTGAAATATTATAAATATTAAATGATTATGGCAGAAAATTATAAATTAAACTAGACATTACGTTTGTAAAACATGGATATGCCCCTGTGGTATACTGGACTCTAACTGGAGAAACTCTTACAAACTGTTTGACTTAAATGTACATGGACGGACGGACGGGCGGACGGGCGGGCAGGCGGGCAGGCGGAACCTCAAGAGCAACACAATATGCCCCCTTTGCTATCACATAGGGGGATAAAAAATAAATTTTAATTAATATAAATAAAGTTATGATATGCAATTTCTTTTTTGATGTCATTTGAGTTTATGAATATGTCCGTTCATTAAAATTTCAAAACGTTTGGAAATTGTCAAAAACTTGGCATATTCAAATGCAGTTTTCAACAGTCTCTTCATCTTATCAAGTACACTAAGTAGGACTAAAGCCCAAGAAATAACAAAACTTCTGTATTTCTCCTTTAATCTATATGAATATTCTCATTTAATGTATATGAATATACATACACAGGTCTCAACGACAACCACTGCAGACATAATCAAACACGGTTGTTAAGCAACCAAACTAAAAGATGGAATACAGATAAGCAAAATATTTTTTTTATTAAAATTTATAACAGAATGATACGATGTAGAACAGGGGCCCGTTTCACGAAACTTCTTACGACTAAAATATTCGTAAGTGCAAATTTGGAATTATGCATTTCAATTGATGGATTTACATTTATTGAGCATAGGCTGCATATGCAGCCTATGCTCAATAAATGTAAATCCAATAATTGTTTACAAGAAAACATTCAAACTCAGTCGTAACATTCAAACACTATCGTAAGTTTGCACTTACGAACATTTTAGTCGTAAGAAGTTTAGTGAAACGGCCCCCTGAACCGTATTTTTTACACAAATCTGAGAAACAAATTGTAAATCTGATCATCTTCGTTTTGTCGCCTACGACCAACTTGCAACCCTTACAATTCTGAATTAAATTTTGTCGTTTGTTATTTTTTTATCTTCTGTTTTTCGCTTCAACAACATGGTTTGACAACACTTTAGAATCATTTCCAATGTTCTGGCAAATCATGTTTTTATTGAGAATAAAGAAAAAATATGAAACAACAGTAGTCAACAATTTTTATTTCCAAGGACTAAAGCATAATCCTTTACGTCAAGATGGTTCAAATGAGTGGTAACAACAAAGACTTCTAATTAGAAATAAGAAAAATAGCAACAATTATTTCTGTTTGTATAACCCCATAAATTGTTGAAAATGATAATTTTACCAAAGCTGTAAAATACTGACATTATGGTATTCAATACCAAAGTACCAAATTAGTTAAACACAAACTAAACTCAAAGACCTTCACTTTGCTTATCTGTATCCATGGAAACATATAGATATAAGTTAATGTTAAAAACTAAGAAATTTACGTTAAATTTAAAAACTATGAACAGGAAGGGACGTTCACGCCATCGAGAATACCTGGCATCTGCTAGCCTTTGGTATGGGACACACACGACGTCGCGATGGGCTAATAGATCATCATAAGTTTTATTGACCACTGAGTCTGTGTCACTCCCCGGTGCGACAACGGCCGTATTGACCACGTGGTCCCGCACTCGGCAACCCTGGAATAAATACAGTGTAACCTCTGTATAACAGTCACCTCTCTATAACAGTCACCTCTGTATAATGGACATCTCTCTATAACAGCCCCCTCTCTTTTACATTCACCTCTACAACAACCACCTCTCTATAGCAGCCATCTGTATATAACAGCCACCTCTATATAACAGTCACCTCTCTAGAACTGTAATCTCTTTAAGGTACCTCTCTCGAACAGCCACCTCTCAACAACAGCTACCTCTCTATAGCAGCCATCTCTTTATAACGGCCAACTCTCCATAATGATCACCTCTCTACAACAACCACCCCTTTCCAACAACCACTTCTCTAGAACAGCCACCTCTCTACAACTGCCACCTCTAGAACTGCCACACATGGGAGACACAACACTGCAAAGAGGCAGACAAGGCTAGGAAACACGTAGGAATTCCGAGGCTTGCCGAGGAATTCCTACCGTTTCCGAGCCGAGCCTGATAAACTTGTTGTAGAGGTGGCTGTTGTAGGATATTGGGAAAACCAATAGTGGCTGTTACAGAGAGGTGGTTGTTGTAGAGAGGTGACTGTTGTAGGGACCTTGGTATTTATGGGATATCTAGGTATTTATGGGATATCTAGGTATTTATGGGATATAAAATTGTGGCTGTTACAGAGAGGTGGTTGTTGTCGAGAGGTGGCAATTCGTGGACGTTTCGACTGTATTGACTGATCAACGTTAATTGTTCATTTAACAACGACGATAGGATGTAATTGGGTGGAACAAATCCGGACAATGGATTGCTCAAACTGCACATTCAGCTGCGACTACAAGATACTGATGTATAGTCTGTTTCATGAAAGCTGCCCAAATTTTACGGCTATATAAACAATTCAAAAACAAGATTTCTTTCGATAATATTAAATTAAAGGAAAATTTAAGAATGAGCCTTCTTTGTTTTTGCATTGTTTACATAGCCGTAAAATGTGGGCAGGTTTCGTGAAACAGACTAGTGCTAGGGACTTTTCCCTCATGTGAATGGAAAATGAAAATGAATGGGTGTAACGTCCCAGCAACAGCTACGGAAATTTAGGGACGGGACCTGAGTTTCAAGTCTCATCTGAAAGACCAGCAGGATGGAAATACAAGGAAACTATTGTTTATGCCTAAGGCGAGGTTTGAAACCGCAACCTCTGTAGCCGATTTCGTAAAAATTGCAAAGTATACTTTTCTAGCAAAGTATACTTTGAGGGAGAAATGTTAAATTTTAGGATAAATTTATTAATTTTTATTATACTGAATTTATTACATTATCACAGCCATTTTGGCTGTGATAATGTAATAAATTCAGTATAATAATGCTGCATACTTTTAATCATCAAATATATGCAGTCGTTAGTTCTATATGAAATAATGCATTTCGGGAAAAATAAATGATTACTCCCTCAAAGTATACTTTGCTAGAAAAGTATACTTTGCAATGTTGGTGAAATAGGCTTGAAGTCGTATCCGAACGACAAGTGTGATAAAATACCATGAAAGTATTTTTCGATGCCTGAGGTTTGAACCCACAACGTGTGGATTGGAAGTGAGGTGTTCCAATCCCTAGGCCACAACCCATCCTACTTATGCGAGTGATCAATTCGTCATAAAATAAACAATGTTCTAAAACTTGGGTTGTTTACTAGAATAAACATGGTACCTACCTTATTCTGGTGCGTCGGGTCAAACCTTAATGTTTTCTGATGGCAGCACGGGTAGGTGCCCACAAACGAGGTAGACGCGGGCTCGTTTTCGTATCGCGGTGGCTCCGGGTGGTATTTACAGTGGCCGTAATCACAGCAGGAGAACGGCTCCCCACACCGACTACATGTCTGATGGACAAAGAATATGACATTTGAGACACGCCATGCAATTTTGTACCTTCGGACATCCATGTAATTTCATTAAATACGTTAATAAAATTTAAAATATTTTTCATAAATAAAGTCAAAACATGACAAAATATTCAGAGTACATGCGGAATTGTATTCCGCATGTACTCTGAAAATTCTGTCAACTTTTTACTTTATTTATGAAAAATATTGTAAACGTATTTAATGAAATTACGCAGATGTCCAAAAGCACAAAATCACATGGCAGGTCTCATTTGTGGCTATGACGGGAGAAATGGGGATTATGGAATTTGTGACCAGTCAAGCTCCGGATCAAATAGCACACTCATGTAGCCTGATAATGATTTATATTGCTTGTTAGGGGCATGACAGGTGTTTCATTTATGGAATGGCGAACAGTGCAGATCCTGATCTACTTGACGGATTGTAACCAAATTCAGCATACATCTTCTGACAGAGTTCCAGATAAGTTTTGTATTGAAAAAGTATTTTCCCCCATATTTCAAATTCAATGCATATTTTACTTTTACAAACGTATTTATTTATTTTCTTCTCTTATTAAAAATGGAACAAATGATAAAAAATAAAACAATTTAAAAATTCAATTATTTGAGCTGCAGCTCAACTATGTAAATATTCAACTTTATTATAGTATTTTCACTACTCAATTTGAAAATCAGTGAGTATTTTCACATTGCTGAGTATTTTGTACATTCTTTTGATAATCAATGCATATTCTGCTAAAATAAGCGAGTAAAATATGCCAATACGCACCTTATCTGGAGCTCTGCATATTTAACATGAGGAACCGTATTGATTTTTTAATTTTCGGACACTTGATTTTCCCTTGGTGGCCGTTTTAATTTTCGCATTCTGTATCCTTGTCCTGGAGATGATTCATGTCTACTCGACAGATCTTAATCAAAATTTGGTATACATGTTTATCATGGCAAGAGCCTTTGATCTGCTTACCTTTTCTCCCCTTTTATACTGGCTATGGTTCGACGGGCGTACCTTCAGTACTTTTGTTTAATCTATAATTCCAGCACAAAAATATTTACACAATTCCCTAACATTTGATTGGCCCGTAGCAAGTCTCTGTCCAAAATTTATATCCCAGTAAACTCCCACGCCGAACTACTTTCCGTAACCGTGAGGCGCAGTTAAAATAATTCTTTAGAAAACGGAAAATAAACACATTTTCTTGATGAATTTATTTCTAATGCTGGAATTATAAGAAATGAATGGCCTTTTTGTGGAATTTATTGGGGATATAAACCTTCCGGCCTTCGTCCAGTATTCCCGCGACTTTTCCAAGTTCATACCCCGATAAATTCCACAAAAAGGCCATTCATTCCTACAACATTTACCATATTTGAATGATACAGTATTTTGTTATCGTTTTGGTGTGTATTCCGTCAAGACGAAGCTGGTACCTGGTAGTGTACTGTGCCCCAAACACGCCAATACACCTCCCGCCAAGTCTTCAGGTGAGCCTTCGCATCGATTAAATACTGGTTCACGTCAAATGTTGTGTCACGTACGTGGCAGAACGCCAGTTGTCCTCTCTTGTCCACAGTCATTCTGGAATGGGTTGATTGATTTTGACTGATTGATTGATTAATTAATAATTATTTAATCATTGATTGCTGATTGATTGGTTATTCAATCATTGATCGCTGATTGATTGATCAATATACTATTATAACTTGACCGATTGATTGATTAATTAATATTTCAAACATAGATTGCTGTCAGATTGATTAATTGACAATTTGATAATTGATTGCGGATTGATTGAGGATTCAATCATTGATAGCCGATTAATTTATTAATTGATGATTCAATCATTGATAGCTGATTGGTTGATTAATTAATTGATGATTCAGTCACTGATTGATTAAATAATTTGATTTAATCATATATTGCGGATTGATTGAGTGATTAATTGATGATTCAATCATTGATTGCTGATTGATTGAATTGATTATTTGATCGAGATCATAAGATAATTTGTCCCAACAGACAGATAATGTCTTTCTTAGCTAGTGGTCCAGTAGCCTATTTCACAAACATTGCAAAGTATACTTATCTAGCAAAGTATACTTTGAGGGAGAAAGATAAATTTATTAATTTATATTATACTGAATGTATTACATTATCACAGCCATTTTGGCTGTGATAATGTAATAAATTCAGTATAATAATTCTGCATACTTTTAATCATCGAATATATGCAGTCGTTCGTTCTACATATGAAATAATCCATTTCAGGAAAAATAAATGACTAATCCCTCAAAGTATACTTTGCTAGATAAGTATACTTTGCAATTTTGGTGAAATCGGCTACTGGTGTAATGTTTAATAACCGTTTACCTGCTTGGCATACATTTGATCTTCCACTCCAAGTTCCGAGTCAGCATTTTCTTACACACAGAGCACCTGCGGAATACAAATCTATGTGTAGACCAGTCATATAAATAGGTTTCCAAACTTACTTCCCTTAGAACGGCTTCTGGGGAATCACAGGTGTTAGAATTGGCGGTGTTTGTCGGTCTGATGATCAGACCGACAAATACCACAAATTCAGCATCATCACTGTTGGAATTGGTGGAGTTTGTGGATTTGTCAAACCGACAAATGCTACCAATTCTAACAGTGACGATGCCCTGTAGTTCTAACTGTATTTATTTGTGAGCAACGTAAATCTGTGCAATTTCACCCAGCCTGTTTTGGCATGGTATCACGCCATGTCTGATTTTTCATTATTCAACCAAACTTTTAAATTCAAAATGATGTTTTTACTTTCAACTAAGAAATATTAACAAGAAATCAGTAACACTGACACAATTCTAATTCATTTGTAAGCACAGGGGCCACAAGAGTGGGCTACAGAATGAAAATATGGATGACGACAAAGTAGCAAATGAAGTTTCAAAACCGATCCGACTTACGGTACGAGAGATAGTGAAATGATCCGACTTACGGTACGAGAGATAGTGAAATGATCCGACTTACGGTACGAGAGATAGTGAAATGATCCGACTTACGGTACGAGAGATAGTGAAATGTAGGTGGCCGAAAATTTCAACCCAAACCTCTGGCAGACAGATGAATAGATAGACTGGTTGGCAACTATATGTATATATGTACTCCGCAATCAGATTTTGTCTACAAATAAAGAAATAATTTGGAAGTATATTTTAAGGCAGGTAGAGATGAGAAAATACAAAATATCGACCCGAACCATTTTAATGCTAAACTGAACCATTTTAATGCTCTGTATAAATCATTTTAATGCTGACCTGAACCATTTTTTTTGCCTTAGCTTGGTACCATTAAGTATCATTCTATTCATGCAATCTCCACCTACCTAAATAACGTGGAAGCATTTTCTGGGCAGTCCGCATTGCTGAAGTCTGACTCAAACAGCTTTTCCAGTTTCTTGGCAAATAGTTTACTGAAATGGAAATTAACAAATTTGTGACAAAAACTGGCAAATGACGGACGACCAGACCACTGGACAACAGTATAGACCAGTCTAATAAATAGGTGACCAAATTTGGAAAATCATTGGAACAACTTTTGTGGACATCCTTGACATTACAATATGTTTTAAATAAATGATTGATTGAACAGAACGGTGACATAATCTGTTTTTGATGATCCTTATCATTAGAAACGGCAGAATTTGTCATCATGTTTCTTAGTTTCGACTAGCAGTCAGAGGACCGTCACGGATTTATCACAGCATAATAGAGGACCAACAGAGGAATGCATGTGTGAAATATTGATTAATTCTGTCAAGGGAAACAGAAGTTATTATAACTGTACCCGTTATGCTAAGTTTTGTGGCAGATGCACAGAGACACAAAGACAATCAGATTCCAGTACTCATCGCGAACAGTATAAGTCTTATTACATAGAAAATGCCAGGCTAGCATCCTTTGATACCAAGTTTATCAGGCAAGGCTAGGAAACGCATAGGAATTCCGAGGCTTGCCGAGGAATTCCTACCGTTTCTGAGCCGACCCTGATAAACTCAATGTCAAGACACCAGCCTGGTATTCTATTTATGGGGTAACGTTTTAGGCTACATAATGAGCCATTATGACGTGAAAAGAATGCAGACTTGTTTACGTAGAACTTGCTACCGTTTCTGAGCCGAGCCTGATAAACTCAATGTCAAGACACTAGCCTGGTATTCTATTTATCAGGCAACGTTTTAGGATACATAATGAGCAATTATGACGCGTGTTTCTTTGAAAAAGAACGCGGAATTGCTTACGTAGCATCTTTACACATGATTCAGTAACGTCATGCGACACCATTTGACCAATAAACAGTGTCAGTTCTCAATTCGTTGAAACCCGGAAATTTGTATCAGATACGTCATTATGTTATCAGTCGTATTCGACCACTACGAAACTTGTAACCCAATAAAAATATTGTATTGGAAGTCTAGTGTCCATTCTTTCTTAAATAAATGTTTGAGACAATATGATTATTAGATAGAGGATATTCCATCATACATTTTGAATAGCTGGAAATAATACACGAGTGTGCGTCGGCTTCCGCGTAAGCAACGAGTGAGCATAGCGAACGAGTTGCTTGCATGGACGCCGACGGACACGAGTGTATTATTTCCGCTATTCAAACATGTACGATGGAATATCCTATTTATTACACTTCCACGGCGGATACATATGCACATTTAGTCTATTTTTGAGATAATAATAAATGAATTGTGATGTGCGCATGAATAGTTATACAATGACGTGTTTTCCCGCGTTTTGACGTTACCTTGTGTGACGTCAAATGTGACGTCATGTAAACTTTTTGAAATCGAAATTATGCATCTGTTTCTATGAACCAGATATATTTCAGTGCATGTGTGGAAGGTTTTCAATCACATTAACATTCTAGATTAGTCGAGACCCTTTCCAAATAACTTTATTTTCACTGTAATAAAAATTAAATATTTTGCATGGTAGCTCGTGGCTTCCAAGAAAACAGGCGTGCAATTACGGGTGTTCTCTTCATGGTGTATTATTCGTAAGGAGTTGATTACAGGTTTTCTCTCACAGCGAAACCCGTGCAAATAATTTGCAAGAGTGAAATAAATATTAATCCGCCATGGATGATACAGAGGAAGAGGTGGACCGCAAACCTTTTAAATTTGTCCTTTCTGTCCTTGATCTCATCAGCCTCACCATGGGTGAACAAGTCTGCGATTCTGAAACAGAACCGTACCGACAATCGGGTGGATCATTAGGAATATGTTACCATAATAACCCTAAATATTTGGACACCATACATTCTAGGAAACACATATAAATATCTGGGGCCCGTTTCACTAAACTTCTTACGACTAAAATGTTCGTAAGTGCAAATTTAGGATTGTCTGGAAATATCAATTGATGGATTTACATTTATTGAGCATAAATGTAAATCCAATAATTGTTTACAAGAAACATTGTTAATATGAAAATCACAATTTTGCACTTACGAACATTTTAGACATACGAAGTTTAGTGAAACGGCCCCCTGTAGCCGATTTCATCAACATTGCAAAGTATACTTTAGTAGCAAAGTATACTTTGAGGGAGAAATTTTCAATTTTATGATAAATTTATTAATTTTTATTATACTGAATTTATTACATTATCACAGCCAATTTGGCTGTGATAATGTAATAAATTCAGTATAATAATTCTGCATACTTTTAATCATGAAATATATGCATTTGTTAGTTCTATATGAAATAATGCATTTCAGGAAAAATAAATGATTACTCCCTCAAAGTATACTTTGCTAGTAAAGTATACTTTGTAACGTTGATGAAATAGGCTACAGGTTTACCACAAAAAAAGTGTCCCAGTGTTTAGGGTTAGTATGGTTGTACTGGTTTATTGCAATAACAATACATTTGGACACAATTTGTTTTGGGAAACCCCTATTTTATTCCCAAAACAAATAGTGTCCAAATATTTAGGGTTATTGCGGTATATTCATCACAAACGCAAATCTACATGTTTTTTTTTTTTGTAGAAATACAATTTAAATGATATTCCCTGACCGACCGACTGACAGACCGAGTAATTGTGGTTTTATATCCATTCAACAGCAAGATATCATATAGATGTGACTGAATCAGCATAGATGTTTATAATCTGATCACTTAATTTATTTTCTGTAGTGGTCTCATTTGCATATTTAAATTGTCGTCTGATGTTGATTTATGTTTCATCTTCGTTCTCAATAAAAACATGGTTTGGCAACACTTTAGAATCATTTCCATTGGAAATGATTCTAAAGTGTTGTCAAAACATCGTCTTTGATGAGAAAAATGGAAGATAAAAAATAAACAGCAGATGACAAATTTTAATTCAACATTGTAAGGGTTAAAGATTTTTAATATGCCATGTCAATACACTGTGAAAGAACATTTTATACAACAGAATTTATTAAATAGTGAAAAGTGTAACGATATTATACGAACCTTCCGACGAGTTTATCGTTGATACAATTCATGTTACACGGGGTGCTCACAATGGCCGACATGTTGCCATGGCAATATTCAATACACTCCTGTACTAAGTTGTCCATCTTCAGAAAATCGGACGATATAAGGATGGATATGACATTGTTGGGTTCTGAAAAGGAAAATATAAAAATGTGAAATACCAGACAAACGGTGCTTTCATGACCAATGTGCTGTGAATATTTCAAATCCCAAACATAAAACTGACGCTGTGTAAAGACCAATAAAAAGATAAATTTTCCAAGAAATTTTGTGATATACAACCGGTTGCGTTAATCTTGCCAAGATGTCAATGTTTCTGAAAATCTAATGGCAATCTCAACTCGAAATCAAGCAGTTTGATTGGCTGAGCCTGTGTATCTTATTTAGTGGCGATAAGGGAATAAATATATAACCATCTCACAGCTTCATTGAATAATCAACGATTGTTTAAAATAGCATGTACAATTATTATCAACGATCAATTAAAAAATATCGACAATTGTGTATGTGTAACGCTATACAGTGACAACTATAGTCGCTGTGGCAACAGCAGTTTCTGTGGCAACAGCACTCACCAAGTCTTGGTTTCTCGGAAATGTCTCTCGTTGTTCGCTTGACGTACTTCATCAGCCACTCGAAGATCTGCACGTCACAATGCACAGATATATCCACCTCTTCCCACCTCTGGGCGTCCGTCGACAAATACTCGGCGAAATATTTCATCTCCTGCACAAGAAGGTCACGGGGACACTGGAAGTCCTGTTTTACTGAAAATGATACGCAAAGCATGTAACATGTGTAGCCTATTTCACCACCATTGCAAATTATACTTATCTAGCAAAGTATACTTTGAGGGAGTAATCATTTATTTTTCGCGAAATGCATTATTTCATATAGAACTAACGACTGCATATATTTGATGATTAAAAGTATGCAGAATTATTATACTGAATTTATTACATTATCACAGCCAAAATGGCTGTGATAATGTAATAAATTCAGTATAATAAAAAATAATAAATTTATCCTAAAATTGAAAATTTCTCCCTCAAAGTAAACTTTGCTAGATAAGTATACTATGCAATGATGGTGAAATAGGCTACAGTACTCATTGCGAGAAGTCTTATTACATAGAAAATGCCAGGCTAGCATCCTCTGATATCAAGTTTGCTAGATAAGTATACTTTGCAATGTTGCTGAACTAGGCTACTGGATGTCGACCATATAAACTTGAGTCTAGGTAAGAGCGGTCAGATTAGATCAGTAGGTAGAGCGTCGCACTGCGGATCTGGAGACCTCGGGTTCAATTCCCGCCTCACCCGCTGCCAGTGGCCGATTCCGTGTGTCCTTGGGCAAGACAACTTCGTGCTAGCCTAGTACTATCGGATGCTAGCCTAGTACTATTGGTCATCGAGCCAGTGCCATCATTAAATCAAAGCATTTACATTTAAGTCTAGTTTTACTTGAAGTAATATATACATTTGTAGATCAAGCTCCGGTCGAGACATCAACATTAACGTTTTATAGTTAACGCTTTGCATGCTAGCGTTGAAATATCATTTAACAAATTTTGAGTATGTTTCTGATTTCTCTGTGTAAATATGTATTGAAATTCTAATGAAATTCCGAGACAAATTCATGATACTGACCGGGAGAAATAAAAGAAAATGTAATGAATTGTCGTCTGCTATTTTTGCACTATTTATAGCCCACAGGTTTCACAATATGCAAAGGGCGTGTTGTCTATGTTTTATACCATCAATCAAATATATTTGCAGTAAATATAAACACATTGAATGCTAGTAAAAAAAAATATTACATGTATTTCTTTTGAGAAATTATTTTTTGGAGGGCAGCATGAAGCCACCAAAATCGGGCATAGCAGGGCACCATGCTAAAATAGGCTGAGTGAAACACTCAAAATATCTCATATGAGACACGCTATGGGATTTTGTACCTTCGGACCTCTACGTAATTTCATGAAATATGTTTACAAAATTTCTGTGAATGGCTTCAAAAGTTGATAAAAAAATTCAGATTAGTACTTTGAAAATTTTGTCAACTGACTTTATTTATGAAAAATATTGTAAATTTTGTAAATGTATTTGCAGATGTCCGAAGGTACAAAATCACATGGTGTGTCTCATATGTGGCTGTGACTGGAGAAATGGAGCTTATTGGGTTTTGCGACCAGTGTAGATCCAGATGAGCCTGTGCATCCACACAGTCTACAGGAGTGTGCTATTCTATCAGGAGCTACACTGATCACAAATCACAAACCATAAGCCTAATTTTGCAACTAGTGTAGATCCTGATCAGCCTGTGCATCCGCAGTCTGATCAGGATCTGCACTGTTCACCATGACATCAATGAAATGCCCATCATGCTTCTATAAACAAGCAATATAGAACATTATGAGCTGCAGGCGCGTGTTATTTAATCAGGAGCTACATTGGTCACAAACCCTAATGGGGCTTACGGGTTCTGCGAACAGTGTAGATCCAGATCAGCCTGTGCATCCGCACAGTCTGATCAGGATCTGCACTGTTCACCATTCCATCAATGAAACGCCCATCATGCTTCTAACAAGCAATATACATGTAGAACATTATGAGCTGCAGGAGCGTGTTATTTGATCAGGAGCTACATTGGTCACAAACCCTATAAGACCCATTTCTCCAGTCAGTCACAGTCACGTGTACGTACAACTTTTGGCTTCATCACAGACGTGGATCACCATTACTGGCCTGGAAGAAAACAACACATCAAGTTTTACGTCACATAATTATGAGACACACCGTGTGATGTTCTACCTAAGAACATGTACGATTTTTCAGGAAATATATTTACAGAAACTGTGATATTTTCTTTAAGTGACGTCGAAAGATGACAAACTTTTCATAGCAAATGCGGATTTCATTTGTCAACTTTCGACGTCATTTATGGAAAATATTGTCAATTTTGTACATATATTTCATAACATATAGCACATGTTCTCAGGTACAAAATCATATGGCTTGTCTCATATTAAGAAATATGTAAGGAAGTTTAGACATCATATTTTTAACTCGACAAATCATGTATAATCTGCAACAAAATTTTTTTTAGGCAAAGCAAACATTGTGTTTTGCCAAAATATATTCATACGGGTTTGATTCGGTACAATTGCCAGCAAAAATAATACTTGATGAAGGATCAACCTTATTCCTCCAGCTGAGTAATTATTGTAAAATAAACAAAATTTTAGTTAATTCCATAAAGGCAGTGTTGTTTTCACTTTTGGGGGAATGGGGTCAGTCAGTGACTTATGTAGTGTAAAAATGTTTGTAAGTGCAAATTTATGATCATCTGGAAATATCAATTGATGGATTTACATTTATTGAGCATAGGCTGCATATGCAGCCGATGCTCAATAAATGTAAATCCAATAATTGTTTACAAGAAACATTGATTTGATTAGGTACACTTGCCAGCAAAAATAATACTTGATGAAGGATCAACCTTATGCCTCCAGCTGTGTAATTATTGAAAAATAATTTATTTTTTTAGTTAATTCCATAACGGCAGTGTTTTTTTTCACTTTTGGGGGAATGGGATACAGTGTTGAATACAGTGTTTATCTACTTTCTTTTGAGCCAAAATAAGTCAAAAGTTGTAAAAAATAATATAGGAATGAATGGCCTTTTTGTGGAATTTATCAAGTTTATATCCCCGATAAGAAAATGTGTTAATTTTCTGTTTTCTTAAGAATTATTTTAACTGCGACTCATTTATGGAAAGTAGTTCGGTGTGGGAGTTTACTGGGATATAAATTTTGGACAGAGACTTGCTACAGGCCAATCAAATGTTAGGGAATTGTGTAAATATTTTTGTGCTGGAATTATTTGGTCTTATTACACTCTTCCAAATTATTTGCACGGGTTTCGCTGTGAGAGAAAACCCGTAATCAACTCCTTACAAATAATACACAGTAAAGAGAACACCCGTAATTGCGCGCCTGTTTTCTTGTAAACCACGAGCTACCATGCAAAATGTTGAATTTTTATCAGTCAAAATAAATTATTTGAAAAGGGTCTTGACTAATCTAGAATGTTAATGTGATTGAACACATTTCAAACATTCACTCAAATATATCTGGTTAATAGAAACAGCTGCGTAATTTGGATTTCAAAAAGTTTACATGACGTCACAATTGACGTCACACAACGTAACGTCAAAACGCGGGTAAACATGTCATTGTATAACTATTCATGCGCACATCACAATTCATCAACAGCTGCGTAATTTGGATTTCAAAAAGTTTACATGACGTCACAATTGACGTCACACAACGTAACGTCAAAACGCGGGTAAACATGTCATTGTATAACTATTCATGCGCACATCACAATTCATTGATTATAATCTCAAAAGTAGATTAAATGTGCATATATATCTGCCGTGGAAGTGTAATAAATAGGATATTCCATCATACATGTTTGAATAGCGGAAATAATACACTCGTGTCCGTCGGCGTCCGTGCAAGCAACTCGTTCACTACACTCACTCGTTGCTTACGCGGAAGCCGACACACATTCGTGTATTATTTCAAAATCTACGATGCAAAATCCTCTATATCCCAATAATTCCAGCACAAAAATATTTACACAATTCCCTAACATTTGATTGGCCATTAGCAAGTCTCTGTCCAAAATTTATATCCCAGTAAACTCCCACACCGAACTACTTTCCGTAACCGTGACGCGCAGTTAAAATAATTCTTAAGAAAACGGAAAAATAACACATTTTCTTGATGAATTTATTTCAAATGCTGGAATTATAAGGAATGAATGGTCTTTTTGTGGAATTTATCGGGGATGTAAACTTGGAAAAGTCGCGGGAATACTGGACGAAGGCTTCCGGCCTTCGTCCAGTATTCCCGCGACTTTTCCAAGTTTATACCCCGATAAATTCCACAAAAAGGTAAACTTGGAAAAGTCGCGGGAATACTGGACGAAGGCTTCCGGCCTTCGTCCAATATTCCCGCAACTTTTCCAAGTTTATACCCCGATAAATTCCACAAAAAGGTCATTCATTCCTATATTGAAAAATGATAAGCAAGTAAAGTATTTGAGTATTTGAAGGAGAATATTTTTCTGAAGTTGGCGAATGGAAGGTACTTTTTCCAGGAGGGAGTGGTGTCTTCCAGCTCCGAATATTTGGGTGAAAAAACAACACTGATAAGGCAAGATGTGACTTACCCTCGATCCACATTTCCTTTATCTCGGTTGCTGTCCTTGCCGCCCGGGTCTTTGTCATCTTTTCCCCCTGTAACGTAACACAGGCGGTCAAGTTTATCAGGCAAGGCTCACATCAGTCACCTTGTATTCTGTCAATGCACAGCAAACTACGTATTACACTTGTGATGCATTTCGAGCGAGCGTAAAATGTTTCACGTCGAAATAGACGCCGGATTCCTGATGAATTCCCATTCAGCTACATGCAGAAGATACTGCATAAACAGATATTCATCTAGTAACTGGCGCAAGAAATTTGCGCCAGTTACTAGACGAAAAAATGTGTTTATGCTGAGTAGAAACCGGCACAAGAAATTGGCACAAGTTACTAGACGAAAAATGTGTTTATGTGATTTTACACCAGTGCGGTTTGCAGTACCCGTGAGGCTACAAAACACATGGCATAAGAATTCCTAGTCGAGCATGGGTGAATAAGGGCCTCCACACGGGGGCGTAAAAATGACGGGGGCGTAAAAATGAAATTTTTTATCAATTTTCAACATAATCTGTTAAAAAGATACCACTCGACCAATATCAGCAAAATATGGCGACACATGGGAGATAATTCCAGTCGGGCCTGTATACCTTTCTGCTTGCTGGCCGAACTTGGTCTATTCAACTTGCTACTGAGATCCGCGTCAGACATGCTGTTTTGGATGCTGGTGGCAGATCCCTGCAGGCTTTTCTCAAACTGATCATAGTTGAGAAGGTCTCCGCTGTAGAACAGTTCCTCATATCTCTGAGCAACCTGTAAGCAATAACACAGGCTGTGTAATGCAGGGATTTCGCTGGCGATCGCCACTTTCGCAATTGGCGATAAAAATAAACAATTGGCGATAAAAAATTACTATTTTCGAAAAAAAATCGCCTCTTCAAAAAAAAAAAATATATATATATTATTTTTGGAAGTGGAAATTTTTTTATTTTCCCCAGTGGAATCCTTGGTAATGTTAACACATTTTGTGACTGGAGAAATGGGGCTTATTGGTTTTGCGACCAGTGTAGACCCAGACCAGAGTGTACACTCATTAAGTCTAATAATGGTATTCATTAATTACAAATGAACCAATTTGTAAAAGTTTTGTTCCAAAAACAAATGCATCACAAATCTTTAAGTACATTATTTATACAATATGCCTACTGAAAAAGTACTAAAAACATTTTTTGTAAAACTTGATTTATATATAAGTATCTGCCATTTTCTCAACAGACCACAAACTATGTTCTGGATATCTCCACACAAAAAACAAATATGTTGTGTGTGACACATCAATGGAATTGTCTCATGGAGAGAACATTATTAAATTGATAGCCAGATGACAAAGGTTACCTTATGACATTTGGATCCAGCACGGCTCCACTGTAGCCTATTTCACCAACTTTGCAAAGTATACTTTCTAGCAAAGTATACTTTGAGGGAGAAATTTTCAATTTTAGGATAAATGTAGTATTAATTTTTATTATACTGAATTTATTACATTATCACAGCAATTTTGGCTGTGATAATGTAATATATTCAGTATAATAATTCTGCATACTTTTAATCATCAAATATATGCAGTCGTTAGTTCTGTATGAAATAATGCATTTCGGGAAAAATAAACGATTACTCCCTGAAAGTATACTTTGCTAGAAAAGTATACTTTGCAATGTTGGTGAAATTCAATGAAGATGCAACTATTAGACCATAATGATGCTGAGCGACTCAACTGTTTCAAATGTTGCATTATACCTTTTTTCCTCAGCGAGCAGCTTAAAATAAAGCATGAAGAAATTAGGAAAATATAAGCATACATGTATTTTCATGAAAGTCTGACGAATACCCACCATGCCTGCTGTCGTGCCAGGAATCAGCTTAGAGATGGCATCCCAATTCTTGCTCTGGATCTCATTGAAATCTTGTGAAGATATCAGGGTCTTCAAAATAAGGTCCAAGGCTATCCCCGCTCTTGACATTGGCTCAACCGTTACCATGGTTAGTTTCAGTTAGCTCAGTTGCCTCCTGACAAAAGTACATGCAAAACTTAGAGCATGATTAGTGAGCGGAGTATCGACGGTACATGTAACTTATTGATCACATCCTCCATACCCGTAACACAGGGCCTGAAAATAGCACTGGTCCGAGGTCCTGGACCTGCAAATTTTAATGTCGGACCTTTTTATTTTACAAGCAACAAGTCCGCTGGACCTGTGATAAAATTGAAATTGCGATTGTAGCCGGGTCCTATTTTTCCCATGCGGAAAGGATAGGGAAAGGGAGAAGTTTACAGGACCATCATTCAGCGGCGATGCTAAATCCGTTCTGAGGGTTTACACATGGTGTGACGAGTCATTTTGCATGAAACTGATACATATTTCTACAAATTTTCTAGCGATTATCCTCTCGGACCTTCCAAAAAGTTCCTCGGACCTTTCTCCGGACTTACTGCAATACTGGTAAAAGATATTGTCAGGCCCTGGTAACATCTCTGATTCTCCTTATAACACTGGGTCAAAACTCTGGAATACAGGTGATGGTGTAATTAACAGACACACCAAAGGGTTTTCTTGGAAGGAAGGAATCGTCCAATTAAAATGCAGGAAATTTTTTCTTTCAGGTGCCCGTGTAAAAACCAGACGAGGCTAACCAAGTCAGGCCCAGGGAAGTTAATTCTTAGCATAACAAAAATGACAGATAAGGCGACCCTGTAATCCTGAATATGGTATCGAAATCCGTCAGTTAAATCACAGACGAATGTCAAATTCGACAAAAATACGTGGCAAAACTGATCGATTTGAAAAGTATACATGCGAGTTGGGCACAAGGCGAATAACCTATTGGGCGAGTTGTCTAGCAGACTCTGTGTCTAATTTCAATGAATGAACAGTTGCATGGGTTTGGAAATATGTTAACACAAGGTACAAAGTTAAATCAATATGTTTAACAATAACAATTCGCAATATTATTTACATAGCAATGATGGTATGGAACTGAATTTAGTATATAACCTCTGAACAAGTTTTGGTTTCTATCCAAGCACCAGGGACTCACAGTTCGTCTAAAATTAAAACCAAATTCTGAAACGAAATGGATGGATGGATGGATGGGTGGTTGGATGGATGCTTTTGGATGGATGTTCTAGTCAATATTAACGGACGGACGAATAGTGATGGAGATGGGTGGATGGATGAATGTTAGCTCTAGTCAATAACGGACGGACGGATGGACGAACGGAGAGTGATGGATGGATGGATGGATTCAGTAACTATATATGAGGGGTATAAGATGTTATAAACTTATAATTCCAGCACAAAAATATTTACACAATTCCCTAACATTTGATTGGTCCGTTGCAAGTCTCTGTCCAAAATTTATATCCCAGTAGTAAACTCCATGTCGAACTACTTTCCGTAACCGTCAGGCGCAATTAAAATAATTCTTAAGAAAACGGAAAATAAACACATTTTCTTGATGAATTTATTTCAAATGCTGGAATTATAAGGAATGAATGGCCTTTTTGTGGAATTTATAAGAGCACACTTGGGTTCCTGAGACGAAATATTAAGACAAAACATCAAGGCATTCGGGAAAGGGTGGCACGATTTACCCAAATCTACCCAAATCTTACCCAAATCTACCAAATCTTCATATAATTACTATATGTGTTAATAAATAAAGCTATACACATCATAATAACGATGTTTGGACTGTACTTATATGATGTATGTCATTAATTTGCTCATACCAGGGCCCATTTTAATGTTTTGATGCAAAATGCAAAATGAAAATATTTGTATATGAAATAAAGGGAGAGTACCGCGATAAACTTAATACTAGGAAGCCAAGGAAGATAATCCACTTTATAATGGATAAACATGCTAAATGGGAATGATGATTTTTAATTGAAATACAAATAAAAATCTGTAGAACCTCTATAATGTTGACATACAAGGAGACAGTGTGAAGTTGTCGACCGTATACTGGCCGTTTTTGCCCGCCATGACGTGTAGCCATCTTGTACATAATCACTTGTTGAGGCTATACCTCTAGGGAAATTTGCAATCACGGTCTGATCAGGATCTGTTTTCCATCTTGTACATACTGACTGTATACCGTATGTTTATATATAGCTTCCTGTGTGAGTTTTGAAATGTATATCCGTAATAAAATTGCAATAACTAAACTATATATGTCCAGAAGTCATTTTATGCTAATAAAAACATTCATTCAATGCATTATACTTTGTTTTTAACTATTTCAAAATGATGTTGGCATATAATTACTCGGCGAAATAAATATTGCAATACTATGGAGGTGACCGGTTAGACAGTTGGACTAGTATAACTGCATATAAAACCATGGTCAGACCCCTTGCAGAATATGCCTCGACTGTCTAGAGTCCCCATACCAAGACAAACATCCGCAAAGTCGAGCAAGTACAACGAAGGGCAGACCGCTGGGAATCAAATAACTATACTCCCCATATGATAGCGTAACCACCATGGTAAACAGACTTGGTTGGCGGATGTTGGCGAATAGGCGTGCAGATGCGCGTCTGATAATGTTTTACAAAATTGTCAATAACATATATATATTCGCTATTCCACTCCCATCGTACATCAGGCATCCCACGAGAATATCCAGGCACATGCACCAATTAACCTACATACAAATTCAAGCTACTACCAGTACTCGTTCTTTCCATGGACAGTTGTGCAGTGGAACAGCCTTCCGTGCACTGTTGTCGTGCAGCCCAGTCTTGAAGCTTTCAAACAGGCTGTACGAGGGGTGCACCACTCCAGTCCTTAGAGTTGGACCCATTGTTTTTAATTTGATCTTAATCTATTTCTACCCAAATTAACACACATAACACTATCTGTTTTTATTCCAGTCTACTGTCATTTTTTACCATCTCTTGACACTCTACTAACATGCATAAACGCGCAGCTGCACATAATCCTCGCGAGAGGGTGTTGCAGGATAAATATATAGATAGAGATAGATAGGATAGATGGGTCACCGTGGATGTTAGTTCTAGTCAATAAAGGTGAACAGCTACACTGCTGTCTGGAATGGTTATATGTCTGGTACTAGTTTGCTCTCAATCAGCTTGACCGTCGCTAGCTTCTCTATTTAGATGACGGGCGACACTGAATCTTTCTTTCTTTTCTTTCTTTTTCTGTGTATTTCCTTCCAGTAAGTGGAACACCAAGCACTTTCTATGTTATTAGCCGAGCACTTGTAAAATGTAAGAATTCTGGGTTGTGTATTAGTTGAGAACCTCCACCCATGCTTCAACTCAGTAACTTATTTACAGGTATACTTTGTGAATATATACAACACATGTACAGTTAGTTAATTTTTATCACATCGGAGAGGTGTCCATAGAGATGTATATAGGCACATATACGATTAGCTTATTTATATGTAGATTAATTACTGTTGCAGTGATATAGTCCGTTTTATATGCAGTTTATGACACAATTCTGTTGACACTCTAGTTATGGCATTCATGTCCTCAGCGTTTGATATTATATCATTATAATTATTACAATCCAGGATTAATTTTGTAATAGAGAGTTTATCATTGAATGTAGCTTTCCAATTGTCTGGGCCGATAATTGATAGCACCAGTTGCTTAAGTTTGTGAATTCTTCCTTCCGCGCTCGAAACAGTACAGGGCACGTAGTTAGCATATTCATGACGATGTCTTCGTTTTCCATTGCACAAGATTTACATATTGGGTCTTCAGAACGTTGGTTAAACTTGTGTTTGGTTGCTGGGAGCATGCATATATGTGCCAGTCATCATACGACATTTGGTGATGCCCTTCCTCACATCGGCTACATATGAGTGTAGGGATTGCCACACAGGATGAGTGGCGCCAAATTTGGAGCTTCGGTGTCACCATGTATTTCATAGTGGTTTTGCCAGAGAGTTCGTTCTTTAAGTGCTCTATCCAGTAGGAGTTGACTGCGTGTTTAACTTGTAGTTTCCAACTTAATTTGCTGACACAGTGCTCTTTTAGAGACGATATATCGGGAAGACTGTATACATGTAATATTTCAGACACTCTATTATAGAAACTGAGTGGATTGTCGAGATTTATGGCGATCTGTCTTCCATTTAGGTTTTGTATAGTTAATCTTAAAAATAAACGCATAAATATTTCGTCCACGAAATAAATTTGTAATGTTTATCAAAATTATGCAGGAAGTAGAATTACACGCGAGCATCCATGTTCGCCATTTGCAACGAATTTTCAAAGTTTTTCAAATGTTTTAAAAAAAAAATCGAGTTTTAAACTAGTTTCACTATATATACCTGTGCAATTTAATCCTAATTTCATTTGCACTTAATAAATAATGTCTAAGCGATCCGTGCACTTCGATGACACAGCAGGAAGCGAAAAATCTGCTGGAAAAAGACGATTCAAAGAAAAACACTCGCTGGACAGTGACGAAGAAGATGACGAGAAAGAAGAGGTTCTCAATGAAGACGACATCGAGGGTCAGTGTGATATGTCACTGGAGAAATTCTGAAAGGGATTTATAAACACTGCAGATCCTTATCACACTGCGGATGAACAGGGTATTCTGGATCTACACTGGTCGCAAAACCCATGTCCCATTTCTCACAGGAGAATTTGGTGCTTATGGGATGTGTGACCAGTGACGGTGTAGAACGAAAAAGTACAATGGTGTCGGCTAATTCTGTGCACCTAATGCATCAGTCAATGTGAATCCCCGCACCCCCCCTCCGGGGGAGGGGCGGGGCTTTACCGGGGCATACACCGGGGCTTTTACCTTTCATGATGCCCCGCAGTGCGGGGACTTTACCGGGGCTTTTACAAATGGGCCGGGACACACCCCGGGGGCTTTACCGGGGTTTTAACCGGGCTTTACCTGGGCATACCCCGGGGCTTAACATTTCATGATGCCCCGCAGTGCGGGGCTTTTACCGGGGCTTTCACAGCAGCGAAAATATAAGCCCCGCTATTCCCCCGGAGGGGGGGTGCGGGGACTTACATTGACTGATGCATAAGGCTTTCAAAAAAAATTTATGTCATTACCATCTCCATATACAGTAGACATACAGTTCTTTAGGGTATAGCGGATCTTAGGGTATAGTGGATCGGTGTAGATTTGTATCAAAATATTTTTTTATAATGTACATTTAAAATAAATAAAATATTACCGTTAGGAAGAGTGATCTATCCCCCACACAATGACATGTTTACTTTGATATAGCAGTTTCCTTGCCGTGTGTATAGCTTCAAGAAACACAATGACGTAACCGGAAGTTTACACCAGTTAAAGCGAAAGTAGGTTGCTCCAGAGTAATTTCACTAAAAATGTATAAACAGTTAGTTTGGAAAAACAAACTCTGTGAATAATATGATGTACAATCATGTCCTCTATAACTGCAAAGAAGCTTGGTTCATAAATCACGCCATGTCACTGAACACAGACGTCAATAATAACGCAACTGATTCCGGTAGTAGCGGATCGCCGATTTTGCGTATTTGCGGGGATCGTCTCAAACAAAATATGACCTGAAAATACTATAGCAAATGTATTTTTTAAAGCTATAAATGTTTTTTTGGAATTTTATATCTACCAAATAAAGTAAAATGTAACTGTTATTTTTTGCATTTTTATTATTTTTTTTACATTTTTCAAATCGGGATTTTTTTCATCCCGATCGTGAGAATCGGGTTTTGAGTCTCTAATCGGGAGACTCCCTATCAAATCGGGAGACTTGGCATGTCTGAATGTAATATACATGTAAGCATGTTTCCAAGTCATTTACAAAACAAATACATGATTTGGAATGTTTTGAGACTCCCCCCTCAGCAACTGTCTCACAGCGATCCGGTAAACCCCAAAGCTATCCGTTACTGACTAATTCAATGCGTTAGTTAAACAAGGAATTATGCGAGGAAAACCTTGAAATAAATTAAAAAGGTAACCCAATTTGGAAAGAAGACACTTTTTCCTGTCTATTGGTACCAGGTACTTGTCCAAACGTTATATTTTAAAGACGTATGCCGCAATAATCTGCTTAGCGATCCGCTATACCCTAAAGAACTGTAGCACTATGGCTTTACTACCGTTACTATAGCAAAGTAAATAATAAATGAAAAAAGTCAGATAATGAAAAATAGAAGTTAAACATGATATAGAGACATGGCATGTTAGTCTACATATACAGCAGGCGCGTAACCAGGATATTGCGGAGGGGGATGCGCATTGAGTGGCGACAGCCACAATTTGTCTAGGGGGTCCGGGGGCATGCCCCCCCCCACCCCCCCCCCCTGATTTTTTTGGGAGAAAGAACGCAAATCCTGGCTTCTAGAGCCCTCCAGACATTGATATATTATGCGAAATTGTATTTATTTTAGCAGAGAAATTTTCATTTTACGAAATGTAGTTCTTATTTTATCTATGTGTACACACCTGGCCAAATTTTAGGTGTTTTAATTTTAAATGTTATAACGTTCTGACGTCAGTAAGTGACGTAAATTGTGTGATGTATGACATCACATGCGTGTTTGCAATGTCACATTTGTTTCTGCTAATGCTGCGCATCTGGTAGTGTGAACAAAATGGCGAGCAGTAATGTCAGTATACTGGATCAGCATAGCAAAATTAGTATTACACTTGAAGCAGAACTATCCAGTGACATCATGACAGGTCAGTTTCTTTGTTTAACGGTTAATTTAGTAAATAAGACAGCTATTCCATCAGCATGGTCTGATGATTTTACACTTTTTGACTATATTCGGAATAACTTTTTACCTAACTATCGGAATGACAGAATGTGTGTGCCACAGTGTAGCAATTAATCAGCTTGTTTATTCCAAAATCCACATATTTTTATTATGATGTACGCAAGGCTAACTTTTACGTGAATTGCGCATTAGCCGATGCGCAGAATTAGCCGAAATGACAGTACTCAATAAATAATAATAGTAAACAATAAATACATCAACTATACAATGACTACAAATGTTTCTGTTTTCTACATGTCGAAAACAGTATAAAATAAATATATGGACTGTAATGGCTTCAAATGTTTGCATGCCCCCTATGCGATAGCAAGTGGGGCATATTGCGTTGCTCTTGAGGTTCCATACGTCCGTCCGTCTGTGTACATTTACGTCAAAAAGTCGAAAAGTTTGTAAGAGTTTCTCCGGTTAGTCCAGTATGCCAGTGGTGGATTATCCATGTTTTACAAACCTAATGTCTAGTTGACATGCCAACTGCCTGTTTGGTTGGATGGACTTAAAACAGCAGTCAATTAATCAGTCAAATTCTTCTCAACTTGACATACAGGCCAAGAAGAAGGGTCGGTGGACTACGATGAGGGAATCCAAATCACACCATTCAACATGAAGGAGGAGTTGGAGGAAGGTCATTTTGACAAAGACGGAACTTACATCTTCGATAAAGATGGAGTACGTACATCATCCAGGGATTCCGCTGGGGAAAATAAAAAAATTGCCACTTCAAAACATTGGGGATAATTATTATTTTTATTTTTTTCGAAAATTGTAATTTTTTATCGCCAATTGCGAAAGTGGCGATCGCCAGCGGAATCCCTGATAACCTGAGCAGTCTGATTAGGGTCTACAATATTTTCTATTGAGTCAGTGGCATTCCTGAAAGATCCATACCAGGGTGAAAGTTGATGAATTTTCAGCAGCGACAATTGTCAAACCTCAATCAATTTGTTGTTGTGACTTGGAGAAATGTTCAGTGTCTGCACTACTCACCATTCAGCCAGTGAAATACCTGTTATGCTTCTAAAAACTTATAGAGCCTTATCAGACTGCAAGAGTGTACTAACTCATCAGGATTTAGACTGGCCACAATTGCCCTATTTCTCCATCGACCGTCTTATTTGTAGACTAGCGACAAATGCCATAATCCCCATTTCTCAAATCAAAGATTATGAGCTAGAGTAGACTGGCCACAAATGCCATAAGCCACATTGCTGCAGCCAGAGATCAGGAACTAGACTATCCACAAATGTCACCATCCTTGTTTCTCATATCATAGATTCTGATCTAGACTGGCCACACAATGCCATTTTTAAAGAGAAATCACACATTTTATTAGGTACAAAATCACATAGGATATACGGTACTATTTCCTTGTTCATTGCATTTGTTCAGAAGCAGATCCGCGATGAGTGGATGGACAACATCAACTGGGTGCAGATCAAGGAGGTTAAAGGACAAAAGAAAGGCGAGGCGTATGCTGACGACAGTGACTCCGAACCAGAGACGATAGACCACAAACACATATACAGGTTTGAGCTGTTCATTCATTCAGAAACTTGAGAAAGACAGAAATACAAGAACACCGTCAACAATATGCATCCCATCGCTGTGCTGGTTGGATGATAAACATGCACATCGTTGATATGGTAAAGTCAAAGTCATTTGACCTTGGGCATGGGTGGGACGGGGAATGGAAGGATGATAAGACAAGCGCTCCAGATAAGGTACATGTTGGCGTATTTTACGCATTTATTTTAGCTGGATACGCACTGATATCAACAGTGGGAGTACAAAATACTCACAGCAATGTGAAAATACGCATTGATTTTCAAATAGAGTAGTGGAAATACTCTAATAAAGTTGAAAATTTACTTAGTTGAGCAGCTCAACTAAGCAAATTTTCAACTTTATTACAGTAAAGTATAGCTCAAATAAATGAATGTTTAAATTTGAAATACGCATTTAATTTGAAATTAGAGGTTACAGTACTCTTTAGACACAAAGCTTATCTGGAGCTCTGTAATAAAGCACATGAAGTTTCAAGCAATCGTTCCTACGGTAAAGAAGTTACAGCACCAACATTTAAATCCAATGAACCAGAAATGTCAAAGCTATTTCACCTTGACCTTGGGCACATGGGGAGCATGGGTGGAGTGGGTCATGAAAATAAGGATGATAATAAACATGCACATGAAGTTTGAAGCCAAACAGTTATACAGTAAAGAAGTTATAGCAGATTGGAGAACATAATGGACGTACGGACAACTTTTGCATCCCTATATCCAATTTTCACTGCACAATAGGATAAACAGTTTTTGCAAGGTTCGTGGATTCATTCAATAGACACATATACACATCTGTTACAGTCTTAAGTTTTTGAGTGCGAGATTGGGAGGGTATGTGTACTTTAAAGGGGCATACCAAGATTTTTTTGCTGGGTTGTTTCTATATTCACCATATAGGTACATAAATATTGGATTTCCTATCTTGTTGCGTTAGAAAATCCGTTACATATGTACCGATTTCCGTGAAAATTGAAATAAACCAGCGGTCCTAGTATCGTCATGTTTTGTGATATTTTCTGTAAATTACGTCGAAAGATGACATAATTTTCATATACACATCTGTTACAGTCGTAAGTTTTTGAGTGCGAGATTGGGAGGGTATGTGTACTTTAAAGGGGCATACCAAGATTTTTTCGCTGGGTTGTTTCTATATTCACCATATAGGTACATAAATATTGGATTTCCTATCTTGTTGCGTTAGAAAATCCGTTACATATGTACCGATTTCCGTGAAAATGAAATAAACCAGCGGTCCTAGTATCGTCATGTTTTGTGATATTTTCTGTAAATTGAATTGAATTCTGCATTTGCTACGAAACTTGCGTCAACTTCCTACGTCATTTATGGAAAACATTGTAAATATATTTTCACAAGATGTCGCACATGTTCTTTGGTACAAAATCACATGGCATGTCTCATATAAAAGTGTGATTATTTTGTTCCAGTGAAATACTGCAGCATATGAATCCAGGGGAGACTGTAGCGAAAGCGTTACGCAGGTTAGGTGGCGGTAACAAGGGCAAACGTATGTCAACAATCGATCGGTGGAAAGCCAAAAAACAGAAGACGGAACAGATGGACACAGATGCAGATACAAAAGCAGCAAAAGACAAAGAAAATTTCCTTATATTGACTGGTTTAGCTGATCAGATATTGCAAGATGGGAATATGGAAGTTTACGAAATGACGTGTGAAAAACTTAACTACGAGTTGAAGAAATTTGAGAAATCCGACGAAAAATTGGAAGTGCCTGAAGATATGGATGAAGACGACGCATTGGATATGTTTGCCGATGATATTGACAATAAAAAGACGGATGGTGAAGGGAAGGATACAGAAAAGAAACAGGAAAATAAACCGAATGGCGAAAATAAACCGAATGGCGAAAATAAACCGAATGACGAGGCTGTGAAAGAAACGACCACGGATAAAGGTAAATATAGCGGACAGCATTACAGCCATGACTGGAGAATTGTGGCTTTCATCATTTGTGGCCAGTCTAGCTCCTGATGGCACACTCCTGAAGCATGATAAGGTTTAAAACTGAATATTAGAAGCATGGCCGCTGTTTTACAAACTGAATGACGAGCAGTGCAGACCCTGATCAGACTACGCAGATGCGCAGGCTGATCTGAGGCTACACTGGTCGCAAAGGCCACAAGTCCCATTTCAAAAGACATTTTCTAAATGTTACTGCACTGTGTTCAGTGCATGTAACATATAATTTATTAAACTATTATTTTTAAATACAATATTTATTTCCTTAACAATGAATTAGTGTCCACTATCTGCTAAGTGGATACCACTCGGTGATAGCAGAATTAAATTACCCCAGAGCTCCAGATAAGCTGCGTATTTGCTTAAATACCCAATTAAAATTGCCAAAAACCCAATTGAAATCAGAAGTAGTGAGTATCAAAAAGCAATACATGTACAAATTTTGTGGTACCTTTATCATGCTGCAAAAAAATAAACAGACCACAAATACAGCATATTTTTCTTCTTGTCCACAAAAACACATCTTGGTATTTCCAAGGAGACAATTCTAATGAAATGCCAAGACATGTTTTCATTTCGAAGCAAATGTGATTTTATTTTACCCAATTAAAATTTTGAAATACCCAATTGCTTCAGAAATGATGGAGTGACAATACTAATTCCATGTCTGGAACCCTGGTATAGTAGACACTAATTCCTTGAAACGTTGGAAGAGTGGGTTCTTTGTTACTGAAATAAATATTTTGGGTTATGACGGTATTCCTTATATTGCAGATACCAAGACTGTTGTGGATGAGGTGATGTGGGAATATAAGTGGCAAAACAATGACAAGGAGGAAATCCACGGACCACACACAAGTCTGGAAATGTTGAACTGGACGGAAGACGATTACTTTAAGGACGGTGTTTATGTTCGGAAAGTAGGGACGGACAGTCAGTTTTATTCGTCAAAACGGATTGATTTTGACCTGTATACTTGAAAGATCACCAGTTCATGGATATATGAATGAGCCCGACCATTAAAAGAATTGGTACTGCTTGTCACAAATAATTTTGTGGGTGGTTGGTCGGGCTAACGAGACGGCGTAAATTGACGGTAGGGGTTCCTCCTTATAGGAGTCATGATATGCCTGGTTTGGCCCATGGGTACGTTTTTATCTTTGGCCCATTGTAAAAGTAGTAAAATTTGTTACTGATCCTACTGCGACTTGAGAGGGGGCCAAGTGATTCTGGTATGGCGAGGACCTGGCATCAGATCAGGATTATTCTGATTTCAGGCTTGAATATACAATTCTTTTATTGTAATTATTCAGTTTTTATTTCATGATTTTCCCCCCATTTGTACAGGTAATATATATATGTGATTTAGTACTAAACCCATTGACCCGGCCTTAAATGACCTTAGCTGTTGATAGGCCATTGAACCCAACAAACAAACGCAAATAATTTTCCTATTTCAATGAATTGTGGGAATTATGTCAAATGTTGGCCAAATTAACTTACGATTTGTACTGATTGAACAGTGAAGCAGTATTTGTGTGTGGAATCACTCGCACGGAGAACTGAGGCCCGTTTCACTAAACTTCGTACAACTAAAATGTTTGTAAGTGCAAGTTTAGGATTGTCTGGAAATTTCAATAGATGGATTTACATTTATGCAGCATATGCTCAATACATGTAAATCCAATATAAATTGTTTACTGTCATAATTTTGTACTTACAAACATTTTAGTGTACAAAGTTTAGTGAAACGGCCCCCTGGTCACGAGTTCCAAGTATAGACCACCATAATCCCACATTGCTAGATCAAATGATTGTATGGGTGTGTCCGAGGGGCACTTGGCACTAGATCAGGATCTATGATTCAGTGAGTACAATGTAATTGATTTTGTAATTGATGAAAGCGGGTTCTGCTGAGTCACTCGCATGTGCATGACGAGTGATGGAGTTATATTATGGGTAGATTACAACATGACCGTGTTCTTATTTGTCTATGAAACCAGTAGCCTATTTCATCAACATTGCAAAGTATACTTTACTAGCAAAGTATACTTTGAGGGAGTAATCATTTATTTTTCCTGAAATGCATTATTTCATATAGAACTAACAAATGCATATATTTCATGATTAAAAGTATGCAGAATTATTATACTGAATTTATTACATTATCACAGCCAAATTGGCTGTGATAATGTAATAAATTCAGTATAATAAAAATTAATAAATTTTTCAAAAAATTGAAAATTTCTCCCTCAAAGTATACTTTGCTACTAAAGTATACTTTGCAATGTTCATGAAATAGGCTACAGGTAACAAACAGCCAAAGATAAAAACGTACCTGGGGGCCAAATCGGCTACAGTTGTCAGTATTTCCCATATCCTGTTTCAGCTTCACATTATCAGTAATTTTTGGTAAACTATAGAATTTTATACTTTTATGGCAATTGTATGGATTTCAAGCATCCAGATGTTTAACCTCATTTTACTGACTGATGACATGGCTTCTTCAATAGTTGAAACGTGACCAGCGTAGGCCCTGATCAGACTGCGCAGATGTGCAGGTTGATCTGGGACTATGTTGCTCGCAAGCCTCATTAGGTACATTTTATTAGTTGGCTATGGCGGTCGTAAACTCTGTAAGGTCCCTTTTCTCAGTTGTTTTTTATAGGAATGAATGGCCTTTTTGTGGAATTTACCGGGGTATAAACTTGGAAAAGTCGCGGGAATAGTGGACGAAGGCCGGAAGGCCTCGTCCAGTATTCCCGCGACTTCCAAGTTTATATCCCCGATAAATTCAACAAAAAGGCCATTCATTCCTTATAAATCCAGCATTTGAAATAAATTCATCAAGAAAATGTGTTTATTTTCCGTTTTCTTAAGAATTATTTTAACTGCGCCTGACGGTTACGGAAAGTAGTTTGGCATGGGAGTTTACTGGGATATAAATTTTGGACAGATACTTGCTACGGACCAATCAAATGTTAGGGAGGGAATTGTGTAAATATTTTTGTGCTGGAATTATTATATATATATATGACATGTAAGACCCAGATCGGGGGTCAGTCCCAGAACGGGGGCCGAATAATGTGACGTCAATCCCAGAACGGGGGCCAATCTGACAATGATCGGAAAAGGCAGGAAAATTACACAGGACATTTGCAAGACAAGACTGTCATGCTTGAATGCGGGATCAAACCTGTTGGCCCGGCTTTAAATGACCTTAGCTGTTGATAGGCCGTTAAACACCATTAAACAAACAAACATGGAAACAGGAAAGGCATAGTTCAAATCACTCCATTACTAATCACGTCACAGTGGCAGAGCTCCAGATAAGCTTTGTGTCCAAAGCGTACTACACCCCACGATTTCAAAATCATTGCGTATTTTACTTTTACAAATAGATTGTTGATTTTCTTCATTACTGAATAGGGAACAAATGATAAAAAAATATAACTAATTTAAAAATTCACTTATTTCAGCTGCAAAAAGCAAACCGTGTTTGCTTTTTGCAGCTTAACTAAGTGAATTTTCAACTTTATGACAGCATTTTCACTACTCAATTTGAAAATCAATGCGTCTTCATAAATGCATATGTCTTTATTATTTGAAAGTATAATGGATTGTGTGCTCTTTTGATAATCAATGCGTATTCTGCTAAAATAATTGCGTAAAATACGCCAATACGCACCTTATCTGGAGCTCTGTGGTGGGTAATGTACATTTGGCCTCTATGACAAACGTGACGTCTTCACTAGTTGCCGCCATTTTTTATCTGGACACATGCGGCTAGAGCGTGACGATACGTCACAAACTTTGACGTCATTCAAGCTTGAAATCATTACATCTTAATCCTGAACGTGCAGAATTGGCCACCGTTCTGGGAAAAATTTACCCCCGTTCTGGGATGATGAGGGGGAACTTTGGAAAATACAGGCCTGGCTCTGGTAATACCATCCTTATCACTTTGGCGATATACGGCTACACAAATCTGGTCCTGGTTTCTCAAAATCCCTGTTAGCTTAACGGACTGTTAAATCGGTGTTAAGCTAACAGAAATTGTAAGTAACCAGGCCCGGGTACATGTATATTGATCTTCATGCAGTGTTCTGCTAGAACCGAGAACCAAAAGGTGACAAGTGTTGTGCCCTTTTCTATTCACAACGTAATCGCCGGTGCGTGTGTCACACATGAAGGTCAAGGTCACCCGAATGACACGGGGTGGTTAGACACCAATGTGAGGAAGACATTAATGATCTGACCAAACATCAGAAGATCTGCAAATTTCAAGATTGCTGAAGCCGCCGCCGGAATAAACAATAAAGGACATGTAGATATGAAGATCTTTTATCTTCCAATAAATACATACATGTTATAAATGTACAAATACATGTATATACAACTGTTTATATGTGGACGGAAATATTTCACTGGCATGCACCGGTATGCAGATATACATCTGCATGATTTGATGAGTAATGCGTGCCCACTTTTTAGTCATAAAAATCATAATTACTCATTAACATTATCCAAAGTTCAGTGAGTGGTTAGTGGGGAGAACGCTACGGTGTAAATAAACAGTAGGGGTTCCTCTATATACATAAGTTATAGTTCACATATTGAATTTTTAATAAATTAATTTCGTAGCGAGCACTAGCGAGCGAGAAATTATTTTATTAAAAATTCAATATGTGAACTGTAAGTAACTTATTGTTTGCCACGCCCCATTGCGTGCTCATGTTACGTTTGAACGGAGCACCGCCCCTACACACTTGCAAATACCGGTACTATTACGTGATTGGCGGTTTTACAATTAATCGATCATGTACACGTGGTGACAAGATGCGCGTCACAGGGCATTACATCAACAAGGCGGAACCTCTGGTTCTAAATATAGCTTTGCAAGTATTGCAGCATTGAATGGTTAATTTAATAGATATTGACGATGCGTCGCAATATGCGATTAATTGAGGCAAAATGCTGTGCTTTCATTGGTCGAGAAACTAGGGCAAGCAATATGTGTTAGTCACAACTTACATTTCCTAATAACTTGAGAACAATTTTACTATTTGGCCACAATGTGTGTCTTGGGATGGTGCTTTGCTTCGCATACATATACATTTCAACACACAAGGTGAAGGTCACTGAGGACTTCTGTTCTGCTAGTAAGGAATTAGTTTGTGTTTTGTGGCTGTGACTGGAGAAATGGTGCTTATGACAACTGCAACCAACGTGGATTGGAGTCTGATCAGGGTCTGCATTGTTCACTATATGGTCGGTGAACCACCAAATGCGCTTCTAGTAAACAGTATAGATCCTTATTCCAGGTGTGTGTTAGCAGTAGCCTATTTCACCAACATTGCAAAGTATATTTATCTAGCAAAGTATACTTTTAGGGAGAAATTTTCAATTTAAGGATAAATTTATTAATTTTTATTACACTGAATTTATTACATTATCACAGCCATTACAAATGGCTGTAAAATGCAAAAATAGTATTGACTGGATATCAAAAATGTTTCACATCACCGTGTTTCACGGCACATACGCACTGTGTTGACGGGATAAAGTGTAATTATGTAACTTCAACAAGTCTGAATGCTTTCAGTGAAAACAGTATTATTCATGAATATTCCAGATCATACAAGTTTATATCTAATAAATAAACTGTAGGAATTCTAAAATGTTTCTGAGCCAAACTTTTTAAGCTTCATATTAAACGATTAAAACGACAACTGTGCATTTAATATTGACGGGTTTCACTGTCATTTATCCAGTGCTCCAGATAAGCTGCGTATTTACTTAAATACCCAATTAAAATTGCCAAGTACCCAATTAAAATAAGAAGTAGCGAGTATCAAAAAGCAATAACAATTTTGTGGTACCTTTATCATGCTGCAGAAAACAATAAACAGACCACACATATAGCATATTTTTCTTATTTTCAATGAAAACACATCTTGGTATTTCATTAGAATTGTCTCCTAGGAAATGCCAAGACATGTTTTCATTTCAGAGCAAACTATTCAACAATTGCTGTCTGTTGATGTGTAAACAGTAGCATGATTTTATTTTACCCAATTAAAATTTTGAAATACCCTACTGCTTCAGAAATGATGGAGTGAAAATAATAAATTACTATTTCCTTATCTGGAGCCCTGTTTATCTTTTATGATAATGTCTGTTCATGATTGCAAATGACAAATATATCTTGCAATGATCTAATGACACAGATATGTATTTGAGTACCAATGTAGCTGAAGCACAGTGGAGCCTTTATAAGGGTGTCCAGTTTAGAGAGGTTCCACTGCACATGCAACACCTTGGAGTGCAAGGTCAACTAGGAATAGTGATCGTGATCTTCATCATCTCTGTTATCCATTCAATAATCTTCGTCGGGCATCTCTTCAATGTCAGTACATGTACATGTACATGTAGTACGAAAATAAAACTATTTCCTTTATTTCATCTCGAAAGTATATGTTGTTACCACTCATTTGAACCGTCTCAACGAGACGGTTCAAATGAGTGGTAACAACATATATCTTTATGGAGAAATAAACAAAATAATGAGATTTTTTCTGCAAAAAGTATCGTATTCTTAGACTGAAACTAGGAATAGTGATCGTGATCTTCATCATCCCTGTTATCCATCCAATAATCTTCGTCGGGCATCTCTTCAATGTCAGTAAATTGCCGCAAGTGGAATTTTGTCACCTGATAGTTCACCATGTGTCTGATAGCGATGTACCCACACACGACCTCGAACACGACAAACAGTCCTTCTATGATGTGCATGGCTCGCTCCAGCGGTAGCAACATGGCGTTGGTGTAAAACAGAAGGAGAGTGATCAGCGGTAGCTGGAGGAGGAGAGTTAGCAGCCAGAATCCCGCTAATTCTGGCACCTGCAAAACATGGACATAGCAATCAATCATGCTTGAACCCTTAGACCGCTATCTTAATTTTTGCTGGTCTGCTGTTTATTTTATATTTTCCATTTTTATCATCAAAAACATGCTTTGACCGCACTTTACAATAATTTACAACATGCTTTGACAGCACTTTAGAATCATTTCCATTGGAAAAAATGGAAATGATTCTGAAGTGCTGTCAAACCATGTGTTTATTGAGAAATAAGGCACGATATAAAAGCAACAGCAGACGATAATTGTTGTGAGTAGCGGTCTAAGGGTTAATAGTAGTAACTCGAGTTGATCTGTGCTATTGGAGACCTATTTAATTAGCAATAATACATTTGTAAAAGTAAAATACGCATTGAATTTGAAATCTGGGTAAATAGTCTTTAGATACAAAACTTATCTGGAGCTCTGTGAATATGTACGTAAGTAACGGGTTTAACGTCCCACCAACAGCTAACATACAGAGAGAGACAAGACCTCAGTTTCATTACGAAAGGCAAATGGGATGGAAATACATTTACCCCTGTCAATACGACCTAATCACTGCGTATGAATATGTGCGGTGACAGGTTATGTTTTTTGCATTTTAAAGCCATTTGTAGGTGTTGATGGGATAAATAGAATAGTAGATTACTGCCGTGAATGGCACTAACCTACTATTCTCTATGTTCATGTACAATGAAAGTATTTTTTACGACTGTCCAGGATTGAC
Organism: Conchocele bisecta; assembly: GCA_029237695.1. Taxonomy (NCBI): domain Eukaryota; kingdom Metazoa; phylum Mollusca; class Bivalvia; order Lucinida; family Thyasiridae; genus Conchocele; species Conchocele bisecta. The sequence continues at coordinate 29,472,236 of CM055277.1, forward strand.
AGTTCAATACTTTACCCATTAGACTATCGAGCCATCTCCAGCTTGAATCGTGGACCTCCATTTGTTTGTTTGTTTATTGGTGTTTAACGGCCTATCAACAGCTAAGGTCCTGTAAGGCTGGGCAAACGGGTTCGATCCCATTTTAACCTGCTGCATTGGGGAGAAAATCCCAAAATCAGAACGGAATATTTACATTGAGAACAAATATATTCAGCCCTGAAATTAGAATAACCTGACCTGGTGCCAGGTCATACCACACCAAGTCACTTGGCCCCTTCCCCTAAAATAGGATTACGAATATCGTAATACTCACATAAGGGGTATAACCAGATTCAACTGTCGCATACAAAATACCAAAGACGTATGTGAGGGCCAAACCAGGTCTCCAGTCGGGATTCCGGTAAGGATGAACCCCGATCGTTAAATTACCCATCGCGTGCTCCCACCTGCCACCCACTGGACCTCCGTTTGATGAGCCGTTAAATACCGACAGCTAGCCAGACCACAGATACAAACATTCTTCCCATTGTGACCAAAATGATACATATGTATGGCTGTTTAACAATGGCTGAGGTAAAGTAAGCAGTTTCCAAATTATTCGGGAATTGATAATTCCAGCACAAAAATATTTACACAATTCCCTAACATTTGATTGGCCCGTAGCAAGTCTCTGTCCAAAATTTATATCCCAGTAAACTCCCACGCTGAACTAATTTCCGTAACCGTGAGGCGCAGTTAAAATAATTCTTAAGAAAATGGAAAATAAACACATTTTCTTGATGAATTTATTTCAAATGCTGGAATTATAAGGAATGAATGGCCTTTTTGTTGAATTTATCGGGGATATAAACTTGGAAAAGTCGCGGGAATACTGGACGAGGCCTTGACTTTTCCAAGTTTATACCCCGATAAATTCCACAAAAGGGCCATTCATTCCTATAATATGGATACAGAGAGAAGCAGCAGTTGTGATTTTCAAGTCATTGACGGTATATAATGTTTACCCCTTTCAACACCATTAAAAGTACATGCCCATGTTCTTTATAGGAATTAAATAAGTGTATAATTGTGTCTATTCCACCTGTTCCAAAAATTATGAGTGACTGCTATACAGATACATTCATTTAGTAATATTTATTTTACTGGTAGTGACGCGCTGTGGTATCAGGCTATTTCCATATGCAAACGAGGCATGATATTTTTTAATTATTTATACTAGTTAAATGCGTCCCCTGAAAAAATAATATTCTGGAAATTTACTTCGGATATAAAATTTATAATAATGCCAATCAATACGTGGGGTAATGGTGAATGAATGTTTATTTTGCCAGATGATGTCTCAGATATAAAGAACATTTTGTGCCTACTGAGTGGGCATGTACCTTTAACTGAATAGTCTGAAAATTAAACGGAATAGTCTACAAAAAGCCGAAGGGTGGAAGGGTTAAGTGTAGTGCGTACCCGCTCCATAAGATTTCCCACATAACCCAGGTAGAGTCGTGTCACTTCTATGATGGAGTAGATAATGTAGACTGCGATCAGTGTGATTCGGTACAGAAAATTCAAATGGACGTACTGGAAAGAACAAAAGATAAAATCAACATTTTATGAGTAATGATAAAATCAGGGTCTGTAAAATCTAAATACATAGAGAATAGTACGTTAGTGCCGTGAATGGGGAAAATATCTGGCGCGGCACGGAAACGGGATGGGCTCGGCAAAATCAAAATCGGAGAATCAACTACATTGTAGTATGACAACCGCACATATTCTGTACGAGCATGGAGAAATAAGATTCACATCAGCAAGCTGGTAATGTGGGACAATAAGGGGCAGCAAGCTGGTAATTGAGGACAAGAAGGGGCTTATTTAATTTGTACCCACAGATTAGCCAGCTCATCCATGCTGTGTTGTCTGATCAGGACATACACCATGTGCTATAGAGAACGGAACACTGAGATCCTTATCAATGTTCAATATGCTTCCAAACAGTTTAAATACTGATGTACATCACATTGGATCTACACTATTTTCTGATCAGTGCACAGTTACCTCTTCATATTAACCCTTAGACTGCTACTCACAACAATTGTCGTCTGCTGTTGCTTTTATATCTTGCCTTATTTCTCAACTAGAAAAAGTCGATGGCGCGCCATCGCAATATACCCACTTTCCCCAAATGCTAAGTCCGAAAGGGGGAAGTAATCCATGATGGAGGGTCGGATAAAAAATCCGAATTCACTTTGCGCATGTGCACATGATAACGAAGCTACATAGCAAATATGAGGCGCGTAGGTATGAAGGTGAAAAAGTTTTTCGAGTTACAAGGAAAAAGGAAAAAATGGGAAATTCTGAGTCGGAAAGGGGGAGGTAATCGATGATGGAGGGTCGGATCAAAAATGGGAATTCACTTTGCGCATCTGCACATAACGAAGGTACATACTAAATATCAGGCGCGTAGGTATGAAGGTGAAAAAGTTTTTCGAGTTACGAGGAAAAAATGGGAAATTCTGAGTCCGAAAGGGGGAGATAATCCATGATGGAGGGTCGGATCAAAAATCCAAATTCACTTTGCGCATCTGCACATGATAACGAAGCTACATACCAAATATCAGGCGCGTAGGTATGAAGGTGAAAAAGTTTTTCGAGTTACGAGGAAAAAATGGGAAATTCTGAGTCCGAAAGAGATAATCCATGATGGAGGGTCGGATCAAAAATCCAAATTCACTTTGCGCATCTGCACATGATAACGAAGCTACATACCAAATATCAGGCGCGTAGGTATGAAGGTGAAAAAGTTTTTCGAGTTACAAGAAACGTGACGGACGTACGGACGGACGTACGGACGTACGGACGGACGGACACCCGTGACGAAAACAATATACCCGTTTTTTTTTACAAAAAAAGTGGGTATAATAAAAACATGGCTTGACAGCACTTGAGAATCATTTCCAATGGAAATGATTCTGAAGTGCTGTCAAAGCATGTTGTATATTATTCTAAAGTGCGGTCGAAGCATGTTTTTGATGACAAAAATGGAGAATAGAAAATAAACAGCAGATGACAAAAAAAATAAGATAGCGGTCTAAGGGTTAACAAAGAAATTTTTTTATCCTGTCAAGTATGTACCGTGAAACACGGTGCCGTGAAACATTTTTGATATCCAGTCAATACTATTTTTGCATTTTACAGCCATTTGTAGGGATAAATAGAATAGTAGGTTAGTGCCGTGAATGGGAAAAAATATCTGGCGCGGCACGGAAACGGCATGTGCTCGGCAGAGCCTCGCCCATCCCGTTTCCTGAGCCTTGCCAGATATTTTTCCCATTCTCTATCTATTTTCCTTATTTCTGAACCAAAGTATATGTTGTGACCACTCGGCGAGACGGTTCAAATGAGTGGTCACAACATATACTTCTGATGAGAAATAAAGAAATGCTTGAGCCTTGCCAGATATTTTTTCCCATTCACGGCACTAACCTACTATTCTCTATATAAACATACATATAGTGATGAACGGGTAATCCGGTTAATACATGGCCTTTGGCTTAGAGAAACGGGGCATGTCTCACCTTCAGTTCTAAAATAACTATCACTACAGTCAACCAGAATGGTGAGAAAAAGCTGTTGAAGAAAACCGCCATCTGTAGTGGTAAGCTCGTCACATATTCATTACCTGCAAGAATGAAATGAATTACTGGTAAATTACACAAAGTTACTGATTATTCTGATGACATAAATTGGAAATGTAATCAACCTTTGAAAATACCTACAGTCTGACAGTTATCTAATTTGTTTCTTGTTGTATATGTGGCTGTGAGAAATGGGGCTTATTGGTTTTGTGACCAGTGTAGATCCAGATCTAACGAGAAATATAGATTGTTATCAAGTTACAAGAGTGTACTATTTGATCAGGAACTACACTGGTCACAAATTCCATAAGATCCATTTCGCCAGTCACAGCCACATAGTCGAGGTAATGGTCAGTATGTATGGCTTAGACATTGGTGCACTTGTAAATTGTATGAGTAGCCAATGGTGGATACCGGAGGTTTTGGTAAATTACCAGATCGGTAAATTGATATTATAGTGTGAATGGTTCGGAGGTTTCGGTAAAATGATACAATAAGAGTAATTACGGTAAGGCACGTGCGCATAGCGCTGAAAGGTAAATGGATTGGGTTAAGCCAATTAGTGCATATTTAAATTAAAACCTGGTAAGCCAATTAAGGAACACCCAAAGTTGAAAGGTGAACATTAATAAGGTGAACATTAATTACTAATTAGCATTAATTAATTAGCATGGGTATTATGATTGGGCGTGTGAGTGAATGATATATTCTGCAGGTGATCAGTGCCATGTGAAGCAGATGTAGACAGAATTGTTTCGTTCGTCAGTCTCACAATGCACAATACACAAAAAGATTAACTTTTACAAAGACAAAATATAAATACCCAAACAAATGACAGGTCAAAATCGTGATCAAAGAGGTAATAATCAGGTAATTACATTGTCTGGTCACAATTTGCCATGTTATCCTATTGTTAGGCATTCACCATTGATCAAGTATACTATAATAATCCTTTTTACCGAAACCCGAAACATTCACACTATATTATCAATTTACCGAACTGACCATTTACCGAAACCTCCGTAAATCGCCCATGGCTATGTCAGGATTCACACCTATACAGTCAGGGCTCCAGATAAAGAATTAGTAATCAAGTATTGTCACTCCATCATTTCTGAAGAAATTGGGTATTTCAAAATGTTTATACTTGGGTGAAATAAAATCACACTATTGTTTACACAACAGCAATTATTGAATAGTTTGCTTCTAAATGAAAACATGTCTTGGCATTTCATTAGAATTGTCTCTTGGAGACAATTACCGATATGTGTTTTCATTGCAAAATAAGAAAAATATGCTGAAATTTGATGAAATCGGCTATAGTACTGTAAATCTGCCAGTGGCAGTGTCAAAATCAAATATTGTGCTAACCACAATTTCAATTCTTGCCGATAAAATAAGTACATGACAGACCATTCCGGCCAACACATACAATTGCGAAAGTAGCCTTGTCGTATTCTGAACATTACATATGTAACACTGCATATGATATTCTTCGATAAAGACTATTATCCGGAAATAGGTACCTAGCGGCAAAAGGGTTATAAAACTTGATCGGACCTGAAAGCGTCAACATTGAATTATATTGCTTCTTCTAATATTTGCAAATATAACAACCCGTGGAGATTTTATATACCGGCTTTCAATATCTGGTGTTGCTGAGGGTCTTTCGTCGATCGTGACACGGGAAATAAGGTATCTGTGACAGATGTCATCGTTTTTCTCAACGTCGCTTCCATCTCGACCGCGGATCGTAAACAATAAAAACTCGTGAACCCGTCTACAATTAGTGTCCGACCAAGACGTACCTAAGTCATAACGTACTTACTCCGTTTTTACAATAGACCACAAACCCATAATGCAATGATAGCACACGACGGCAATATATACGCGAGATGGTTAATACGCCATACTAACAGACCACTCCAAGTACTCATGCTATTATGTTTGCTTGTATCGTTTTCCAATTTTTATTTTTTTTTATTCCGCGGGAATTTACCGGCATTGGGGTCATGGTTGCCGTTTGCACTTTAGGCGCATTTGTTGTATTAATGATATGTGCACGTGGCTGTGACTGGAGAAATGAGACTTATGTGTTTTGCCACCAGTGTATATCCAGATCAGCCTGTGCATCGGCACATTCTGATCAGGATATGCAGTGTTCGCCATTCCGCCAATGAAACACCTGTCATATATATATATATATATATATATATATATATATATATATATATATATATATATATATATATATGCTTCTAACAATTAAGACATTTAAATCGTTATCAGGCTTCAGAAGTGTGCCATTGGATCAAGAGCTACATTGATCACACACCCCATTATCACCATTTCTCCAGTCACAGCCACACATAATGTTTATGGGTTTATTTTATTTGGGGGACCGTACACGGCTAGTTTTATAGTTCACATCGGCGTCTTTTGAAGACTCTGTGATTATTTAGCACTACATGTATATACTTAAAGATACATGCCGAATCAGTAGGCACAAAATGTTCTTTATATCAGAGACATCATCTGAGACATTTTCTGGCAAAATAAACATTCATTCACCATTACCCCACGTTCTGATTAGCATTATTATACAGTTTATATCAGACGTAAATTTCCACACTGATATTAGGGGCGATATAACCGCGTTTCCTTAAAATGTTAACGGACATTACTATTTATTCTCTGTATTTATGTTTAGGTGTGCAATGATCATACTTTATAATCTGTCGAAAAAAATATTTTTTTCAGAGGACGAATTTAATTAGCATAAATAATTAAAAAATAGCACACCTCATTTGCATATGAAAATAGCCTGATACCACTTCGATACAGTCACTATCAATAAAATAAGTATTACTAACTGATTATATCTGTATAGCGGGTACTCGTAATTTGTAGAACTGTTTGAATAGTAACACAATTGTATACACTAATTATTCCTATAAAGAACATATATGTGTGCTTACTGAGTGGGCATGCACTTGAATACGCCTGTTTGCTTTTACATGGCTTTATGTGATTTTTTCCTGCTGGGACTGCTATTTTTTCAGTTGTTCATTGGTGAATAATATATTTGTGTGGCTTTCTTTGTATTTGTTTTACTTGTATTTATATTGCACGGACTACATTGCTTACCTTTTGGGATACACCGGGAGCCTGTTTGCCAAGTTGAAGCTAGGCTCCTCGATCATCGCTGTGCACGTGTCATGTGCTTATACCATGATGTATTGCGTTAGTTTCTTCTTTAGTGTCATGCATTAGTATTTTAATGAAGTTTAACACCAGTAGATATATACACCATCTCCTTACGTTTCTCTTGTACTCACATGACGCAGTCAATCTAACTATGTATATATGGGCCAAAGAACGTTAAACTCGCATGAGTCATATTATATGTACAAAATAAACACTGACAATAGAGATACATATAAGTATATGTTTACATTACATTACTTGAATGGATTTAAATATTTTATTTTGGTAGGCGGCGACAACAATCTGAGAGAGAGAGAGAGAGAGAGAGAGAGAGAGAGAGAGAGAGAGAGAGAGAGAGTAGAGGAGAGAGAGAGAGAGAGAGAGAGAGAGAGAGAGAGAGAGAGGAGAGAGTGTGTGTGGGGGCATATGTGACAAAGCTCTGACCTGGATTGGTGAGGGATGAAGCGTCTATATGTTTCAACGGTCATTATATACGCAGCTAGATTCCATGCAGCCTCTCTGAATACCCGTTCGTCATAATTTGAAATTGCGGTGCGGTATTAAGTTGTTGCCGTCTAGCTCTGAAAAATACGATTACCCGTCTAGATTCATAGATTTCCAGCTGATGAAAGTTTTTGAGGTTACAGAAAATCAAGTTATTTTCTCTAAATTAGACAATATTCAGACATGGCGAGCGCAATTAGGAAACCTATTGCATCGCTTACATCGAAACTCATCCAGACATCGTCTAAATTTACAGCTAGCACGGGATCCAAGTATGTGTGCGCTCCAAAATTGGCCACACGTGGTTTGACTTTGAAACGAGGATTCTGGTGCATCTCTACAGCAACCCCCAAGCAGTACACGCCGATCAACCAGAAGACACCATGCGGATGCTGTAGCATTCATACAGAAGGTGAAAATGCAAATCGAAATTAATATATTTCATGGAAATTCGGAAATGATTAATCATTATTTTATTTCCACACGAAAACTCATGACACTGGCTGGGTGCGAAAACCAATGACGCTACTTAATTCCTGTTGATATTGGCACTCATATAAACATGTAGATTGATATACGTGTACAGAATATGTAACTAATAATATAATAACTAGTTGTCGTTGCAATTGATTTATTTTCAGTTTTATCTCTTGAGCCTCGATTCCCATTAATTAGAAACACCAATGTGACTCGTCTTAGATAGGTCCCAAAATCCGCACCTGTGCACATAGATGTCCATTTTGTAATTTGAATTATCAGCTTGTAGTTTACAAATTTTAATTAAAAATGTAGCCTAATCCATTTTCTCATGAAGTGACCATACACCAAGACACATCCTAAATCACACATCGCGTAAGGTCCTATAGCCATAGCAACCTGCCAAAATACACATGATGCCAATTTTAACCCATGTAACTACTAACTGTAATAATGCATAATAGCAGTTAAAATAGTCGGTATAGATAATACTTGGAAATCTCATTCAAAACTCTGTAACATCTACTGCTATACTGTGTAACCAAAGACATATAGCATGTAACCAAAGCCATATAGCGGTTACAAATGGACACTATTGTGCAAAGGTGCGGATTTTGGGCCATATATGATTCGTCTAGCGAAAAGGTAGTTGCTAACTGACTGCTAAAGTGTGAATCAGATCTGATCAGCTATTCTGCAGAGGAATCTTATGAGTGAAATCGTAACTGGCTACTGACGATACAGGAGTAGATTGCAAGAGTTGCTGAATACTGTTCGCAGATAGCGAGCGAAAAGGGACCAGTTGGGTAAAACCTGTGAAATTTTGATGTTTAATTGGGTTGGGGTCTGTAGTGTTGAAATTGCTATGTCAATTGTGTGTGACTTATGATTACACTGAAATATTTTCAGCAACTGTTAAAAAGGGTAAGTTATTTTTGTAGCAAGTTGTTTAATTTTACCTTTAAGACAGTTGCAGAAAAATTGGTTTCAAATTTCGGAGAACATACGGAATGTATTCCTCAGAAAAAAATCCAAATGGCTGTTCAGGTGCAGAATATTTTACAGAATGCTGTCAATGTTATAGGAATGAATGATCTTTTCGTGGAATTTATCGGGGTATAAACTTGGAAAAGTCGCGGGAATACTGGACGAAGGCCGGAAGGCCTCGTCCAGTATTCCCGCGACAAAGTTTATATCCCCGATAAATTCCACAAAAAGGCCATTAATTCCTTATAATTCCAGCATTTGAAATAAATTCATTCAGAAAATGTGTTTATTTTCCGTTTTCTTAAGAATTATTTTAACTGTGCCTGACGGTTACGGAAAGTAGTTTGGCATGGGAGTTTACTGGGATATAAATTTTGGACAGAGACTTGCTACGGACCAATCAAATGTTAGGGAATTGTGTAAATACATTTAAGGCCATTAATTCCTTATAAATCCAGCATTTGAAATAAATTCATTCAGAAAATGTGTTTATTTTCCGTTTTCTTAAGAATTATTTTAACTGTGCCTGACGGTTACGGAAAGTAGTTTGGCATGGGATTTTACTGGGATATAAATTTTGGACAGAGACTTGCTACGGACCAATCAAATGTTAGGGAATTGTGTAAATATTTTTGTGCTGGAATTATAATAGAGATAATATTGTCACACAACATTGAAGAACTAGAACTAGACACAGTAATTAGTAATCATAGTGACGTGTCCGTGCCTCTCATTGTCCGAAATCTGTGTTAATGTGTTTGAATGTCTTGCATCTCCGCAACAGTAACACTTGAAACTCCATATACATTCTATATAGCCCACCCGTATGGCTATCATGCGTAAGCGGTTTAAATGCAACAATAAGTCTGAATGGCTCAATTTGGTGCGGTATGGACCTGGCACCAGGTCAGGTTATTCAAATTTCAGGGCTGAATATGTTGTATCTCGATATAAATATTCCGTTCTGATTTTGGGATTTTCCCCCCAATGCAGCAGGTTAAAACGGGATCGAACCTGTTTGCCCGGCCTTACATGACCTTAGCTGTTGATAGGCCGTTAAACACCAATAAACAAACAAACAATCTGAATGGCTCAAACTTATTGTTCCTGTATCATGCAAGGACGTAGGTAATTATCATATCTCTAATATATACACCATGATACTGTTCCAGATAAGCTGCGTATTTGCTTAAATACCCAATTAAAATTGCCAAAAACCCAATTGAAATCAGAAGTAGCGAGTATCAAAAAGCAATAAAAAAAATTATGGTACCGGTATCATGCTGCAGAAAACAATAAACAGACTACAAATATAGCATATTTTTCTTATTTTCTATGATATGTGATTTTATTTTACCCAATTAAAATTTTGAAATGCCCAATTGCTTCAGAAATGATAGAGTGACAATATTCAATTACTAAATCCTTATCTGGAGACCTGCACCATGATGCATACATCAAATGACTTGACATGCCGGCTATGGCCATCTATTTTATTACATGGATTTGCTGATAAAAAAATCTGTTTTTCTAATTGTATTTTTATCTGTCCTGAAAGGATTGTCAATTTTCCTTTCAACTGTTGTAGTTGTTGAAATAGATTATCAGTTTATTCATTGTTTTATAGTTATGTTACTATGTGCATTCTATTTTTCTTGAGACCTCCAACTGAGAGCTCAACATAGTGATCACAGTGACATCCATGTGTTTGTTTAACCCATTTCATGTGGATACAGGTACAGTACATGCACAAGTATCAAAATGTTCACAACCAATTCTTATCTATTTTTTATATGTTCTTCATGAAAGTAAATGTTACCACTCATGGGGGATGTATCGAAAAAGCAGAACTGAATATTTAAATCAGAAAATGTTAGCCTTCATCTTACAATGGGCATGATGGGTATAACCAGATTCAAATCTCACAAAAAATCTCATTCAGACGATTCAAAGGAGTGGTCACAACATATACTTTCATTGAGAAATAAGAAAATACATATATTTCAGAATTCTCCTAAAATGTTCTGAATGTAATGGGTTAAGGGATTCCTCAGCAGGCTCGATATGCGAGAATATTTACATCGTCTGTAAATTCATAATGCAAACGCCCATTTGATGTATTGCGTTTACATCCCAATACAATACATTAGACACATATGACGTCGCGCGATGTTGTTGATTGGTTAAAGTTCGCAACGTCGCTGTTACAGGAATTGTGACAAAATGACGTAAAACAAGATTATTCTTAATTTTAATGGCATATTTGCTTATTTACATTTTTGAATCTGTCAGAAAATGCAGTGTAAATATAAGTAATAAAACCATGGGCTGTTGCGTTTACTGGACTGTACGATACATTTGGTCTGTTTAAAGTTTGCGAGGAGTCCTTATTCGTACTCCTCGCAAACTTTAAACAGGCCAAATGTATTATACAGCCCATGGTTTTATTCCTTAAAAACAAAATGAGACACTATGGTCGGTGCAAAATTTTGAAATACCCAATTGCTTCCGAAATGATGGAGTGACAAAACTCAATTTCTAATTCCTTATCTGGAGCGCTGGGTCCAGGTTACTGGGTCCAAGTATCACTCACTTGCTCTAGTTTGTTGTGAAATCAGTAAACTAGTTTAACAATTCTCCCTTTACATCACCACCGATGTACTATACTCTTATTTCACGGGCACATAATGCTGTCGGACATGTCCGTTAAAAGTGCCGCCGATCCGACGGTAAACCGGAAGTCGCCGGACCGAATGTTTGACTATAAATAAAAAAAAAAGTAAAAAAAATAAATATATTTTTTACTTTTTTATTCGAAGCTTCAATGAAATCACCTTCCTTTGGTATGCGTTCTGGTGCTAGCTAGCTTTTCTTATATAACTGATATATTTATATTTTGGCAGTTTCGCGGAGACTGCATAATGTGGTGTGAACGACAAAATCCTCTTCTAAATCACAGACTTTTACTCCGATGTTATACATCTACAAGGTAGGACATTCGCCATCTTTTCAACCAACATACCGGTAAGTGGATTACCGGTATTTATTTTGGGCCCCTACTGGCAGTAATGGTAACACGCATGAAGGCCATGAACCCTGTGTTCCCGGCTTTCGCGCGGGTTACAATACTGAATTAGCGAACCGGGCTCAAGGTACACTTGTATGTCCAACCTTGTAGATGTTTATTATCAGACTGGGAGTAAAATTGTACATTGTTTAGAAGCAGATTTTGTCATTCATACCACGAAGTGCCTGTACTCTATTTATTGGCCATCTTGTAGGCGATGTAGAAATGTTGAAACTACTGACCAAGGAGATTGCAGATGAGAAGCAGTCCGGATCCAATGTCACGAACATTGAGGGCTGGAAGTCGAACATTGACGGATCTGACGTGACGCTTACCCGTACACATGCGGATGAACTGTAAGTCTACACATTTATTGAATGTTTTTATGCGCCCGGTCTTGTTAGAGCTGGCATACTTATAGTGTTTGGACTGTGGGTCCGGAAAAGTTGGCCGCAGTTTCTTCAATCTGCCACTGGGGGCATTCGTGTGCCGATAGGCCACATTGTCTTGTTATTGTAATTTTAGGGAGGGTTTGATTGTCTAGGGGTAGAGCATTGACAGTGCTCCAGATAATGAATTAGTAATTGAGTATTGTCACTATCATTTCTGAAGCAATTGGGTCTTTCAAAAGTTTAATTGGGTAAAATAAAATCACACTAATGTTTACACATCAACTGACAGCAATTATTGAATAGTTTGCTTCAAAATGAAAACAGGTCTTGGCATTTCATTAGAAAATAAGAAAAATCTGCTATATTTGTGGTCTGTTTATTGTTTTCTGCAGCATGATAAACATACTGCAAAATTTGTATTGCTTTTTGATACTCGCTACTTCTGGTTTCAATTGGGGTTTTGGCAATTTGAATTGGGCATTTAAGCAAATATGCAGCTTATCTGGAGCGCTGCATGGGACTTCAATACCGAAGACTGGCGGTTTGATCCCTGTCTGAAACAAGAACTATACTTATTTTATTTCCATCTAACGGGTCTTTCGGATGAGACTACTGTCTGTTTCACGTTTTTCTGCCGACTAACTTTTGGCTATTAAACACAATAAAGCTAAAAAAATATTTAAAAGTAAGTACTTTTTCATCAATAACAAAAGTCATCCTCCCCAATTCCTATGTGAATTTAACATGGGGAGTCAATTTACAGAACATTCCGAAACCTGGCGAGATAGCTTGAAAATGATGTAACTAAGAAAACAAGTTAGATTTTGAAAATCGGTCCACAAATTAAAAAAATATTTAAAAATAATATATTTTAAATATTTTTTAGATTTAATGTGTTTAATAGCCAAAAGTTCGTCGGCAGCAAAACGTGGAACAGACAGTAGAAACCGAAATCCAGTGTCTCAGAATGATCGAAGCTACAGCTTAACTTTCACTTCATCGTAATTTTAGTCTTGGATGCTAAGTGATCTGTCAATCAGATGCATTCCAGTCTGTATTGAATGCTCTGGAATTCAAGTCCATACAGGGGCCCATTTCACTAAACTACATGTTCGTAAGTGCAAATTTAGGACCGTTTGGGAAATTTCAATTGATGAATTTACATTTATTGAGCATAGGCTGCATATGCTCAATAAATGTAAATCCAGTAAGTGTTTACAAGAATACATTGTTAATGTGATATTTACAGACTCATAATTCCAGCACAAAAATATTTACACAATTCCCTAACATTTGATTGGTCCGTTGCAAGTCTCCGTCCAAAATTTATATCCCAGTAAACTCCAGGCCGAACTACTTTCCGTAACCGTCAGGCGCAGTTAAAATAATTCTTAAGAAAATGGAAAATAAACACATTTTCTTGATGAATTTATTTCAAATGCTGGAATTATAAGGAATGAATGGCCTTTTTGTTGATTTTATCGGGGATATAAACTTGGAAAAGTCGCGGGAATACTGGACGAGGCCTTCCGGCCTTCGTCCAGTATTCCCGCGACTTTTCCAAGTTTATACCCCGATAAATTCAACAAAAAGGCCATTCATTCCTATAACGAAGTTTAGTGAAACGGCCCCCAGGTGTATTGTACTTTGCCTGCCGTACTGGTCTCACTGGTGGTGCACTCCGCGCCGGCGTAAAATGTTTCGTGTCGAAATAGGCGCCGGATTCCTGACAAGTTCCCATTGAGCTACATACAGAAGATATGCATAAACACAGTTTTTGTCCAGTAACCGGCTCTTGCGTCTGTTATTAGACATAAACTGTGTTTATGTGATGGCTCTAAGTAGTTATGAGTGGCATCTCGTCCGGAAACCAGGGGCCCGTTTCAGTAAACTTTGTACGACTAAAATGTTCTTCAGTGCAAATTTCGGATCGTCTGGAAATTTTAATTGATGGATTTACATTTATTGAGCATAGGCTGCCTATGCTCAATAAATGTAAATTCATTAATGTGGTTAATGTGAAACTATCATAATTTTGTACTTCCGAACATTTTAGTCCTACGAAGTTTAGTGAAACGGGCCCCTGTTCATTTGTGGACATGAAACATTTTTGGCCAGTGCGTGACGAGCCGTCGCATCAGGATCTACACGTTTTGCAATTAATTTTCATATTTTTTTAGAAAATGGACTAGTCTGAAAATAATTTTGTGACGATTGGATTGGTCGAAAAATGAACACATCAAAATCCATTCTTGTTATTTAGGGGAAAAAGGGCTAAGAAAGGATTAATTTGGTTTAATATTCAATAATTACTGGTGTAAGATTGTGTGTTTCAGTATTGCTGTAAAATTCAACGTGAACGACAGTATCGAGGAAATGGAGGGAGAACAGGAGGAAGGACAGACACTGCAGGTAATGTCGCAACATGTGCTCCGATCTCGCGCTCAAAATTTCATAGTTTGAGCTTTTCTTAAACTTCCTGATGTCGTGACAGACCATTAAACACCAATAAACAAACTCCGTTATGGTATAATTACAGTGAATTTCCATTTTAATATCAGAGCTCCAGATAAGGTGCATATTACGCAATTATTTTAGCTAAATACGCATTGATTATCAAAAGTGAGAGTACAAAATACGCACAGCACTGAAAATACGCATTGATTTTCAAATTTATTAGTGAAAAGTCACTTTGCAGCTCAATTAAGTGAATATTTAAATTTGTTTTTATGCCACCGGGTTTCGAAGAAAAGGGTGGCATATAGTGTTTGGACCGTCCGTCTGTCCGTCTGTCTGTCTGTCTGTCAGGGGGTATAGTACGCTTTAGACACAAAGCTTATCTGGAGCTCTGTACTATTCTCAATAAAAACCTGTTTTGGCAGCATTTCAGTATCATTGTTGGAAATGATTCTAAAATGCTGCCATCGGGTGGGTGGTTGGTTGGGAGCATGCAATGGGTAAATTTAACGATGAGATTTTCTTTGTTTCTGGAATCCTGATTTTGCTGTCGTGTAGATTTTATGTCAGCTGTCTTGTTACTTTAGAGTTGAATTTGGTACCAGAGCTCCAGATAAGCTGCGTATTTGCTTCAATACCCAATTAAAATTGTCAATAATCCAATTGAAATCAGACGTAGCAAGTATCAAAAAGCAATAAAAACATTGTGGTACCTTTATCATGCTGCAGAAAACAATAAACAGACCACAAATATGGCATATTTTTCTTATTTTCCATGAAAACGCATCTTGATATTTCATTAGAATTGTCTCCAAGGGCATGTTTTCATTTTGAAGCAAACTATTGAATAATTGCTGTCTGTTGATGTGTAAACAGTTTTGTGGTTTTATTTTACCCAAATAAAATTTTGAAATACCCAATTGCTTGAGAAATGATGGAGTGACAATACTCAATTACTAATTCCTTATCTGGAGCCCTGTTATACCCATTATACAAGTAGTAATATTAGTACTAATTCTACTACTCTTAGGGAGACTGTGACTGGTGTGGTGAGCACTAGTATTATCATGTTAATCCTTAGACCGCTACTCACAACAATTGTCGTCTGCTGTTGCTTTTATATCTGGACTTATTTCTCAATAAAAACATGGTTTGACAGCACTTCAGCATCATTTCCAATGGAAATGATTCTGAAGTGCTGTCAAACCATGTTGTAAATTATTATAAAGTGCTGTCAAACCATGTTTTTGATCATATAACTGGAAAATAGAAAATAAACAGACAAAAAAATGAAGATAGCGGTCTAAGAGTTAATTATTCGATTTTCAATGAGTTGCAAATTATTTTGCCTACAATCTCACTTTTTCATAATTATAGGGCAGACCACATTTTCTGTTTTGGCAAAATTCGCCCTTTCACAAAATCAGAAGGCTCCGGCCCCTTCACAATTTCTGGAAAAAGGGTCTGAATGTTTACCTGTGAAAGGTGGTAGAGTACTTTGAGGGAGAAATTTTCAATTTTAGGATAAATTAATTATTTTTTATTATGCTGAATTTATTACATTAGTGATAATGCAATAAATTCAGTATAATAATTTTGCATACCTTTAATCATCAAATATATGCAGTTGTTAGTTCTATATGACATAATGCATTTCGGGGAAAATAAATGATTACTCCCTCAAAGTATACTTTGCTAGAAAAGTATACTTGGCAATTTTGATGAAATCGGCTCTTGTAGATGGTGTCCAAGCCAATGTTCAAAGTGCTGGTGAAGAAGAAGTCGGGCAAAGTGATGGACTTCGAATGCAGTTTCTCCAGCGATGATGATTACGAAGATCAGGAGGTCGAAGTGCAGCAGGACGGAGACAATCTAAGTGAGTTACTCCTTGGAATGCTGAATTAAGTTTTGTTGTCTGCCGTTTTTTTCTCCATTTTTCTCATCAAAAATATGCTTTGACAGCACTTTAGAATCATTTCCATTGAATTTCAAAGTGCTGTCGATCCATATTTTTATCGAGAAAGAAGGCAAATAGAAAGTAACAGCAGACGACAATTTTCGTCTGCAGCGGTCTAAGGGTTAACCCTGTCGCCCCTGAGTAACTGGTATGGACTCTTCCAAAAGACATTGCTTGGCCTTATAAAATGATACTCTTTTGTGTTGATGGGCCGTGAAGCACCATTCCATTCCAAAATACTCCCATTAATCATAATAGGGGTGTCGTAAACGATTTGTAAAAAATAAATTTATCCACAAATGGTGTAGATCTTGATGAGACGGCTCATGCTCTATACTGTAAATATTAGTAAAGATGTCTTTAATGTTGAACTGGTTAACTTGTATTCGCTTGACAATGAAATTGCGGCTTGTAAATACTTCCACGACCAGTAGGGGGATGGGTTGTGGCATAGGGTTTTAGAACACCCGACTTCCAATCACGAGATTGTGGGTACAAACCTCTTAGAAAAGCTTTCATAGTATTTCCATCCCACTGTAGCCTATTTCACCAACATTGCAAAGTATACTTATCTAGCAAAGTATACTTTGAGGGTAGAAATTTTCAATTTATTATTAATTATTATTAAACTGAATTTATTACATTATCACAGCCATTTTGGCAGTGATAATGTAATAAATTCAGTATAATAATTCTGCATACTTTTAATCATCAAGTATATGCAGTCGGTAGTTCTATATGAAATAATGCATTTCGGGAAAAATAAATGATTATTCCCTCCAAGTATACTTTGCTAGATAAATATACTTTGCAATTTTGATGAAATCGGCTACTGGTCTGTCGGTTGATACTCAAAACTGTGGTCCGGTCTCTATATGACCTTAGCTGTTGCTGCGACGTTAAAACCAATTCACTTTCCAGACGACCAGTTCTCGATCACCGAGATGACGATATACAGCGGGGACGAGGCGACCGATTCGGACTATGTCCTTAATGGCTCTACTATGGACGGCGTAAGTATACACGCGGGTCCAACTGATAATTTTGCAGTAGTCAATATTAATATTGAATTTATTTATTACAGTAGAACCTCTAAGCTGGACACCAAGAAAACACCTGTGATCTTATTTATGACGAGTTGGTCTTTTATCTCGGGTGATAATGTCTGTTCGTGATCGCATAGCATAAAACTATGGCTTAGAATGATAAAATTCCTGTCAGATTTGTAGTTTAGAGTATAATATAAATTAAAGTCTTGATTCAAAAGTACTGTCAAATCATGTTTTTGATGAGTAAAATGGCTGATAAAACAAATAGCGATAAATATCTAATTCAGCACAAAGGGTGGGTGGTTGGACAGACGAACTCGATGGTGTAAATTAACGGTGGGTTCCTCCTTAGGAATCACGATTTGCCTGGTTTGGCCATCGGGTACGTTTTTATCTTTGGCTCTTTTTGTTACCTGGGAGTTGAATTGGGTTATTGCCCATTATCAAAATATTAAGATTATTACTGATTATTCTGGTGTGGCGAGGACCTGGCATCAGATCAGGATTATTCTGATTTCAGGGCCGAATATAAGCGAGACATAGTGATCACAATGGCATCCGGGTGTCCTTGCGTCCGTCCGTGCGTGCTAACATTGGGGGTTTAGGGGCTAGGGGGAGGAGCCTAAGACAATAAAATACAATAGATTTATTCCATTAGCCCCTAAACCTATTGTAGTTTAGGGGCTATTCCTTTGATCTTTTCAAGAAAATGTTAGTCCGTCCGAAATCTGCGTTAAAGTTTTTAAATACCTTAGAAGTTTGTATAAGTTTCTGTCAAAATTTGCGTTAAACGTTTTCACATACCTACTATCTCTGTAACCGTAAGTCAGATTTGCTTGAAACTTTGTATGCTTATTAGGCATCAAACTTCAAATAAATACACTCTGAGAGACCATCAAATGCCTCGACGGGCTCGACATGCGGGCCGCGGCCATCCTCGTTTTATTGTATATATTCAGGTCTGATTTAGGGATT
The DNA here is from genome assembly GCA_029237695.1 of Conchocele bisecta. Classification (NCBI taxonomy): domain Eukaryota; kingdom Metazoa; phylum Mollusca; class Bivalvia; order Lucinida; family Thyasiridae; genus Conchocele; species Conchocele bisecta. Next base: position 29,490,940 of record CM055277.1, read on the forward strand.
TTACCCATTACCCGGCCTTAAATGACTTTAGCTGTTGATAGGCCATTAAACCTCAACAAAGAAAAACAAAAAATCAGCACAAAGGATTAAACTCCAATAATTACAGCACAAAAATATTTACACAATTCCCTAACATTTGATTGGCCCGTAGCAAGTCTCTGTCCAAAGTGTATATCCCAGTAAACTCCCATGCCAAACTACTTTCTACAGGTGTGCTGTCAATTTAAACAAATGGCTGCCGTCTGTCAAAATAAACACATTTTCTTGATGAATTTATTTCAGGAATGAATGGCCTTTTGTGGAATTTATCGGGGTATAAACTTGGAAAAGTCGCGGGAATACTGGACGAGGCTTTCCACAAAAAGGCCATTCATTCCTATAATAACCAATCCATTGCAGAATTTGTACAACTTGCTGATGGACATGCTGGATGAGCGAGGAATCACCGATGATTTCGTCTCTGACCTGATGAACATGAGCACCGCGATTGAACACAACCAGTACGTGAAATTCCTCGAGGAGCTGAAATCCACAATAAAGGAATAACAAAAATAGACAGATATTGTATGGCGTTTTCTGAGGAGAGATGATTCTGATGCGCAAGGGATATAAGTTTACCTTGTTAAACTCCCATTGATAGTCGAGACGAGCCATGATGTGATTTTGTACCCAAGAAGATCTGATGTGTGATTTTTTCATGAAAGTATTTATCAAATTTACGATATTTTCCATAAATGATGTCAAAAGTTGACAAAATCTTCATAGCAAATGTGGAATAGAATTCTGAAGTGGCTGTGAAAGTTTTGTCAACATTAGACATCATGTACAGAATGTATCACCGTTTCTCATTAACCCTTGCAATGCTGAATTAAATTTTGTCGTCTGCTGTTTATGCCATTTTTATTCCATTTTTATCAACAAACACATAGTTTGGCAGCAATTTAGAATCATTTCCAATGGAAATGATTCTAAAGTGCTGTCAAACCATGTTTTTATTAAGAAAGAAGACAAAATATAGAACAGCAGACGATAGTTTACGTTTCCCACATTCTAAGGGTTAACTTTTCTTGAAAAATTGTACATATTCTTAGGTACAAAATGACACGTCTCGTCCCAACTGAACAATCTATTGACATGCATTATAACTTTTCTGACTAGAGTTTATTTGATATAAAGCCCCTTTTGATGCCCGAGTCTGAAGGGGTCTTAAACTCCAATTAATATTCGACAGATGCAAATCATAGACGCTGTACTTGTTTTCTGACGAGAGGTTATGACAACAAAAGAACCCTTCTGTAGCCTATTTCACCAACATTGCAAAGTATACTTTTCTAGCAAAGTATACTTTGAGGGAGTAATCATTTATTTTTCCTGAAATGCATTATGTCACATAGAACTAACGACTGCATATATTTGATGATTAAAAGTATGCAGAATTATTATACTGAATTTATGACATTATCACAGCCAAAATGGCTGTGATAATGTAATAAATTCAGTATAATAAAACATAATAAATTTATCCTTAAATTGAAAATTTCTCCCTCAAAGTATACTTTGCTCGATAAGTATACTTTGCAATGTTGGTGAAATAGGCTACTGATGCGTGACCAGTGCTGATCCTCATGTATAGGGCTTTTCTGCAGTTGAAATGATTGGTCACAGCGCTTGTTGAGTGGTTAACAGAACCTCAACAAACGTATTTAAAATGCCATGGGTTGCTAGTTATAAAACTTGACTTTCTAATGTCGTAGCTGTCGGTTTTGTAATTAGCTTGTTTCTATTTGTTACATGTGTACATTGAAACCGACTGAAAGGAGATCATTGCTACGAGTCGTACAAATAAGTAACTTAAGACATAATCACGAGTATTCTAACTTCCCCCAGTCCTACAATAGGCCAGTTTTATAACTAGTTTACCGAACTTGGAAAATCACAGGTTACTTCCCTTACCAGGCCGTTAAACAGCGTTAAATCAAATCCTTAACCCTTACACTGTTATCTTATTTTTTTGTCGTCTGCTGTTTATTTTCTATTTTCCATTTTAGTGATGTCAAACCATGTTTTTATTGAGAAATAAGGCACACTATAAAAGCAACAGCAGACAATTGTTGTGTGTAGCAATCTAAGGGTTAACCCATAGAACGTGGGAAACAAAAATTGTCGTCTACATATTTTGCCTTTTTTCTCAACAAGAACAAGGTTTGACAGCACTTTAGAATCATTTCCAATGGAAATGATTCTGAAGTGCTGTCAAACCATGTTTTTGTTGAGAAATATAGAAAATAAAAATAAATAGCAGACGACATTTAATTCACCATTGTAAGGGTTAAAAGAACCTCCTGGGCGTCATCAAAACGATAAATTCCGCCATTTCTAACATGAAATATACCTGTGGAGTGCCTTGTGCTTTTGCAAGTTTGGTAACCTATTTATATGGTTGGTCTATAGAAAGGAGCATTTTCTTGAAATATACTCATAAAATCGACACTTCAATTGAACAGCTTGGGCTTGGGACAAGATTTAGTATTACGAGCCAGGGGCCCGTTTCACAAAACTTTGTACGACTGAAATGTTCCTAAGTGCAAATTTAGGATCGTCTGGAAATTTCAATTGATGAATTTACATTTATGGAGCATATGCAGCCTATGCTCAAGAAATGTAAATCCAATGATTGTTTACAAGAAAACATTGTCAGGGACTGAAAATAGCAGATTTTACCAGCTGGTCCGGAAACTAACGAGGAAAAAAAGTGAATGGTCTGAGAATTTTTTTTGAAGGTCCAAGAGGATATTCGCTAGAAAACGGTAGAAATATGTGTCCGTTTCGTGCGAAATGACTCCTCACACCATGTGTAAATCATTGACTGTCGCCATAAATTATTGTACAACGGGGTTCCTTCCCACTGGTCCTTAAATTCCTGGAAAGTCATGTTGAGGAAAGTTCAGTGCAATTTTGTGATTTCAAGCCAAACAATTTGGTGTAGGAAGGGCACCCGACACCAAATCAGGATTTTGTAAATTCAGTGTTGAATTACTTCTCTCCCCAACACAGGTGTATTTCAGGCTTGAAATGGCTAGTTATGAGTCGATAAGCCGTAAAACACCGTTTCATCAGCATCATCCACGCAAATATGGGTCCTTGAATTTCTAAAACGGGTCCTTGAAAGTCATGGAATTTGGTCTTCCCAAAAGAGTGGGAACCCTGGTATAAGACGATAATCAGAACGGATTTAGCACCACCACTGAATGATGATCACAATTTCAATTTTATCACGGGTCTGGCGGACTTGTTTGTAAAATACAAAGGTCCGACATTAAAATATGCAGGTCCAGGACCTTCGACGAGTGCTATTTTCAGGTCCTGATTGTTAATGTGAAATTACAGACCCATCATAATTTTGCACTTACATTTTAGTTGTACAAAGTTTAGTGAAACGGGGCCCCAAGATCATCTGGGTCTACATTGTCTGCAAACATTGGATTTCAGCCTGTAGAGTCGAGTCGGATGTTATCGATTGGTTCAAATTAGGAACAAAACACGTTCATTATAGTGCTGTAATTACTGTGTTACTGTGTTGTTGACATTAATGTCTTTTCATGTTTGTGTATTAAATTATCAATGTCACGAGTTGATCTATCTGGGAATTTATCCCTCCTACCCTTAAAGAAGTGGCATAGACTCTTCCGGATGTATTTTCAGACTACTCTATTTACTAGAATATGGTAAATTTTGTACAAAAAGCGAAAACATTCACAAATAGTGCAGATCTGTATGTGCCGTCTCCACACGGTTTGCAAACATTAGAGGTATGTGTTGAAAGCGGCTGTTGTGGTTTTGGACTAGATATAAAACATTATACTTGGAAGAGACGTTTTTAAGTCAACTTTGCGATCTGAACAGTGGTGCAGCCAGGATGGGTACCCAGGGTGTCCGGTTTAGACAGGTTTCATGGTAAATCAGACAGATGACTACTTCAATACAAGCGAGTCCGATTATCGGACTTGTGATCATGAACAGACATTGTAGGCAAATGGCAGTGAAGCATATCGAAGTTGTCCAACTTTTCTCGGTGTCTGGTTCGTGTATTCAACTGTCGTGAAAATTAAAACTTTGAAAGGACTACAATCAAGGAAATTGTAGGTAGAATATAGGGTTAACTGTATTGTAATTTTCAAATTTGCGGCATATATCGGAAAATGATAGGTCAGAAAATCTGTTTAAACATGTTTTCCGACCTATCATTTTCCGATACACGCCGCAAATTTCAAAATTACAATGCGGTTAACCTATTTCTAATGCACTCCTTTACTACTGGCGTAGGAATACATATTGAAATAATTTGCGACTGTTCATCAACAATGATATACCTGTAAAGTATGACCATCGACCAATCAGATTGCGTGATATTTATAGAGTGCATTAGAAATCAATGTTTTCCTCACACATCCCTTTTCAAACTATTCACAATTTGACCTGGCTACACCACTGCTGATTTCATTGGTGTTGAACGGGTATCTGGTCGATTCCACTAAGTTTGTTCAACTGTCCATGGCATGCTCCCACCTGCCACCCACTTATTAAAAAAACAAATCGTAAATCGACAGCAGACGACCATTTACGTTTTCCGCATTCTAAGGGTTAATTACTGCACTCATGTATGGTCTATGTTCCCAGACGACTGCCGGTATACAGTATCTTGATCTGTAGTCGATTTCACCAAAAGTGCAAAGTATACTTTAATATCTATACTTCCATATAGAACTAACGACTGCATATATTTGATGATTACAAGTATGCAGAATTATTATACTGAATTTATTACATTATCACAGCCAAAATGGCTGTGATGATGTAATAAATGAAGTATAATAAAAATTAATAAATTTATCCTTAAATTGAATTTTTTTCCCTCAGAAAGTGTTATTTGCAATTTTGGTGAAATCGGCTACTGTAGCCAGCAGCAAATTAGGATTTCTGGTATACAATTGTTTTATTATAATAACATGTAAAGGATATATGAAGGTGATCTACCGAGTAATAGAAGTTGAACTAAGCAGTATAGAAGCTCATTAATGGCAGATGACCGTATAGAAGCAGATTAATGGCATTTTACAGCATGCTAACAGCTTGGTAACTTTCGGCCGGATTAACAGGGTTGAAGGATACCACAATTCACCTTTACAGAATGGGCGAAAATCTGAACTGAATATTAACAGAAGAAAAATCTTGTAATCCTATTTAATAGGGGAAAGGGGCCCAAGTGACTGCTATCTTAATTGTTTGTAGTCTGCCGTTTATTTTCAATTTTTATCATCAAAAACATGCTTTGACAGCACTTTAGAATAATTTACAACATGCTTTGACAGCACTTCAGAATCATCATGGGAAATGATTCTGAAGTGCTGTCAAACCATGTTTTTATTGAGAAACGAGGCAAGATATAAAAGCAACAGCAGACGACAATTGTTGTGAGTAGCGGTCTAAGGGTTAATGTAATATATGAAGATCGAATAATGAGTAACGGATTTAGACAGAAGTCGTAAAGTGATATAGAAGCAGAAAGATGTTAAAAACATGAAAAGGTAATGTGGCTGAACAGTAAAACAAGCATTTGATGATGAGTTGTGGATTCATCACGGAATGAACGAGGACCATCGGAGGAATGCGTGTGCAATATCAAGAGGTACAAGCCTCAGGGAGTCTACACGCAGACGGGTCAACGGGGTCGTGTCCGAGGGGGGTAAATCCTAACTTCAGAACTCAATATTTACAATCAAAATATATATTCAGTCCTGAAATTAGAACAACCTGATCTGGTGCCAGGCCCTCGCCACACCAGCATCATTTATCCCATCCCCTAAAAGTAATAGGAGTAGCGCTAATCTTTCTTTTATATATGGGGCATAGCCTGTCTCAACTCTCACATACAAGAAAGCCAAAAATGTACATGAGGGCCAAATCCGGTATAGTGGGTTCCGGAAAGTATGAACCCAATCGTTAAGCCAGTTTAGTCGCCTTTTACGACAAGTAATGGCTACTGCAGCACTATTCTCAGGATCAGTTGATCCCGCCCCGGTGCCTGCACGGGGCATTGTCTTGAACAGACGTTGTTATTGGCAGTTAATGTAACGTATCTAAATTAAGCTGAACTAACTTTCCTGTCTCGGGTTTACAGGGGTTCTACTGTATACATGTTTTATGCCATAATAATGAACAAGCACCTTCAGAAAATTGCACACCCAATCAATGGTTGACAATTAAACTACAATATTTAAATGAAATCTAAATCTGATATTTTATGATCATCTCACAATAACATACGGCCTGTTGGCACACATAATATGCCCCGATTGCATATTGAAGAAAACCAATTATTTTCTGTAAATGACGTCAAAGATTGACGACAGTTTCAGAACAAATCTATTCCGCATTTGCTTTGAGCATTTCGTCAACTTTCGACGCCATTACAGAATATCGTAAATTTTGTCAATATTTTTCATGAGATATCGTACATCATCTTTGGTACAAGATCGCATGGCTTGTTTCACATAGAGACGCGACCTCGGTTTAACTACGCTGAATTAAATGTTGTCGTCTGCTGGAAATGTTTTATTTTCAATATGTCAAAACCAGTTTATTGTTAAGAATTAAAGCAAAAATGAAAAACAGCAGACGGCAATTTCCGTCAACAGCGTAGGAAGGGTTAAGGTCTACACGAAGAACAAAAGCAATAACAAAAGCACACCCAGGTGAGCTAATAATATAAATGACAAAACTTTACATTTACAACAATATTTACACCCTTCAACTTTTTGTCCGCTTTTTATATAATAATTTAAATTTTTCTCCATAAAACGTGCTTTGTTTGCAAACGGGATTTGTCTGTTTCATCTGTTTTTTGTTTTTGAGAAATAACACATTTAACCCTTTCAACCCCATGTAACTGGAATGGACGGAGATATGTTATTTTTCCACCCAATCCAACTGTCACAAATGATTTTCGGACCAGTCTATTTATAAACCGGGTGTTTTTTCCCCAAAAAAAACCCCGAAAATAACTCGTTATGAGCCGGCTCATTTGGATCTACGCTGTTTGCAAACATCATAAAGAGCTCTGTCGTGTTGAAAGGGTTGATATGGAGAGCAAAGTGCACACAACAATTTGTTTCCTCTACTTCTGCCCCATCCTCTGGTATTTGAGGATTTTCTGCTGGATTTTTAGCGCTGTAGCCTGAAGTTCATCGTCGGGGAAAATCTCCAACGCTTTTAGAACGTGTATCTGTGCTTCCTCGAATTGCTTCTGTCGGCAATACGCCCTGCAAGATAGTAAAAAAAAATAGAAAATGTGTTCATAGAACACGGATGCCCCACATATCGCTTTGATAATAAATGAGGCCAAATTGCAAGTGAATTTTTTTTACCTAAGCGTTAAAGTTTTTGAAGCACCAAGTATGTGACCTTGACCCTGGGCTTGGCAAGGCAGGACGAACGTGGATTTAGCACAGGGCGGTAGAGGACCATTAGAGCAATGCGTATATGAAGTATGAAGCTGATCCGTGAAAGGAAACAGAAATTATAAGATATTTACCTGAGCATTAAAGTTTTTGAAGCACCAAGTATGTGACCTTGACCCTGGGCTTGGCAAGGCAGGACGAACGTGGATTTAGCACAGGGCGGTAGAGGACCATTAGAGCAATGTGTATATGAAGTATGAAGCTGATCTGTGAAAGGAAACAGAAATTACAAGATATTTACCCGAGCGTTAAAGTTTTTGAAGCACCAAGTATGTGACCTTGACCCTGGGCTTGGCATGGGCAGGACGAATGTGGATTTGGCACAGGACAGTAGAGGACCATTAGAGCAATGCGTATATGATGTATGAAGCTGATCCGTGAAAGAAAACAGAAATTATAAGATATTTACCCCGACGAGTTAAAGTTAAAGTTTTTGAAGCACCAAGTATGTGACCTTGACCCTGGGCTTGGCGGGGGCAGGACGAACGTGGATTTGGCACAGGACAGTTGAGGACCATTAGAGCAATGCGTATATGAAGTATGAAGCTGATCCGTGAAAGAAAACAGAAAATATAAGATATTTACCTGAGCGTTAAAGTTTTTGAAGCACTAATTATGTGACCTTGACCCTGGGCTTGGCGGGGGCAGGACGAACGTCGATTTGGCACAGGACAGTAGAGGACAATTAGAGCAATGCGTATATGAAGTATGAAGCTGATCCGTGAAAGGAAACAGAAAATTATAAGATATTTACCGGAGCGTTAAAGTTTTTGAAGCACCAAGTATGTGACCTGGACTCTGGGCTTGGCAGGGGCAGGACGAACGTGGATTTGGCACAGGGCGGTAGAGGACCATTAGAGCAATGCGTATATGAAATATGAAGCTGATCCGTGAAAGAAAACAGAAATTATAAGATATTTACCTGCACGTTAAAGTTTTTGAAGCACTAAGTATGTGACCTTGACCCTGGGCTTGGCGGGGGCAGTACGAACGTGGATTTGGCACAGGACGGTAGAGGACCATTAGAGCAATGTGTATATGAAATATGAAGCAGATCGGTCGAAGGATGAAGAAATTACGAGACATTTACCCGAGCGTTAAAGTTTTGTGACGGATGGACGGACGGACGGACAAGGGTAACACTAAATGCCCCCTCCACTATCGTGGTGGGGTATAAAAAGTGAATGGGTTTAACATCCCACCAACAGCTAGGGTCATATAGAGACGGGACCACAGTTTAAAGTCTCATCCGACAGACCAGTGGGATGGAAATACTATGAAAGTATTTTTGAAGCCGAAGGCGAGGTTTGAACCCACAACCTCCGGATTGGAAGTCGGGTATTCAAACTGCAAGAGTGATTGGATTTGTATGTCCATTCAACAGCAAGGTCCTACACAGATGGGAGTATTATACATTTACAGAAAAATATATATTCAGCCCTGAAATTAGAATAACCTGACCACACCAGTCACAGCATCATCCCAAAAGTAATATAATTCGAACAAATTATATTACTGGTACTTTTCTAATGGGTATAACCGGATTCAACTCCCATGTACCAGAAAGCCAAAAATGTACCCGAGGGTCAAAGCAGGGATATCGGAATTGAATTTTATTCCGATAAGAATGAAACCAGTTGTACCCTTCGCAGGCTCCCAACCAATCGCCCACAGCACTGGAAGACGGTGTCCTAATCTGGTGCCAGGCACCCTTGCTACACAGGAGCAGACTGATCAGGATATTCAATTTAATGTTAATTATAAGTCACATCACATTTTTTTTATCAGCCTATTGACAGCCTACATGTGGCCGTGACTGGAGAAAAGGGGCTGATGGTTTATATGTTCGCCATTCCATCAATGAAACGCCTCTCATGCTTCCTAACGAACAATATAGATCACTACCAGGCTACACGACTGTGCTTGGTCAAAAAACATATAAGCCCCATTTCTCCAGTAGCCGATTTTATCAAAATTGCAAAGTATACTTATCTAGCAAAGTATACTTTGAGGGAGTAATCATTGATTTTTCCGATATGCATTATTTCATACAGAACTAACAATTGCATATATTTGATCATTACAACTATGCGGAGTTATTATACTGAATTTATTACATTATCACAGCCAAAATATGGCTGTGATAATGTAAAAAAATCAGTATAATAACAAGAAACGAGGCAAAGCCACGAAGGCCAGGTTTTTTCCAAGCATAGACACTTGGATAACATAATTATACCCACTTTTTGTAGACTAGATGGCCGTGGCCTGCATGTCGCGCCTTGGGGCAAGGCATGGACACTAAAAAAATAGATATAGTAGATGGAAAAACTTTAACCAAAAAACTTTAACCGGACGTACGGACGGACGTATGCCAAAATGCCGACGATATCACGCTTTCCGCAAGTGGGCGCGACAATGATGATAAACACCCATGTGAAGTATCAAGGTAATGGGTGAAGCAGTTGCAGAGATATAGTACACAAAAAAAATTAAACAAAAAAATTCAAAGTAATTTGACCTTGACATTGGGCACAGGGGCAGCACGGTTGGGGGTAGAATGAAAATATGGATGATGATAAACACCCATGTGAAGTTTCAAGGTAATGGGCGAAGCAGTTGCAGAGATATAGTATAACGAAAAACTTTTAACCAAAAACCTTTAACCAGACGTACGTTAAAAAGTTAATGTTGAAAATGGCTACCGGTAAGTCAATTACGTAGAAATAATAGGTGAAGGTAAAAAAAATGGTCACATGTTGGATAGTTGTATGTGGTAGGCACCCCTTGGTTATGAAGCTGCGAAAGTTTGGTGGTCCTAGGTGGTACAGTACCAAAGAAATGGACTTAAACACGAAAACTTAACATCGTAAACGCGAAAACTTAACATTGAAAATGGCTAAGTCGACTGCGTGGAAAAAAGGGGTCAAGTTCAAAAAAAGGTAACATGTTGGATAGTGATATGTGGTGGGCACCCCTTGATTATGAAGCTGTGAAAGTTTGGTGGTCCTAGGTGGTACAGTAACAAAGAAATGGACTCAAACACAAAAACTTAACATTGATTGTGGACGCCGCCCACCCGCCCGCCCCCCCGGCTTTCGCCAATCCAATAACCTGGATTTTTTCTCTCAAAAAAACCTGGCTAAAAATTAATAAATTTATCCTAAAATTGAAAATTTCTCCCTCAAAGTATACTTTGCTAGGAAAGTATACTTTGCAATGTTGATGAAATAGGCTACAGACACAGCCAGATATGTACTCGTATAAGAAATGTGATTTCGTGACTTATAAATAACATTAAATTGAATATCCACATAATCTACACTGGTTATGCGTGTCCCACATTCCTATTGATCAAGGTCTGTTTCATCAGCTGGCTGTCTATTGTTTGTGAGAGTCTCATGTTATCATGGAGTATGCTTATCCTTATGGAGTTAGCCCCCTTCATCCACTGACTATTCTTAGGCCAACTCACCTTCCATCTTCAACCAATTTGTTGTATCTCATCTGTTCCTTCATTGTCAGCGAACTGAAGTCTGAAAATTAAAATATGAATACAAAATCATTTACTTTTGATTTGATTTACGACAGGGCTCCAGATAAGGAATTAATAATCGTGTATTTTCACTCCATCGTATCTGAAGCAATTGGGTATTGGGTAAAATAAAATCACACTACTGTTTACACATCAACAGACAGCAATTATTGAATAGTTTGCTTCAAAATGAAAACATGTCTTGGCATTTCATTAGAATTGTCTCCTTGGAGACAATTCTAATGAAATACCAAGATGTGTTTTCATGGAAAATAAGAAAAATATGCTATATTTGTGGTCTGTTTATTGTTTTCTGTAGCATGATAAAGATACCTCAAATTTTTAATTGCTTTTTGATACTCACTACTTCTGATTTCAATTGGGTTTTTGGCAATTTTAATTGGGTATTTAGACAAATACGCAGCTTATCTGGAGCTCTGGGAGTAGCAAAAAAGTAGTTCATACCCCATGTAGGGGTATTCATACTCCATATAGGGGTATACAGCGTGAAATGTGAAATTGAGAAAATAATTTTCCATCATTAAAATTGTGTATCCTCGGAAAAGTGAAATAAAGAAAAGTATTTTCCATCAATAAATCGTCTATCCTCGGAAATTTGAAACAAGGAAATGAAATAAATCGTCTATCCTCGGAAATTTGAAACAAGGAAATGAAATTTCCATCAGTAAAAGCGTGTATCCTCGGAAATTTGAAATAAGAAAAATAATTTTCCATCATTAAAATTGTGTATATCTGAAATGTGAAATAAGGAAAAGTATTTTCCATCAATAAATCATCTATCCTCGGAAATTTGAAACAAGGAAATGAAATTTCCATCAATAAAAGCATGTATCCTCTGAAATGTGAAATAAGAAAAAGAATTTTCCATCAATAAAATTGTGTATATCTGAAATGTGAAATAAGGAAAAGTATTTTCCATCAATAAATCGTCTATCCTCGGAAATTTGAAATAAGGAACATAATTTTCCTTATTTTATATTTCTGAGGATGCATAATATTAATATTATTGATGGAAAATCAATAACGTGTATCCTGAATGTGAAACAAAGAAAATAATTTTCCAACAATAAAATCAGGTATCCTCGGAAATGTGAAAAAAGGAAAATAATTTTCCATCAATAAAATAATGCGTACCTTGAGTATCGTCTTCGTCTTCGTCATCTTCATCCTCCTCCTCAGCATCGGAATGTTCCTCGACAGATTCATCATTCAACTCTGCATCACCATTTGCTAGCCCACTCTGTCCACTAGTTTCACTATCATCACCGGTCACTTCATCTACATCACTACCTGCATCTATATCATCATCAACTTCATCTAAATCATTGTTAACTTCAGGATCTATATCATCGCTACTTCCATCTATATCATCATTAACTTCATCTATACCATTATCGTTATCATCAGCCATGTCATCTTGCTGACTAGTATTGCACGTTTCTGTATTTTCCGTTTCACGATCTTCATCGTCAAACTCCTCACCTTCTGGTTGTTCTGTTGTATCTTCAGAATTCTCCTCTTCCATTTCAACACTGTCATGTTCTCCATCAGAATCATCGTCATCATTATCAGATTCCTCAACACCAACATTACCATGATCGTCAGATTCATTTCCCTCAGATATATCACCTTTTTTATAATGACCAGCATTTTCATTTTCTTCATTATACGATTGCTCAATACCTTCATGATTATCCACAGCTGATTCAGGATTCTCAGTATCACTGTCCTCATCATCAACTTCTTTGTCCGATTCATCAACATCAGCCTCTTTATCATTCACACTATCCTCTAATGTTTTACCTTTGTCACGATATTCGTCTACAGCTTCATTGGTTTTATCATTAACATCATATATATGTGTTTCATCGGCATCATTTTCATCTATATTTGAATCATCATCAACATCATCATCTTCATCTGAACTTATAACCCTTCTACGACAAGCCACAGACCTCCTTGATTTTTTCTTCACTCTATGGACAGGACTATCTAAATCTGGAAGCGAAAAATTCTCCAAATCATCAGCCCCAGACAGCGAATTGTTCAAACTCTTCTCCAAAATGTGTTTTATCTGCATAACTGTATCAGGCTTTTTCGCAGAGTTTTCACGACTCCGATAACTTGAATTTAGAATTTCTTCATCATCAGACAGGCCGATGTTTTCGTCTTGATTTGTCAAGTTAACAACACTCTCTTCCAAAATCGACTCCGCTAGCGCTTCATTATCTGTCAAATCTTCATTTATCACAGAATTTTCTACACTACCAGTACGCGGATAACTGGGATAATTTGACGGAGAATCGGGAACAGCGGTTTTGCATAGAAACCGGGACCCAGGCTCGCTATATGTCGGCGAATCTTGAACAAATGTCTGTGCCAGTGGGTCAGACACTGACATACCCGACGATGAACTGTGGGAGGATGAATGTGATTGATTATGAACGTCAGGGCTATCGGTCAAACCCAGGAGCATGGTCGCGTCCAGTCTCGCAGCAAACCCTCGCTGTTTGGTACCAGACCCACCAACACCGAACATATTCAACTTCTGAAGATCAGTTTGAACAAGTGGACGTGAAGGGTCTGGAGATATACAGATCTCCTCGACCAGAACTTTCTCATGCTTAGGAGTTTTTGGGGTGTTTGAAACAAGTTTTCGCGGCGATTTTCCGACCAGAGGGGATTTGAATGTTCCGTGTGCCGGGCTAACATTGGACGATGGCATTTCTTGAAGTGGCCGACGGAAAGACGTCGGTGATTCCATGGAATCAAGGCCAGCTTCATCCTTAATGTACTGAACTAGGTCTGGCTTCATGTTAATCTGGCCTGGTGACTTGGTTTCTACCGTAACCTGTAAATGGGCAATTCATGTATTTATTTAATGGTGCTTAACAGCCTGTCAGCAGCTATGGTCATTTTAGGCCGGGTTACCGCGGTCGAATCCCATATTCACTTGTACAGATGGGCGGAAAATCCCAAAATCAAAACTGATTATGCCGAAGGTCACAATATACGCCCGTCGAGGCAAGGCCAGTCAACAAGGGGAGACAAATAACTGAAAACCATGTATACCGAATTTGGTTATGATCCGTCAAGTAGAGTTATTGACAAGGGTACAGAGTCCGAAAATTAAAAATGGCCACCAAGGGGAGTACATCATTGGAAATTTTTGAAGAGCAATAGGCTTCTTCGTCTTGCCGTGATAAGCATGTATACCGAATTTGGTATTGGGTGGACAAGGCTACTGAGTGCGAAAATTAAAACTGGGCGGCAAAAGTCCACAATCAATAGAATTAGTACTAATGTTATTATTTTGTAAAAAGGGCAAATGTATCATAATAACTATGTAATATATACAGGTCCATCGATAATCCCTAGAACAGACTGTTTGATTTGTATTACTTAGAAAGGGTTAGTTTTGTTCCAACTCGGACAATACTTACAATGTAGATCCAGAGGAGACGGCTCACTATGAGCCCTAAGAGCCCTCTCCTCTGAATCTACATCATTTGTAAATATCAACATAGTGGTCTGCACCAGGGCTTCTAAAATTTTCAGTTTAACGGTTCTGGACCGATTTTTGAACTCTCAGACCGATTGAGATTTGAAAACTAGTCTTAAAAATCTGTCCGAGAAAAATTGCCAGTCGGCTGCTATTTCGCTATAAACCTTGTAAATTTACTGTTTTTGACCACCAAGTAATGTCCATTTTATGACACATATCCGCGGGCCATATCCATGTTAAACCAGTGTGTACTCGCTGTGTATTCATTTTCTCCTAGTATCGATTTTTCTTAACACACGCGTGGTGGACAGGTGTATACCAGCTTAGTGACTTAAATAGACTGGCTTCAGCGTAAAGATACGAGAGTTCATAAACTCGCCATTTCTGATGATGTTAAAATAAAATAAAGAAACCATGCACTGTGTTTATCTGTGTTCGTAATATTTAACCCCAAGTAACTGACACGGACTATCGGCCCAGGCTATTCGATATTAAGTTAGTAACTGTTACATTACGCTGTATTAGGGGTCATTTGTGTGTATATAAAATGTACATGATCGTAGGAATGCCGCAGATCCTGATGAGCCGGCTCACGTGATCTACAATTCGCGAACATTTTGATAAACGACAAGGTACGTCTGTCGTGTTAAAAGCGTGACTCATTAGGGATCAATTGAAGTCCTAAATCACACCGCCGATGTACTATGAACTCGATCTGAGGGTTAAAGAAACATCGAATGTTAATTCAATCGTACAAATTAATTGTTTATCACGTAATTAAATTTAATTGATGTGTCTGCAGCTAGCTAAATTAGGCCGACAATTAATTATGAAATGGGTGTGAACAGTGATAATAGCATAATTAGCAATGAATTACGAGTTGGGTATATAACGCATTTTTTTGTCTATGTTGTCCGTCATTCGATTATTATTGAAATGGCACAACAAACTATTTTGTCGTTATTCACCAAGACAACTTACCGGCTTGAAACAAGAGGGCCATGATGGCCCTAATTCGCTCACGTGACTCCATGAACACCAGAGGAGAATGTGACATTGAGTTCATGTGTTTTAAGCGATGACTCTCATTTTACCAAATCTGAAAATGCTTCACCCAAGGATCTTAACTTACTACATGTATGAAGTTTGGCCAGCATCGGCATTGTGGTTCCTCAGAAAAAGACGTTCAAAATCTCGAATAAATGGACCTTTTGGCGGCCATCATGGATGACATAATGATCCGATTCCGACAAATATTGCACCAGAGCAATCGCCTTATCGATACCTTCAATTTGATATATGACATGAGCATATTCGGTCAAAAATAAAATTTGACCCCACGGGCCACGCCCATTTTTGACCTCGGGGTCACCATTTTAACACCTTTGAAAGAGCATTCTACATCGATCATTCCTACCAAGTTTCGTCGAAATCTGGCTGGCGGTTCATGAGAAGAAGATTTTTTTTAAGAATTTGTGCTATTTTTAGACGGCGGCCATCTTGGATTAGCGACGACCTCCGTTTCAACAAATTTGAAAAGGCTTCACCCATGGACCATAACTGTGAAGTTTGGCCACCATGGGCCAAGCGGTTCGTGTGAAATTTTTTGGCGGCCATCTTGGATGACATGACCATCCAATTTCGACAAAAAATGTACCAGAGCGATCGCCTCTTTGATACCTTCGATTTGGTATAGACATGACCATATTCGGTCAAAAATAAAATTTGACTCCAATTTGACCCCACGGGCCATGCCAAT
This sequence comes from Conchocele bisecta, assembly GCA_029237695.1. Classification (NCBI taxonomy): domain Eukaryota; kingdom Metazoa; phylum Mollusca; class Bivalvia; order Lucinida; family Thyasiridae; genus Conchocele; species Conchocele bisecta. The sequence continues at coordinate 29,507,277 of CM055277.1, forward strand.
TTTTGACCCCGGGGTCACCATTTTAACAAATTTGAAAAGAGTATTGTACATCGATCATTCCTACCAAGTTTCGTCGAAATCCGGCAAGCGGTTCATGAGAAGAAGATATTTTAAGAATTTATGCTATTTGTAGACGGCGGCCATCTTGGATTAGCGATGATTCTTACCAAGTTTCGTCAAAATCCGGCAAGCGGTTCATGAGAAGAAGATATTTTAAGAATTTATGCTATTTGTAGATGGCGGCCATCTTGGATTAGCGATGATTCCTACCAAGTTTTGTCAAAATCCGGCAAGCAGATCATGAGAAGAAGATATTTTAAGAATTTATGCTATTTGTAGACGGCGGCCATCTTGGATTAGCGATGATTCCTACCAAGTTTCGTCAAAATCCGGCAAGCGGTTCATGAGAAGATATTTTAAGAATTTTGCTATTTGTAGACGGCGGCCATCTTGGATTAGCGATGACCTCCATTTTAACAAATCTGAAAAGGCTTCACCCATTGACCATAATTTTTAAGTTTGGCTACCATGGGCCAAGCGGTTCGAGTGAAGAAGAATTTTGAAATCTCTGATAAAAGAACGACCTTTTGACCTTTCGGTGGCCATCTTGGATGACATAACCATCCAATTTCGACAATAAATGCACCAGAGTGATCGTCTCGTTGATACCTTTGATTTGATATATAACAGGACCATATTTGGTCAAAAATAAAATTTGACCCCAATTTGACCCCACGGGCCACGCCCATTTTTAGCCCCAGGGTCACCATTTTAACAATTTTGAAAGAGCACTGTACATCGATCATTCCTAGCAAGTTTCATCTAAATCCGGCTAGCGGTTCATGAGAAGAAGATTTTTTAAGAATTTATGCTATTTTTAGACGGCGGCCATCTTGGATTAGCGATGACCTCCCTTTTTACAAATCTGAAAAGGCTTCACCCATGGACCATAACTTTTAAGTTTGGCTACCATGGGCCAAGCGGTTCATGTGAAGAAGAATTTTGAATCTCTAATAAAAGATCAACCTTTTGACATTTCGGCGGCCATCTTGGATGACGTAAACATCTGATTTCGACAAAAAAATGCACCAGAGTGATTGCCTCGTTGATACCTTCGATTTGATATATGACATGACCATATTCGGTCAAAAATCGATCATACCTACTAAGTTTTGTCGAAATCCGGTTGGCGGTCCATGAGAAGATTTTTTGAAGAATTTGTGCTATTTTTAGACGGCAGCCATCTTGGATTAGGTAATGACGTCATTTTAACAATTTTGTAATCCCCCTACCTAAGGACCATGACCATAAAGTTTGGTGACTATAGGCCGAATGGTTACCGAGGAGAAGACGTTTGAAAATGTTCACTGACGACGACGACAGACACATTGCGGTAACAATAGCTCACTCTGGTGAGCTAAAAACGAAACAAGACACAGACTTGTAAAACTTTAATTTATTTTAGTCTACTGAAAATTTACCTGCAATCAATCGGCATCACGATTCGTCTGTGTCGTTTCGCATTTTGTCCGTCTTTGCGCTATTTAGGCACACCAAGCGACCCGGTGCACATAATTTTGTCCACTTTTGTTGTTTATAAACACAATTTATTTATCACAATACAACATTTATCCCATTATTTCTAGTACTTTGTTTGAACTTCGAAATTTTAGTCAAAAGTTTGTGGGGGGGGGGGGGGGGTCTGGTCTGCTCCGACAATGGCCGACAGTGTTACGTCTGGACTCTGGACCGATTGGCATTCTGAAATTTTAGAAGCCCTGGTCTGCACTGTGAAAAGAGGTCAATTCAGATGATGTTTGGTTATGATCTGACTAAAGGATCTGGAGATATTCAATATTTGGACGTAATTTTGATGCCTACGACGACGACGTGGGCGAGATAAAAACTTTATGAGCATACGTTTCAAATCTGAATGTTACCTGGTTGTCCAGCTCTTCATTGACGGATATGTCCAGTCGCGTGAGGTCAATAGCCTCGGTATCCATGGCAGCAGGTTGTTTCCACGGTGACGTAAGGTCAATATCAGGTCGCTTATCGGGCGTGTTAGTGATTTCTATAGGCTCGTCTGGATCTTGCAGCTCTGGCTTTATATCTGTAATAAAAATAAATCTGTAACACTGATGGATGTACCGCACAAACACTTTTACACAAACTTCTAAGTAATTTGACCTTGGGCCTGCATGGGTGGGCTATTGAATGAAAATATGGATGCTGATAAACAAGTATATGCAGTTTCAAGTCAAGGGTTGCAGCAATAATAGGTACCCGAAAAATTAAAATCGGACGGACGGACAGCAGTTTACCATAATACGGGCGAAGCAAAACGACACAAATATTGACCTTATTTTATCATTTTGATGACTTTTGTGAAAATGTTGGTGTCCTTGCATCCGACTATTCATTTGGATAATTATTTTGTTATTAGGACTGATCAGATTTATAATATAACTGTGTCAATTACCATTACTTCAACTAGACATTATGTATGTAAAACATGGATATGACCCCGTAGCATACTGGGGCCGTTTCACTAAACGTCGTACAACAAAAATATTCGTAAGTGCAAATTTAGGATTGTCTGTAAATTTCAATTGATGGATTTACATTTATTGAGCATAGGCTGCAATAGCAGCCTATGCTCAATAAATGTAAATCCAATAATTGTTTACAAGAAAACACTGTTAACGTGAAATTTAGAGACCATCATAATTTTGCACTTAAGAACATTTTAGTCTTACGAAGTTTAGTGAATCGGGCCCCTGGACTCTAACTGGAGAAACTCTTACAAACTTTTCAACATAAATGTACACGGACAGACATACGGATGGACGGAACCTCAAGAGCAACAAAGTATGGCCCCCTTGCTATCGCATAGGGGCCATTATGAGTGACTGATTGGTTGATTGATTGATTGCCCGTACATGGTGAATAGGTTTTTTCAAACGGACACACAAAAATGACTGATGAAAAATATGTTTTGAACAGGCACCTTTCTCATCTTCTTGCCTGCCCGGTTTCGGGAAATTCCAGCCGTCATATTGAGTTCGCCCCGGGCCCGCTCCGTCCCCACGATTCTGTTGTTGTTGTTGTTTACCCAGACGTTGATCCAGCGTGCATGGCTGGCTCGACTCCATTTGTATCAGTTCCTGTGCTTTTTGCACCTATCAGTAAACAGTGTAATCAAGTATGTACGTAGACATTCAATTTTAATTTGTATCTGAAACTCCCATTTGTATTTGAATCAGTTCTTAAGTGTCTTGGTGTTATCAGATGATCAAAAAGTAGAGCTATTCAATCAAGTTTGCCCATAGAAAATTAATAAATAGAGAATAGTAGGTTAGTGCCGTGAATCGAAAAAAATATCTGGCGAGGCTTAGGAAACTGTATGGGCGAGGCTTGCCGAGCCCATTTTGTTTCCGTGCCGAGCCAGATAGTTTTCCCCATTCACGGCACTAACCTACTATTATATTTATCCCATCAACATTCTAAAACATCATTTAAATCAACTTAATTTAGTTAATTTAGCATTCAAAAGCGAAATAAGTTAGAACCGAATTACATCAAACACTCCTTGGCGCTCAGAACATACTTCGATACAGTTTGATTGTAAAATCCCTTAATCAACAGTCATGACAGTAAATTGATCAATAATTGTTTTAGACTTTAGGAATTTTACTCATCAAAATATTTCCAGAATAATGTTACAACGATTTTGTTTGTTCTTTCATCGTTCATGAATCATGGAAATGAAAAACAATAACAAGATGGCGGCTTTACGATTTAATCCTATTTAGAACGGCGACCATGCATCCCGAAATAACCATTAAAACGTGTACTTCAGGCAGGTTGAACAGATGAATGTTCTGTTGATACTTTATATTTTGTCACCAACAATGTGAAATTACAGCTTCTTTTGAATGAAATACACTCTCAAAATTCACTAGACCCATCTATTTCCATTTGGGGCAGATTCTGCAACGATTGCGATCTGTCCAGAGTAAAAATCAACAACACAGACACCATTTTGTTTCGTTTATTTCCTTACCTGACTGGAATCACTGGAAGCAGCCATTTTTTATTTTAAATGACGTAGTAGACTTATTGACGTACTTATAATTATGACGTCAGTCATGTCTGAATGACGCACATAATGGGTAGAGAGCAAACACAATTGGAAATTGAGAATCGTAATGGAAATTGATTTGACATCCAGAAAATGGCATGAACTTAATTTTATTTTCGGGCGATATCGTTTTTATTTGCCAAATTTAACCCTCACACTGTAAACAGTTCCATTTCCATTAGGCTATTCAGTCAACGCAAGAAGTATACTGGCAAAAGTAGTCACCAACACGAATGACGCGTATGAATTGTGATTACCCGTAGGTCGTATTGACAGGATATCAAATATGTTTCACGGCACCGTGTTTCACCGCACATAGGCACTGCGTTGACGGGATAAATAGAGAATAGTAGGTTAGTGCCGTGAATAGGAAAACATATCTGGCAAGGTTTAGGAAACGGGATGGGCGAGGCTCTGCCGAGCACATCCCGTTTCCGTGCCGCGCAAGTCACCGCACATATTCCTACGCAGTGATTAGGTCGTATTGACAGGATATCAAAAATGTTTCACGGCACCGTGTTTCACGGCACATACGCACTGTGTTGACGGGATAAATCTCAATATTTAACTCTCCAGATCATAAAACAAACATATAAGGCAGCAAACACTGTAGATCCAGATGAGACGTCAGTATTTGTCAGTAATGTTCAGATTACTAAGAATATCCCCATATTGATTATGGAATAGTATGGATCACCCAATGTTAAATATTTAGGGGTGAAAGTGTCAACAAATCTGAAATGGCTGGATTCCATTTGTCTGAGCTCCTGTGATTTAAGCATCTATCAGATGGATATTAACTCTTAGAACGCTACACACAACAATTGTCGTCTGCTGTTGCTTTTATATCTTGCCTTATTTCTCAATAAAAACATGGTTTGACAGCACTTCAGAATCATTTCCAATGGAAATGATTCTGAAGTGCTATCAAACAATGTTTTTGAGGATAAAAATGGAAAATAGAAAATAAACAGAGGACGACAAAAAAATGAAGATAGCGGTGTAAGGGTTAAAGCAGCTATAATGGGGAGTTCATGGCTGTTATATAGCCCTCATTATCACATATATTTCACATGGTCAATAGCGTTTTTGTCCCAATTAAATAATTAACCCTTACAATGCTGAATTAAATTTTGTCGTCTGCCGAGTATTTTTTATTTTCCATTTTCATCATCAAAAACAATGGAAATGATTCTAAGGTGCTGCCAAACCATGTTTTGTTTGGGAAAAATGACAAAATTCGAAACAGCAGACGACAATTTTCGTTTTCCGCATTCTAAGGGTTAAAGTAGTATTTTAAGTGACTTACATGCTGTGGCAGATTTAAAGGTACATGCCCACTCAGTAGGCACAACATGTTCTTTATAGGAATTAAATAAGTGTGTAATTGTGTCACTATTCCACCAGTTCTGAATATTACGAGTGCCCGCTATATATATATATAATCATTTAGTCATATTTATTTTACTGATACTGACACGCGGTGTTATCAGGCTATTTTCATATGCAAATGAGGCATAGAATTTTTTAATTATTTATACTAATTAAATGCATCACCTGAAAAAGTAATATTTTCGACAGATTATAAAGTATGATCATTGCACATCAAAAAATAAATACAGAGAGTAAATAGCAATGTCCGTTGTATAATAATGTCAATCAATACATGGGGTACTGGTGAATGGCTGTTTATTTTACCAGAGAATGTCTCAGATAATATCTATGATATAAACAGTTTGTGCCTACTGAGTGGGCATGTACCTTTAACATTTTCCAACAAAACAACCATTAATGTATCACACTCTGGAAAGGACAATAGCTTATCTGTTCAAACTGTCAAAAATACAAAACATTTCACAATGTATTAACTCATTAAATACAGAATACAATTATAGTATGAAACTTTTTCAGGGATAAAATCCTATTTTCTTTATTTCATCTCGAAATTATATGTTGTTACCACTCATTTGAACCGTCTCGACGAGACGGTTCAAATGAGTGGTAACAACATATACTTTTGAATGGAAATAAGAAAAATAGCAAAAATTATTTCCCGTTGTTCATACCCCGAATACCTACTGAGTGGGCATGTACCTTTAAGTTTTCGTTACCAATTTAATATTAGTATTTCTGAGAAATTGACGGAATATCAGGCATAAAATATCTCCGCTCACCCTGGTCTGTATATAGTCGTCCTCGACATCATTCTCCTCATGGTCCTCCTCCTCCTCATGACCTTGAAACATGAGGTCATGGTCACTGAGCCCAAACATGTCTGTAAATAGATAAACAGGGACTTATCTTGTGACTTGAAACATGAGGTCATGGTCACTAAGCCCAAACATGTCTGTAAATAGATAAACAGTGGCTGTTATTGTGTGACCTTGAAACACGAGGTCATGGTCACTCAACCCAAACATGTCAGTAAATATATAAACATTAGCGGTTTTCCTCATGACCTTGAAACATGAGGTCATGGTCACTCAGGCCAAACATAACATCTTCTGTTATCGCAATGACCTTGGGAGAATGAGGTCATGGGAATTGAGCCAAAACATATATGTATTAAGCTCTTTTGTTCTTCTTGTGACCTTGTCAATGCCATTTTTTATTTTTGTTATGATTGTAACCTTAATCGAATATGAAGTTATGGTTATTTATGCCAAATATCTATACAACATGGAAATATCAAATATCTATAACTGTACAACAGGAAATATCAAATACTTATAACATTAAACAGGAAATATGTCAAATATCTATAAAAGATTCAAATATCTATATAACATACAACATGGAAATACAAATTATAACATATACAACGGAAAGTATGTCAAATCTATATAACATGTACAACATGGAAAGTAAATGTATACAACATGGAAAATCAAATACTATAACATATACAACATGGAAAGTATGTCAAATATCTATAATGTATACAACAGGAAAGATAACATATACAAATGGAAATATCAAATATATAATGTACAACATGGAAAGTATAACTGTATAACTGGAAAGTAGTCAACTATAACATTACAATGGAAAGTATGTCAAATATCTATAACAGGAAAGTATGTCATATCATGTATACAACATGGAAAAGTAAAGTCAAATATCTATATATGTCAACAGGAAATAGTCATCTATATAACATGGAAATGGTGTCAAAAAATTTTTTAGGAAATACTGTAAAGATTCTAATACACGCCCGTGCGTCTATTAGAATCATTACTGCATTTCCACAAGGATGGTTGAGAAAATTACTCTAATACAAAGGTTAACAATTTTTGGTGATTTCTCGCGTTACTCCAGTTACTAATCACGTGGGAAGGGATTATCTGCATAATCTAGGAAACCATTGGATTAACCTACCAGCCAAAAATGTACCAACAACAATTAGCTTATGTTGTTTCAAACATATATGTGTCTGTGACCGGAGAAATGGGGATTATGGGATTTGTGACTACTGTAGCTCCTGATTAAATAGCATACTCCTGTAGCCTGATAATGATCTATATTCCATGTTGGAAGCATGATGGGAGTTGCATTGATTGAATGGCGAACAGTGCAGATCCTGATCAGACTGTGCGGATGCACGGGCTGATCTGGATCTACACTGGTCGCAAAACCCATCAGCCCCAGTGTAGCTCCTGATCAAATAGCACACTCCTGTAGCCTGATAACGATCTATATTGCTTGTTAGAAGCACGCCAGATGTTTCATTGATGGAATAGTGAACAGTGCATATCCTAATCAGACTGTGAATGGCCTGTCCCATATTGAACCTATCCATAATGAGGGAAATTCCCAAAATCAGAACTCGATAGTTACAGAAAATAGTTTCTATTCAACCCTGAAATTAGAATATTCTGACCTGGTGCCAGGTCCATTCCACACCAGAGTCACTTATCTCCAACCCCAAAAGTAATATGAGTATCACTAAAAGTATTACTTTTTAATGGGGTACAATAGTATTTAGCTCTCAAGTATCAGAAAGCTGAAAATGTAACTCACATAAAGGGTATAACCAGATTCAACTGTCATATACAAAATGCCAAAGACGTATGTGAGGGCCAAACCAGGGGCCCGTTTCACTAAACATCGTACGACTAAAATGTTCGCAAGTGCAAAATTAAGATAGTCTGTAAATTTCACATTAACAATTTTTTCTTGTAAACAATTATTGGATTTACATTTAATGAGCATAGGCTGCATAAGCAGCCTATGCTCAATAAATGTAAATCCACCAATTTATATTTCCAGACGATCCTAAATTTGCAGTTAGGAACATTTTAGTCACAAGAAGTTTAGTGAAACGGCCCCCAGGTCTCCAGTCAGAATTCCGGTAAGGATGAACCCTGTTCGTTAAACTACCCATCACATGCTCCCACCCAATAATGACGGGCCACGCTATTACCAAGTGAGTACAGGTAGGCGATGTGGGCGTCCAGGCTGGGGTCAGTGAGCCGATGACCACTGTGCATCTGCTCCAGTTGCTGCTGTGTGGTGGACGAGCGAGAGTCATCCAGGGTGAACAACTCCCGTAGCTCCGACTTTGAGAAATACCTACAAATATAAATACCATATTTATTCTAATAAACGCCTCCAGAGCAATGCATACAATCCGGAACATACGATCAAAATATGTTAATTTAACATACAAAAATGGCTTTTGTAAGTGAAAATTACATATTTAGAATGCAAATATGGGAGCGGGGCTACTATTAGTATAAATATGGCAATTATCGTGGTCTTTATTTACAGAGGGTAACATGTTTAGTTAACCAGGTCACAATATAACATCCAGGGTGAACAACCTTTGTAGCTCTGATTTGGGGAAAGATCTATGGTACAAATACAAATCTGGCTGCATTGGGGGGAAAATCTCAAAATCAGAACGGAATATTTACATAGAAAAATAAAAAATGAATATAATCAGCCCTGAAATTAGAATAACCTGACATGGTGCCAGGTCCATACCACACCAGTCACTTGGCCCCTTCCCTTAAAATGAATAGGATTACGAATAACCGTAATACTCACATATGGGGTATAACCAGATTCAATTGTCACATACAAGAATACCAACAACGCACGTGAGGGTCAAACCAGGTCTCCGGTCGGGATTCCGGATGAACCCTGATCGTTAAATTACCCATTGCATGCTCCATGCTCCCACCTGTTACTATATTTCTTTCCCGCATGTATTATAAGGGTTAATTTTGATGGGTTTTATTTGTTATTGATACACTTCTTGTTTGGACACCGAGCTGTTAGGATGTCACTAATTAGCACTCTGGACGCCGTGTTCGCCATTTTGAAGCCACTGATGCGTGAGGGGGTAAATGCCAAGCCGCTGTATCGTATACATCACGGATATACGACATTTACCCTAGAGGTCAATTGATGTTTGAAAACACAGGAGCCTACCATCAACGCTGCTGTGAAGAAACCTAAGAGAACTCGTCGTTCGAGGAAGGTTACTGGGATTGAGAAGGCTCCCCTAGGGGTCACGCTCATCCGGCAACAGTCCTTCTCAGGGCCCCTCGACGACACCACACACCACCGTTGAGCCAGAACCCATGATGCCACCGACGCCGACCACTCCACCGACGCCGACCACTCCACCGATGCCGACCACTCCACCAAGACGGGAGGATCAGAGTCCGGAGGCGAGCCCCTCTGGGAGCGCCAGCATAAGCCCGGTCATCCCGGGAAATGCAACCGGACTTGGGACAGCGACGAGGAGTAGCATGATACGTCACCCGTCGTCCCACAGCCGCCACGACGTACACCAGCCACTACAACAACACTCGCATCGAACGACAGATTCACATACGGCCAGGACTACAATGCTGCCACCATCTCCTGCCAGGAAACAGCACTTCATCGTCGGAAACGCACCGGCGGCACCCGTACGTGCCGTCGTACATCCAACAACCGCCACGGATGTCAACGGATATCTCCACAAGGGATATCTGACCTGCACCTTCTGTGACGGAAATCTACAGGGAGAGCGCGTTTACGAGCACCACATCACCAACAAGAATGTCAGAGGAGTCAGACGACAAATCAACTACACCAGGAAACACTACCGCGACACATCGGCGGAATTCACGTCTGTGATGCGTAAACCTGGACAGAAGAAGGGCGGCATAGATCTCGGGGCCAGAATAACCATGGAACGACCGCCCATAACAGCGGTGTTCTAGGCGGCAGATTGCGAGCTGCAATCAACACATACGGCGGCCGTGCTCCAGATCCATTCTGCACATTTGTCTCTGGTGCCCTAAGCCCGCAAACTGGTTCTACCCAGATTGCACAGGTTCAAAATTCATTTTTCGCTACTAGTACTGGTTCTACCCAGGAACACAGCAACTTTGCAGAGCAATCCGTGGGTAATCCAGGCCACCGTGTCAGGAAACCTTTAACTCGATAAACAACAACAAAATGGGTTTCACCCGCTATCTGTACACTATCTGTATGTTCATAATTACAAAACAAATATGTCTTGTAGAGCTTATATCGATGGTCTAGTAACATAAGGTCGTAAGTGCTATGCTAAAGCATAGCACTTACGACCTTATGTTACTAGACCATCGATATATATATTGTGTATGTGAACCTCTCTAAACTGGACATCTTGTGAACTTCACAGGGTGTCCGGTTTAAGGATGTTCAACTGTATCACAAAAGACAGAAAGTCTGTGTATTTTGTTGTTGATGTGGTTTTTTGAAATCCAATTTACTGGTATCTCAGAAATATATATACTGTGGTTTCTTTGGTGATTCAAATGAGAGGCCATAATAGTGAAACAAGACACCATGAATTTGTTGTTAACCCTTAGACCGCTACACACAACAATTGTCGTCAACAATCTTGCCTTATTTCTCAATAAAAACAATAAATTCAGAATCATTTCCAATGGAAATGATTCTGAAGTGCTGTCAAAGCATGTTGTAAATTGTTCTAAAGTGATGATAAAATGGAAAATAAACTGCAGACAACAAACAATTAAGACAGCGGTGTAAGGGTTAAATTTGGTCGTTATTTGGTCCATAAATTTAATGACTTTATAGAATAAATCTACAATTTACATGTATGTATCCATAGAATATATATATTTTTGTAATTTGTATTTGTTTTATTTTATTTTTTTTCATGTGGGTGGGTGGACTTAGATCAGCCAGTTAACATGCCAAGAAAACTTGGGAGTCTTAAATATGTGACACCAAGGTGACAGTGTCTGGAATTCTGAGACTGATTACCACGACAACAGGGGTCATCTCTGGCAAAAGCCAGACCCACAAGATGTCATCGCCAATGAATAGAATAATTAAAAATTTGGGCCACAGGGTCAATAAATTTGACCATACTGTTATTAGAACCAGCCTATTCTATACCTGTAGCCGATTTCACCAACTTTGCAAAGTATACTTATCTAGCAAAGTATACTTTGAGGGAGAAATTTTCCATTTTAGGATAAATTTATTATTTTTTATTATACTGAATTTATTACATTATCACAGCCATTTTGGCTGTGATAATGTAATAAATTCAGTATAATAATTCTGCATACTTTTAATCATCAAATATATGCAGTTGTTAGTTCTATATGAAATATTGCATTTCAGGAAAAATAAAGGATTACTCCCTCAAAGTATACTTTGCTAGATAAGTATACTTTGCAATTTTGATGAAATTGGCTACTGGACGCTTCTCATGTCCACAAAGTCAATATAATAAAAGAATCTCAATGTTTCCTGCTGCATGCTGTACATTTAGATTCAATGCTTTTTGTTTTCTTTAATCCTTATAATGCTGATTTAAATTTTGTCTTCTGCCGTGCAATTTTTTCCCCCATTTTTCTCATCAAAAACATACTTTGACACCACGATAGAATCATTTCTATTGGAATAGAAATGATTCTAAATTGCTGTCAAACTGTGTTTTTATTGAAGAAAAAATTCTAAGGGTTAAACGATACCATTTGAAGATATAAAATGAATGATGGAAACCGTTTTTGATTACTCTAAATGTATGAGTACAATGATGATCAGGGTCTACACTGGTCACGCAGGTTCAAAGGCCCATTTTATCAACCAGTGTTCCAAATATTGTGGACCTTTACTGAAATAAACCCAAATATTCGGTCACAAAAAAACAATCAAGGAGTTTCACCAACATTGCAAAGTATACTTTGAGGGAGTAATCATTTATTTTTCCTGAAATGCATTATTTCATATAGAACTAACGACTGCATATATTTGATGATTAAAAGTATGCAGACTTATTATACTGAATGTATTACATTATCACAGCCAAAATGGCTGTGATAATGTAATAAATTCAGTATAATAAAAAATAATAAATTTATCCTAAAATTTTAAATTTCTCCCTCAAAGTATACTTTGGTAGAAAAGTATACTTTGCAATGTTGGTGAAATCGGCTACTGATATGTGATATATAGTGGAACCCTCTCTAAACCAGATACCTGGGGACCTCCCAGGGTGTCCAGTTTAGAGGGGTTTCACTGTAGGATTATTTGTGAATTGATTACCGAAATAAACTTTATATTCAGAAATATTTATTCTGGGAAAAACATACAAATATATGGTTTCCCACAACAAAGTGTGTAAGGTTAATACAATTTGATTTGAGAATTTTTTATTATCTTATATTTAAGGGTAGGAATTGGCTCGAGGACCAAAAAGTGTCAGGCCAATGACCGTTGGCCCGTTTGTTTCCGAATTTACTAATATCTGCCATACAGTCGAAATATGTGCATTAAATGAAGGAGGCAATGAGGCGGTTAATTTAAGGGTTTCCAAAAATGTATGCTGTCCAACTGTTATGGTTATTACGGTAATCATAATATTTTATTAGTGCATATGCACCAAATTTGTCATAAATTCCACACAAGCTCAACAATTCTGGATAAATCTAAGACCTTGATAGGTTTTCCTCAAGCCACAAACAGGAATGTCAAAATCCCCCACTGCCATGGAGATAATAGAACTCTATACAAACAAATGAGATTGTTCGCATTTTTCATACAAAAGCTGTGAAAAACACCAAACAGCAAATATGCAGTTATGCCAGTTGAGCACATTTGTGACTAGCCATAAGAAAACGTGCCCAACACCAAATATGTCTGAAGACATGAAACAATTGTTTTGCAACCAGCATAGACATTTTGCGGTTTTTATTTGAAATTAACACCTCAAAGCACCGTTATATGAAAGATAAATACAATACAAATGGTGTTACTCTCACAATGCTGAATTAAAGTTTGTCGTCTGCTGATTTTATTTTCTATTTTTATCAACAAAACAAAGTTTGGCAGCACTTTAGAATCATTTCCTATGGAAATGATTCTACAGTGTTGCCAAACTATGTTTTTAATGAGAAAAAAAGACAAAATATGCAGACGACAATTTTCGTTTCCTCGCTCTCCAAGAGTTAACTGCCAATCAGAACAGTCGAACATCATTTGCGGAATAAGACATATTTCTATATGAAGTATCTTCATAATTCTTACAAATTTGGTTGAAAATTACAATTTATACACATTGAAATACAAGACAAATTGATACTAAAATCCACTCACAAATTCTACCACACAACCATACATACAAAAAAAATAAGATAGCGGTGTAAGGGTTAAACGACAGAATGGAGTTTAGCAACTATAAAAGCCATTACATTCTGAATACACTTGTAAATTTTAAAATATTTTATTTTCCTTATTTCTCATTGAAAGTATATGCTGTGATCACTCAAGGATTTAGGGTTGATTAGGTAATGTGTCTGGTTCACTCAATTGAACCGGCGGGTTGAAAAAGTGACATAACATGTACTTTCAAGGTGAATTTTTCTTTTTTTACAACCAGTCAGTAACCACTTAAAAATTTGAAGGTTGCCGCATGGGTGGGCTATAAAATGAACATATGGATGATGATAAATAAGCATATAAAGTTTCAAGCCAATCAGCAATTTACAAATTGTAGTAGGTAACCAAAATTTTTAAACACAAATTTCCCCAACCATTTTATCTTCACCATGAGCACAGGGGCCACATCGATGGGCTATAAGATGAACATATGGATGATGACAAATAAGCATATAAAGTTTCAAGCCAATCAGCAATTTACAAATTGTAGTAGGTAACCAAAATCTTTAAACACAAATTTCCCCAACCATTTTATCTTCACCATGAGCACAGGGGCCACATCGATGGGCTATAAGATGAACATATGGATGATGACAAAATAAGCATATAAAGTTTCAAGCCAATCAGCAATTTACAAATTGTAGTAGGTAACCAAAATCTTTAAACACAAAATTTCCCCCAACCATTTTATCTTGACCATGAGCACAGGGGCCACATCGATGGGCTATAAGATGAACATATGGATGATGACAAAATAAGCATATCAAGTTTCAAGCCAATCTGCAATTTACAAATTGTAGCAGGTAACCAAAATCTTTAAATGCAAATTTCCAAACCATTTTATCTTGACCATGAGCACAGGGGCCGGCCGTATGGGTGGGCTAGAGAATGAAAATATGGATGATGATAAATAAGCATATGAAATTTCAAGCCTATTTGCACTTTACAAATTGTAGAGTGAGTGAGTGAATAGGGTTTAACGTCCGCTTTTCTGACATAGAGGTACAAGCCTCAGGGAGTCTACACGCAGACGGGTCAACGGGGTCGAGTCCCGTATCCACCTGTCCAAGGGGGGTAAATCCCAACTTCAGAACTCAATATTTACAATCAAAATATATATTCAGTCCTGAAATTAGAACAACCTGATCTGGTGCCAGGCCCTCGCCACACCAGCATCATTTATCCCATCCCCTAAAAGTAATAGGATTAGCGCTAATCTTACTTTTATATATGGGGCATAGCCCGACTCAACTCTCACATACAAGAAAGCCAAAAATGCACATGAGGGCCAAATCCGGTATAGTGGGTTCCGGAAAGTATGAACCCAATCGTTAAGCCAGTTTAGTCGCCTTTTACGACAAGCAATGGCTACTGCAGCACTATTCTCAGGATCAGTTGATCCCGCCCCGGTGCCTGCACGGGGCCCAAATTGTAGAAGGTAACCAGAATATAAACAAAATCTGGGACATAGTATATCCTCAGAAAGTAATGGGTGGAGAGCCAATCAAATCAATTAACCCACTTCATGCGAGATACACATTCATAGGTATCTAAATTTACAAACATTTTTTTCTCTACTTTCTTCATTTCTCAATGAAACTATATGTTGCTACCACTCATTTGAACCGTCTTGCCGAGACGGTTCAAATGAGTAGTCACAACATATACATACATGTATGTGCAGAAAATAGAAAATATCGAAAATCTTCATTCAGAAAAAGTGTGTATCTTCAGCATGAAAAGGATTAATTGAATGAAGTAATTCTGAAAGTCAAACTTTTCACACACCTGCAGGTTATAATTATCTCCCCTGTCGAGGAGCGCAGGGTGAAATCTGACCCATTTTCCTAATTAATTAAATCATTCTTGAACGCTTCAAACAACTAAATTCCAATTGCTAAATCAAATTTAAATGCAGATTTAAAAAATATTCTTATCACAATTTAGTATGTTCATAGTTCTAAATGTGAAATATTCTGGCATAAAAATGATGTTTTTAGAGCGAAATGTATCTTTTTACCCCCAAAAATATCGGGTCAAGTGACTAGTGATACGTCACGCCGACTTCCAGAATGAGTTCTATCGCTATTGACAATAGCAAAAATACAGGACAATATTGAATAAGCATGGTATTCCTGTGTGTTCGGGCAAACACAGATGCCCAGACCAGATAGGAGAGCATGTGTTACTGGTCAAGACTTGTGGTCAATGTTGCCCCCTGGGCTTAAACAACTGGGCAATCTCAGGAAGGGCAACATATGGGGAAAGGCACAATTTATAAAAGCAAATTTGCAAATAGCGTAGGTTCAGATCAGCCTGCACAGATGTGCAGGCTGATCTGAACCTATGCTGTTTGCAACAGTTTTGATTCGGTAAAAAAATAAACGTCCAAAATGTAGACTACAGTAACTGGTCAGTTATATGGTTGTGTCCTAATACATGCTGGTGTGAGTTGTCATGGAAACACAATAGCCATAAATACCAAATACAGGCCAGTTTTATGGCATGGAATATGTATATTCATAACTAACCCTTTATACTGTGGGAAGCAAATATTGCCTTCAGCTATTGTTTCATATTTTTGTCTTTTTCTTTTAGTAAAAGCATGGTATGGCAGTCAAATGTCATAAAAGGGTAATACAAGAAGTAGTATTTTGAGCATACCATGGGCACCTGGCATCAGATCAGGAGGATCTTGTACATTCAGCAAGTACTTAACCCAATGTAGGTAATAAAACTTTCCAACTCACCCACAGCTGTTCTCGTCTCAAAAAAGAGTGGAATTGTAGCCGAGGTTACGACCTCAAACTGATTCCGATCCTCGATCTGGGCACTGGAGTTTGTGAAATACAATAATTGTATATCCCGCTCTACCAGCTGGTTTTACCCAGGTGTAAATAGAGCGGCATATGGTCCTCGGGTATTCAAGGCTTAAGAGCCAATGGGGACCCTTAAATCGAGCAACAGACTCGGTCAAACTCAAACTTATAACCTCAGTCACAGGTCCCTGCATGCACACACACGGAATGCATAATTTGACAAAATATACAAAAGACAAAATATACATTATAGGCGAGTCGGACTGAACATGGTTTAACATCCGTTCAACAACAATGTAACATACAGGTGGGGCTAGATTTGTGCAAAGCTATTCTTGGTATTTCATTATGTTTGTTTATTGGGGTTTAACGGCCTATCAACAGCTAAGGTCATTTAAGGCTGGGTCAATAGGTTTAGTACTAAATCCCATGTACATGTGTACATTGTACATGTTGTACTTGTTCAAGTACATGTACAAATGGGGGGAAACTCCCAAAATCAGAAATGAATATTTACAATATATATATTCAGCCCTGAAATCAGAATAATCCTGATCTGATGCCAGGTCCTCGCCACACCAGAATCACTTGGCCCCCTCCCAAAAGCAGTAGAATCAGTAATAATCTTACTACTTTTATAATGGGCAATAACCCAATTCAACTACCAGGTAACAAAAAGAGCCAAAGATAAAAACGTACCCGAGGGCCAAACCAGGCAAATCATGATTCCTATAATGAGGAAGCCCTACCGTTAATTTACGCCATCACGTTCACCCAACCAATCACCCACACAGGTGGGTCTAGATTTGTGCAAAGCTATGGCCTACACTTCGGACAGTTGTTTACCTTAATGGAGTTTCAACAAATAAATGTTATTGCCCAAAAAGCACAGAAACTACAAAATGTTAACCCTTAGACTGATAGTCACAACAATTGTCGTCTGCTGTTGCTTTTATATCTTGCCTTGTATATCAATAAAAACATGGTTTGACAGCACTTCAGAATCATTTCCAATGGAAATGATTCTAAAGTATTGTCAAAGCATGTTTTTGATGATAAAAATGGAAAATAGAAAATAAACAGCAGACGACAAAAAAAAAACGATAGCGGTCTAAGGGTTAATATGTTTTTCTCAGCAATCTATAAAATAGATGCAGATGTGTTTTCATTCATATAATATTCTTCTAATTTGCTTCATCTTTCCATGCAATCCGCAAGTTGCTTACTTTTCTCCTTTTCAGAATAAAAATATATACAGTGGAACGTCTCTAAACCGGACACCAAGAAAACACTTGTGATCTATTTTTGATGAGTTTCTTGGTCATTTACATAAGGTGAAAACGTCTGTTCGCCATCGCAGAGCACACAACTATGGGTGTCTGGTTTAGAGACGTTTCACTGTATATTATTTTTTACATCAATGTACCTGCTGTAAGGTAACAGTTTTATTTTTGTCAAAGAAATAATGAAAATGTGTTGGCTAAAAATCTGAGAAATTTCTTGGCAAAATACAGGGTGTGCTTGTAAGTTGGTATCATTTCCCAGGACCATTCCCTGGTTGATGACGTAACTAGGTGGGTATATACAATATACAAAATTGGATTATTGACCATACAAACAACCATGACACTAAACAAGCTGCCTGGGGGCGGGACATTCCAATACAAACCGACCAATCACAGAGCTTCATTGTTCATACCTTTGTGAAGCAGCCAATCAGATGGCAGGATCACCAATTGTTGATAACAATGTCATATCTAATTGGCTGACTACCTTGAGGGGTTTCTAGGATGCCAATTTCCTTTGATCTTCTTGAGAAAGTTACATGAATTTTTGTTTATCACCAAAAAAATTGTATACAAACACTACAATTTTCTAACATTTGAATGGTTTCAATGCTTTCACAGTTATGTTGTATCAGTTGCTTACATCAAAGGGTATCAGTAGCCTATTTCATCAACATTGCAAAGTATACTTTACTAGCAAAGTATACTTTGAGGGAGAAATTTTCAATTTTTTTTTAAATTTATTAATTTTTATTATACTGAATTTATTACATTATCACAGCCATTTAATGGCTGTGATAATGTAATAAATTCAGTATAATAATTCTGCATACTTTTAATCATGAAATATATGCATTTGTTAGTTCTATGTGAAATAATGCATTTCTGGAAAAATAAATGATCACTCCCTCACAGTATACTTTGCTAGTAAAGTATACTTTGCAATGTTGATGAAATTGGCTACAGGGTGAGGAACGATTTCTGAGGCAATTATCATTAATTAGGTGTAAATGGCAGTTGAGCCAAGTTAGGTAACATTTGCAGTTAGCCAAGCCAGCAGACAGGAAGTGTATTTGGTAAGTGATATTTTCTATATTTTGGATTTATCTATATCGTAACTTGTGTATTGATGCATGTTGTCTATATTTACTTAATACTTCTGAAGTTGTCTTGTCTAATATCTACATGATTTACTTTTATTTTAGATTCAAACTTCATTTGTATCTCTGGTTAATGTACAACATATAAATTAAAAATAAATTGCATAGATTCCTGCTATGTAATAAAAGAACTGTCCTTATGCTATATATATTTCTCTACCATCATGATTCATGTTTAACAAATAATTTCCGTTATTGAAATATACAGATTAAAGTTACGTTACAGTCTACATATTTATTGTATTATGTATAATATTCATGTAAAGTGAATGTTACTATGTGTGTGAACTTTACTATACTTTACTATATATGATACAAGCCATGTGATTTTGTTACTTAGAAGATGTGTGATTTTTCATGAAAAATATTTACAGATACTTTCTGTAAACGACATCGAAATTTTCATAGCATTACTATTCCGCATTTGCTCTGAACATTTCAACATCATTTTGTAATATATTTCAGGAGATAACGCACATCTTCTTTGGTACAAAATCAAATGGCTCGTCACAATTTCATGCTCCTGTACTAAAACATTCCTTTTGTTGTCACAAGTAGTGTTTTGTGTAAATGTAATTTATTGTATATTGACTGAATACACACCGACAGATAGCAAATGTTGATACAATATATCATGGTAATTCTAAATTCGAAAACTACCATCGCTGACTGCATGTTCAGAGCTGGCCCATATACCATTTGATTACAAGTATGCATGCTATTGATGAGAATTAACAATAATGTCTGTTCATGATGGCAAAACACAACATTTGTCTTGAGGTGCTCCTATGCCTGTATAACAGTGGACCATCTGTAAACAATACACCCGAGGAATCTCTCAGGGTGTCTAGTTTAGAGGTCCCACATGTTATGTCCTCATTTATTTCTCCTCCAACTTACAAGGTGTAAATTGCGATGAACAACATCCATTTTTATATCCATATATCGATGGTCTAGTAACATAAGGTTGTAAGTGCTATGCTTTAGCATAGCAGTTACGACCTTATGTTACTAGACCATCGATATAGCATCCGTTCGTTTCAAGAATCTTATCGCTATATTCATGCAACTGTAGGGCAGATTGACTCGAGACTTCTTTGCTTGTTTATCATCATCCATATATGAAGTATCCATACGCAAGTGATGATTTAATGGTATTTATTAAAGGAGTGAAGACAAGTTTCCTGACCTAGTGCCAGGCACCCTTACTAAAACATCATAGCACCTGGCAGCAGGTGTGAATCCCAGTAAGATCCATGTTTAATTTATTCCTTTTGGAATACACCTTTATGGGTATGAAATTTATTAAATTATTTTCGGTGAAAGTATATGTTGCTCGACGAGACGGTTCAAACGGTGGTCGCTACAAAGACTTCTGAGCGTATAGAAGGAAAATATTTAGGTTGGCTAAATGTACTATGATTCGTTACGGATGGCTTCATCATTAACATACACATTCACTCCCAACATTCATACTGAAATTCGCCCTGCGTGGCCAATAGGGAAAGGTGACTGGCAGCTGATCCTACACTGGTCCGCAGTATCCTTGCTGGTCCTGAAAGAAGACTAAAAGGGGATTGGGCAAAATGAGATTGGACAAAAATGAGATTGGAACAAAATCGGGAATGGGCAAAAAGGGGATTGGGGATGTGGTGTTTATGGTGTGGAAAAGAGGGGAGGGGTGCAAGGCAACATAACTTGTAGGTCCACTGATATATCAGCACCACTATAAGTGCAGATCACCAGGGCCCGGTTGCTCAAAGCTTCTGTCAGCTTAACAGACTGTAAAATGATTTAACAGTCTGTTAAGCTAACATAGGTTTAGAGCAATAGAGCAACCGGGCCCAGGCTAATGTCTTATCAAGCAAGGAAATGTGTAGCATTTCCGAGGCTGATAGATCGATGATAATAAATGCGCATGTACAGCGCACTCGTTTACATGGCGTCATCAAACAGGCGCCAAAACGCTATACGACATCATTAGGCCAAGAAAAAAGTCAGCAGAAATAGGGACAAATTTAATAGGGGTTTCCCAAAGCAAATTGTGTCCGAATATTTAGGGTTATTACGGTAGTGTAAATCATCTGGAGTCGGGATAATTTCTTATTGACCTTGTCCTTAATGGGTGATGCTATTACATGAATAAAACTGGGGTTCCCAAAACAAATGGTGTGCGAATACATAGGGCTATTATGGTATGTTTGTCACAGGTTGTGTTGTAGCCTCCTTACCTGGAGATCACAATTACACAACACATGGTAACATGAATGTATATTATGTCATCCAATTTAATCACATTGTATTTCGAGCACGCGGAAACCAGTCTTGTCCATGACGGAACACGACATTTGGAATGGTGCTTAACAGCCCACCAATGCAAAAGAGTATCATTTAGGGCCAAGCAATGTAGATGAAGAATAAAAATAATAGTACAATAGTATGTTAGATGTGGTAGGCAATCAGATGATTAGGGTAAAAATATTAATATGATGAACAGTACAAATGAACAACATGTATCGCGACGTTTGGATTATACCCAATATTCAAAATATATATTTTTTTTAATTTATGTTGTTTTCCTAGATTGATCATAAATGTGACTGGATAAATGTGACTGGATAAATGTGACTTGGATAAATGTGACTGGATAAATGGGACTGGATAAATGGGACTGGATAAATGGGACTGGATAAATGGGACTTCTGACTGGGGCCCATTTCACTAAACTTTGTACGACTAAAATGTTAGTAAATGCAAATTTAGGATTGTCTGTAAATTTCAATTGATGGCTTTACATGTATTGAGCACAGGCTGCATATGCAGCCTATGCTCAATAAATGTAAATAAAATAATTGTTTACAAGAAAATATTGTTAATCTAAAATTGACAGACAATCATAATTTTGCACTTACGAATATTTTAGTCGTACAAAGTTTAGTGAAACAGGCTCCTGGTCTTCGAGCTCAGTGCTGGGGATTTATAAGGACCAAAACGGTTTGCTAGAAGCAGAACTGGTGATTCACTGACTGAATAGTGACCAGTGTAGATCCTGATCAGCTGGTCTGGATCTACACTGATCACAACAAAACACATAAGCCCCATTTCTCCAGTCACAGGCTCAAATTAGTTTCACCTACCCTACACATTGGAGGGGGTGGGGTTAAGACATTGGATGTTAAGCACAATGATAACAACAATTCTCCATGAAAGTATACATTGCTAGGTTTGCGCTGATAAAACTGTTTTACATTTGATCCAATATTTGTAAAAAAAAACATGACCATTTCAAAGCCCATCCTAGCAATCTGAAACATTTGAAAATTTCAAGTTATAACAAATGCAAATAGCAAAAAAAAAAAAAGGACGGACTTCACATGCATGTAAAAACACAAATAATAATGTTTGCTTGTTTATATATGAGGCTAACAATATCAAATGCAAATATTGTCTCAACATGTTTCAACTCCTTGTAAATATCATGAATGTCTTGAAATTTCATTAGAATTAAAAAATGAGTCCTGAGGACTCAATTCTAATGAAATTCCAAGACATATTTACAGAGAGAAATAAAAAATATACTCCTAATTTGTTTGGCGGATATTTTCACCACTAGCATGCAAAGAGTTAAGAACATGGCAAAATTCTGCAAACTCAAACTTTCTATAAGCTGTAAACGCAAAAGCCACTCTGGTGACAAGATGTGATTATGATCAAAAGGTGGATAAAAATTGCCAAAGGCCGCTGGCTTTCTGACTGGAGATAATAACACATGGCTCGTCACGACAAAAGGGGGGTTTATAGAGCTTGTAACCAGTGTAGTCCCAGAGCAGACGGCACAGTCTTATCAGGGCCTACACTGTTCACTATTATTAAGCAGTGTGATCAGCAGCTATGATATTCACTATTAATTTGCATAAATGTTTCGGCTGTATCTAACAATAATTTTGTGCCCATATTCGGCTGTTTGAGCATGCTAGAATCATCTGCGCAGTCTAAAAAAAAATCACCATTAAGCAGTATGATCAGGGCCTACAATATTCACCATTAAACATTTCAGCTGAATCTAACAATAATTTTGTGCCCGTATTGGGCTGTTTGAGCATGCTAGCATTTCACCGGTTATAAACTCAACAAGCCCTTTGTGTCATGGCTTAGCACATTATCTATTTTGTTAGAAACCCCAATTCCATTTCTATAGGAAACCACACTTACAGTCAAATAACTGAATTAGGCTAACACCGAGGAATTTCACAGCTTCTAGTCTTTAGAAATTTTACTGATGTTTGCTTATCTGGGGACAATCTAGATTATTTCACAGGTTCTAACCTTTAGAATATTTACTGATGTTTCCTTATCTGGGAAAATCTAGATTACAGGATCTATGACAATGGATAAAAAACTATTGAAATATCAGAAATGGAATCTATTGATTTCAGATGATATGATAAAACCAGGCTTCATTTCTGAACAGTACAGACCCTGATCAGCTGCCATACTTAACCCTTACCCTGCTACTCACAACAATTGTCGTCTGCTGTTGCTCTTATATCTGGCCTTCTTTCTCAACAAAAAACATGGTTTGACAGCACTTCAGAATCATTTCCAATGGAAATGATTCTGAGGTGCTGTCAAAGCATGTTGTAAATTATTCCAAGGGCCGGTCAGGTGTATACGTGTACCCACATATAGGTGATCAGGGTGCTGGCATTGCGTTGTGTGCGGGGGGCTATGTAGCCTGCACCAACATGATGCCAGGTGCCCTTGTCATTTGTACCAACGATCGACGTTATCATCTCCCTGGTTACTCGAGTCAACATTGGACACGATCATCTCCAAGGTTACTTATGCCAACGATTGACATAATCTGTTTGGTACACGATCATCTCCAAGGTTACTTGTGCCAAAGATCGATATCATAATCATTTTGGTTACTCGAGTCAACATTGGACAGGGTCACCTGGTTAAATGTCTAAAATTATTCAAATTCTTTTTTTTTTTTTAATTACTGAAGATATATTTTAATTGTTTTAAATTAAGTTGTATTTAATTGATTAAAATTAATGAATTATTTCCATTGTTTAAAATTAATTAAGTTGTACCAGTAGTTTAATTGTTGAAAATTAATGAAGTTAATTATGTATTTTAATTGTTGAAAATTAGTTTTTATTTTCACTGTTATTTTTCTTGTATTGTAATAAGGTTAAAATTAATTATGTTGTATTTTTATTTTAATTAAAGCTACATGCCCACTCAGTAGGCACAAAATGTTCTTTATATGAATTAAATAAGTGTATAATTGTGTCACTATTCCACCAGTTCTAAAACTTACAAGTGCCCGCTATACATATATAATCATTTGGTAATATTTATTTTACTGACAGTGACGCGTGGTGGTATCAGGTTATTTTCATATGCAAATGAGGCATGATATTTTTTAATTATTTATACTAATTAAATGCGTCATTTGAAAAATTAATATTTTCGACAAATTATAAAGTATGATCTTTGCACATCAAAAAAATAAATATTATTAAATGCGTCATTTGAAAAATTAATATTTTCGACAAATTATAAAGTATGATCTTTGCACATCAAAAAAATAAATACAGAAAATAAATAGTAATGTCCGTCAACATTTTAAGGAAACATGGTTATCGCCCTTGATATCAGAGTGGAATTTTACATCAGATATAAAATGTATAATAATGCTAATCATTATGCGGGGTAATTGTGATTGAAGGTTTATTTTGCCAGAAAATGTCTCAGATGATGTCTCTGATATGGATAACATTTTGTGCCTTTTATTAGCAATAAATTCCACATGGATGTCAAGTATCCCTGGCATATCCAGACCCCCAATAAACAGCATGTCACAGACCTGGACCCAATTACCAGACACGTGTCACATGACCATATGCTAATTCCAAGGTAACCACAGCACATGGGAAAACCCACTACATGTTTCAAACCAGTAGTCAATTTGTCAACAATTGTCGTCTGCTGTTGCTTTTATATCTTGCCTTATTTCTCAATAAAAACATGCTTTGACAGCACTTCAGAATCATTTCCAATGGAAATGATTCTGAAGTGCTGCCAAAGCATGTTGTAAATTATTCTAAAGTGCTGTCAAAGCATGTTTTTGATGATAAAAATGGAAAATATACAGCAGACGACAACAAATTAACATAGCGGTGTATTGAGTGTAAATACATTAGACCATATTTTAGTTATGTACATGTGTGATAACACAACTCATTTTTATTAAATTTAATATAGCAATAAAACTAAGAGGTAAATCATTTACAAGCTTAACGTTTAGAATGTGGGAACCAAAAATAGTCGTCTGCTATTTTGTCATTTCTCTCAGTAAAAACATGGTTTGGCAGCATTTTAGAATCATTTCCAAAGTGCTGCCAAACTAAGTTTTTGATGAGAAAAATGGAAAATAAAAAATATTCAGCAGACGACAAATTTAATTCAGCATTGTAATGGTTAATAAAAAAACCTTTACAGTTCTATATAAGTTTTAAATTTAAAAAAAAGTGCCCCTACTATAGAATCTGATTTTGTCATGGATTCTGGACATAAAGCAGCATCTACTGAACAACTGACCAGTACATGTCAAACTGGACAGTGGAATCTTGGAATTGCAATTGACCAATTTAAATTTCACGAAATATTTACTGCCTGTACCAGACAAAAAGTGACAGGTGTCACTTGGAATGTCAGATTTTCATACAATCTGAAATTCCACTGGTTTATTATTTATAGATCAAAATCTACAGACAATGAGCATTATCACAGAATAGTTTGGACGGAGAGGTAAGATTTTTGTTTACTTTATTTCATTTATATTTTATTGCAGAAATTTCCACGAGTTTTATAAATAATTGATCAGGAAATTAAGTTAAAATGTCAAGTATACTATAATTCAGGCATGGGAGTGGAACACTATCCCCAATCCTGAAAAGTTATTTGAGCAGCAGATTGCGCTGAGATTTGCTTGGGGGGTCTGGGGGCATGCATTCTAAATGCTCTGTGCTTCATTCTGAGGTATATTTAGCATATTCTCAACGGATTTACAAGATTCACAAAAGTGGTCCCTTGGATGTACTCTGAAATTTTGTCAAACTTTGACACCATTTATGGAAAGTATTGTAAATTTTGTAAACGTCTTTCATGAAATTACGCTAATGTCCGAAGGTACAAAATCACATGGCGTGTCTCACGTGTTATTTATTATCTAAGCCTTCAAGGTTGCAGATAAATGAGATATTCTGCATTTTATATTGATAAATATATTTCTTTGGAGACAATTCTCGTGTGTGAACATGTTTGTAAATACATGTATGTATTACCGGTAAGAAAATATGGAAAAAATATAAACAATATATTTACCCAGCCAAAAATAATTAAAAAAGTAAATGATAATCATGCAAAAGTTGCCATTTAATTCCATTTTTTTTGTTTAAATTTAAATTTAAAATATTCTTACTTTATCTAATTATTTATGCAAATGCATTTTTAACTAGATTAAAATTGTGTGTTCCTGTAGCCGATTTCATCAACATTGCAAAGTATACTTTACTAGCAAAGTATACTTTGAGGGAGTAATCATTTATTTTTCTTGAAATGCATTATTTCATATAGAACTAACAAATGCATATATTTCATGATTAAAAGTATGCAGAATTATTATACTGAATTTATTACATTATCACAGCCATTAAATGGCTGTGATAATGTAATAAATTCAGTATAATAAAAATTAATAAATTTTTTAAAAAATTGAAAATTTCTCCCTCAAAGTATACTTTGCTACTAAAGTATACTTTGCAATGTTGATGAAATAGGCTACAGGTCAAACATTTCGAGGCAAACAAAATATTTGTTTAACTCTGTGGGAAACGAAAATTGTCATCTGCTGTTGTTTTATTTCGCCCATGTAATGCAGTGTAATGAAATGTAATTAAGAGCTATGTACTCACAACCACCATTGAGTCGACACTCGCAGCGTTCCGCAGCACAACAACACATTTTGTAGGAGAGCAGAGCTCCAGATAAGATGCGTTTCAACGTATTTTACGCAATTGTTTTAGCTGAATACGCATTGATTTTCAAATTGAGTAATGAAAATACTGTCATAAAGTTGAAAATTAACTTAGTTGAGCTGGAAAAAGCTTTTTGCAGCTCAAATAAGTGAATGTTTAAATTTGTTATATTTTTTTATCATTTGTTCCCTATTTAGTATAGAAGAAAATCAATAATCCATTTGTAAAAGTAAAATACGCAATGATTTTGAAATCAGGGCGTATAGTATGTTTTAGACACAAAGCTTATCTGGAGCCCTGGGAGAATCCCTGAACTTTCAAGATCCCATTTAACACAATCAAAAAACCGGAATGTTCATTCTTCAGATTCCCTGGCACAAAAGTCAGTGTCAATCCCCGATTTGGTTACTAAAATAGCCATTTGGCTACTATTATTTCAGAAATTGACATTTTGGCTACTAAAATTTCAGAAATTATTTGAAAAAGTACTATGTAAACAAATAAAAAATAGTATTATCTTTTTTTATATTTTATTAGTTAATTTTTGGCTAATTTAAAAATCCCAGCATCAACCTAGATATACCATGCCAGAACACTGGCAGCCGCGATCACCGACATTGTATTGGGTGTGGGAGAGCACAATCTGTCTGCACCAATATAATGCCAGGTGATTGCAGCTCGCCTCAGCCTCGGGGGAAGATAATCGGACGGACCTCAGCGCAAAATGATGTGTCACAGGTTGATTGAGGATAACTGGAAGGAACACAGCGCAAAATGATGTACCACAGATTGATTGAGGATAATTGGACGGACTTGAGAAAAATGATGTACCACAGATTGATTGAGGATTGGAATTGGAAGGACCTGAGCAAAATGATGTACCACAGATTGATTGAGGATAATTGGAAGGACTTGAGAAAAATGATGTACCACAGATTGATTGAGGATAATTGGAAGGACTTGAGAAAAATGATGTACCACAGATTGATTGAGGATAATTGGAAGGACTTGAGAAAAATGATGTACCACAGGTTGATTGAGGATAATTGGATGGACTTGAGAAAAATGATGTACCACAGATTGATTGAGGATAATTGGAAGGACTTGAGAAAAATTATGTACCACAGGTTGATTGAGGATAATTGGACGGACTTGAGAAAAATGATGTACCACAGATTGATTGAGGATAATTGGAAGGACTTGAGCAAAATGATGTACCACAGATTGATTGAGAAAAATGGGACGGACTTTAGCACAAAATGATGTACCACAAGATTGATTGGACGGATTTAAGCACAAACTGAGGTAGCACAGGATTGGTTGGTTGAGGATAATTGGACGGACTTCAGCACAAAATAAAGTACCACAGGATTGATAATATAAATTCACAATAAGGTGTCTCCGTATTTCGAATGTGCTTGCGTGATAAAAACTGCTAGCACTTCCAAATGCTGGGGGCAAATTTTTGTTATATAAACTAGACTGGTTGTGTAAGGAAGTTTGTCGCACTGATGCCAAACATTTGCCAAAGAATATATTCTCTTTGTAGCCTAGGACAAATGAGACGAGCAGTGTGATTTTGTACCTCAAAACATGTGTGATATTTCATGAAAAATATTTACAGAAATATTTTCTGTAAATGACGTCGAAAGTTGACTCCGGACATTTAGGCAACTTTTGATGTCATTTACAGAAAATATCATATTTTGTAAATATTTTTCATGCAAAATTGCATTTAGCTCAACAGCAAGACCAGTGAGATGGAAGACTATGAATGTGTATTTTTTCATACAGGGATTGAACCATGCAGGTATTTAACCCATTCCACACCATAGACATATATAATAGTGGTATTGGCAAAAAATGTAGCTCCAGATGAGCTGGCTCGTGGTAAATAATTTCATATTATTTGGAACAAAACACCCTCTTATCATAAATGGAGTAGTCTGAAAATGATTTTTTGATTGGATTGGTCGGAAAATTAACATATACAAATACATTCTAGTTACTTAGGGTGAAAGGGTCAAGTCCAATGCTCTACAACTTGCGATCAAACCCATCTTTAGTCTTGGACAACAAATGATGGGTTTCCCATGATACATGACTGAGTTGTCTCCCCGCATTACTGGGAGCTTGCTGAATTGGTGCTAGCACTTAATAATGCTGGGGGGAAGACACAGTAATAATCTACGGGTATGAGAATGCCGAATATTATGGACGGGAGTGAACAAGGAATAATGAATCATGAACACAAAGCTAAGATATGGCTCAACAGGAAACCTGAATTGTTGCTTTTAATAATGGTGGCGAGGACGTGGGGTGGAGACGCACGACTAATCTACAGGATACGAGAATGCCAAACGGCTGAAAATGAATCATGAATACATGCCAACCACAAACATATAAAGGAGGACAACACCAAATGAATTTATTGAATGGTGGTCAACGCCTCTTCACCAGTATGGTCATACACTAAGACCGATGTAACAAAGGAGCATTCAAATACAATTAAATAAAATCTCAATTCTGCGCTCTCCATGAAATGAATTTTGAAACTGTTACAAGAACATTTCGCAGGATTTGCAATGTGCTGGCGTGACAGAATGCTAGCACTTATAAATGCTGTGGGGTGTTCTAGAACAATGCATCTTAATAATAGATTTTTCTTATTTCTTCTCCAAAATATGTTGTTGACGAGACGGTTCCAATTTTATTTTCTGTGCGAAAAATTGTGTATCTTTAGCATCTAATGGGCTAAGCAGCAGGAAAGAAAAGCAGAGGAAGTCTGGATTATTGGACCAAGAGCCAGGATTTGCTACAGCAACAAGTATGTGTCTCCGCATTTTTAATGTGCTCGCTTGAGAAAAGTTGCTAGCACTTCTAAATGCTGGGGGCATATATTGTTCTCAACTCTCAGAATTGCGGACATATGCTTAGAATGGACAAGAAAATATGGATAACTGATAATGCCGAAAGGATTAGCCAACTGGACCAGGATTAACTATAAGTAAAACTGGACGATAAGTAAAACTGGACGAGAAAATCTGGATAACTGATAATGCCGAAAGGATTTATAGCCAAAAGGACCAGGATTAACTATAAGTAAAACTGGACAAGAAAATCTGGATAACTGATAAAGCCGAGGATTAGGCAAAACGACTAGAATTAACTATAAGTAAAAGGAATGGATTTAACGTCCCGGCAACAGCTAGTCATTAACCCTTACAATGCTGAATTCAATTTTGTCGTCTGCTGTCTATTTTCCATTTTTGTCATCAAAAACGTGCTTCGACAGCACTTTAGAATCATTTCCAATGGAAATGATTCTAAAATGCTGCCAAACCATGTTTTATTGACAGAAAAAAAATAAAAATATGAAACAACAGCAGATGACACTTTTCGTTTCCCGCATTCTAAGGGTTAAAGAGGTGGGACATTGGGTAAAAGTCTCATTTGAAAGACACGAAACTGAAATGAAGGTTTCATCCAACAGACAAATGAATATGACATTTATTAACAGCCAAATTGTGTCCTTGTATTGTTAGTGTGCTTGCTTGTGTAATTGCTAGCACTTAATAATGCTAGGGGCAGAGTTGGTGATAGTCGACTATATGGATTAGAGAAAAACCATAAACCAAGAGAATCAACCGCCATCACCATAGTTTCATTTTCATATTTAGGAGACGCCGTGTGATTTTGTTCATGTGCAATGTTTCATGAAATATATTTACAGAAACTGATATTTTTGGTAAATGACATCGAAAGATGAAAAAAAATCAAAGCAATTGCGTAATTCTATTTGGCAGTTGCTTTGAAATTGTCATCTTTTATGGAAAATAAACTTGAATTATGGAAAATTTTGTACATATTTTATACGAGATATTATCGCACATTCTTGGGTACAAAATCTCATGGAATATCTCATTCATTAATGAACATCTCTAGGTAGCAGAAGATGGACTATTTCGTTACAATGAAATGATCAACATATCGTTTCGCCTTATATTTAAGGGAGGGAATTGGCTCGAACATATCGGTCTTACCTAGTATTTGTAGTGTGCTGGTTATATAGACGTACTAGCACTTATATATGCTGGGGGAGGCCTGTGTGGAAACATCAGGATTTAGCCTTCAAATATTTGCGAATATGTGGGAAAATCAGGATTTATTCCAAGGACAGGACAAATCGTCACAAGAATGCGTTCGCCTTTCCCGGTATGTATAATGTGCCGGTGTTTCAAATCCTACTAGCACTTATAAATGCTGGGATATGCAAATGACTCGACAACACAAATTGCCAACATTTAATTCAGCGGTGTAAGCGTTACATTATCTGGACTTGACATTGGAGGGAATGGAGCTTAATAACCAATCAGACGTATGGACGAGTGGATTCTAAACCAATCAGACGTATGGACGAGTGGATTCTAAACCAATCAGACGTATGGACGAGTGGATTCTAAACCAATCAGACGTATGGACGAGTGGATTCTAAACCAATCAGACGTATGGACGAGTGGATTCTAAACCAATCAGACGTATGGACGAGTGGATTCTAAACCAATCAGACGTATGGACGAGTGGATTCTAAAGTGTTGTCAAACAATGTCTCTGATGGTAAAAAAAACAGAAAATAAAAAAACAGCAGACGACAAAATTTAATGCAGCAGTGCAATGGTTAAATCTGCACTTGACAACGAAGGGAATGAAGTTTAATCGCCATTCAGACGAGTAATAGTTAAAGTCAACATTAAAGGACTGAGCAAGTAGAACCTTCATGAAATCTGTGATTATCGTGACTGCGTCGCCTCGTATTTCTACAGTGCTGGTCTACATAGCGTACTAGCACTTATAAATGCTGGGGGCACGCAGATACGAACGCAGCAGCCAATGGCAAAATGGATCATCTACGGGGGTATCGCTGGGAGCGTTTCATCCAGAAGAAAAGTAGGTTACGGCACATGATCATCCAGAAGAAAAGTAGGTTACGGCACATGATAGTTAGCCATAAAAGTGAGGAAGACACCAACAAAATTTGGCAAACATCTTGCGAAGATATCAGGATATATGCAAAATTTGGACGTACATCCAAAATTGATGACGATGAAGGTCACCGAAATGGTGACCACTGTTTGATTAGGATCGGCACTGTTCGCGATTCCATCAATGAATCACCCGTCATGTTTTTAACAAGCAATATAGATCGTCAGGCTACACAAGTGTGCTATTAGATCACAAATCCCATTTCTCCAGTCACAGCCACAAATCACGAATATTACCACGACGACCAGGATTATTAAAATTCTTGGCAGTTGGATTGACCCTTAAGATCGGCGATGCTTGGAAGCCACGAAAACCCATTGCTATAGTCACCTAACGTTACAGGCGCTATGTCGGAACATAGAACAAGCACTTGTTGATGCTAGGGGATCATGGTAAGGCCGTCATGCATACTACTCCAGAACATATCGTCATTGGGTAAGTGTTGTTAATTATTCACCATCCTGTTTTAGGAGTATTAATATTTTCAAAACTTCATGGCAAAAATCAGTTTTCACTTACGAAACAGCAGTATTTCCCAATTCATACCCTTTAACCCTTACTACGCTGAATTAATTTTGTCGTCTACTGGATATGTTTTATTTTCAATATTTCTCGGCACAAGCCTGTTTTGACAGCACATGAGAATCATCTCCACTGGAGACGATTCTCATGTGCTGTCAAAACAGGTTTTTTAGTTAAGAATTACGGCAAACATGAAAAACAGCAGACGGGTTAAAGGGTATGAATTGGGAAATAATGCTGTTTCGTAAGTGAAAACTGACTTCAATAATGTGATGCTGCATTAAACAAATGATTTTTGCCATGACGACATTTTCCGTCTCCCGCATTCTAACGGTTAACATCAGACAGATAGACAATTGGTACCGTTTATTTATTAACTAACTAGCGGCTCACCAGTTGGCCATATCAGCCCGGATTGAGGCTCGAACCTACGACCTCCCATTTGTGAGACGGATGACTTATCCATTAGGCCACTGGGCCTAGTATTGATGTGTGAAATTGAGGATTTAACGCATTGTAAAATGATGAAATGTCATAACACGTGTTAAAATGTAGTTATAGTTAAATGTTGCAATGAGGGCGCCGGGGATTCCTTGTATACGAAGGGCTGATGTGTAAACGTGTCATTAGCACTTATGTATGCTGGGGCTGTCTGGCTGATTATGCCGCTTCAATACTAACACTACGCGTCACTCACCTCGTCTGATGGATAAACTGATCGATGGATTAATTGGATGGATGGATGGATCGATCTGTAGCCTATTTCACCAACACTGCAAAGTATACTTTTCTAGCAAAGTATACTGAGTAATAATTTATTTTTCCTGAAGTGCATTATTTCATATAGAACTAACGACTGCATATATTTGATGATTAAAAGTATGCAGAATTATTATACTGAATTTATTACATAAAATGGCTGTGATAATGTAATAAATTCAGTATAATAAAAATTAATAAATTTATCCTAAAATTTAAAATTTCTCCCTCAAAGTATACTTTGCTAGAAAAGTATACTTTGCAATTTTGACGAAATCAGCTACAGATATCCGGGAATGCGGAGAAGTGAACTGAATCCCGGGATTCACACCTTGTATCCATGAGAGCCAGTGATCAAGTACAACTAGCACTTATGTATGCTGGGGGTGATTCTCGGTACACCACCACAATCTACGAATTCAGCGACTAAACAAAGAAATCGTCGGTCGTCTGTACCAGCAACCAGCTTACAATTGCAACAATTGATCCTGGTTTGTTTGTTTTGTTTATTGGTGTTTAACGGCCTATCAACAGCTATGGTCATTTAGATCCAGGCCATCAGGTTCGTATTGATCCTGGTACTTGTGCACAGTCGCAGTCAGTCGTATTTAAGATCTAATCATTTTTGCTGGTGGCAGTTAGCCTACTTATTTGACCGAATGGCAAAAAGCGTATGCCCAGATCTGGAGCTGCACTGGTTGTTAATGTCTTTTCTCAACAGGGGGCCCATATGACATCGGAGTTGTAACATTGGAGAATAACAAATCAAATGATGCTCAACAACATTCCATCGGAAGGCAAGACAGAACCAATGACCCCTAGATTTCATTCTCGGTATCTATAAGGGCTGGTGTTCAATTCACAACTAGCACTTATGTATGCTGGGGGTGTTACTGGGAAAATCAACAGACAAGCGAAATAATGTGTCACCAAGGATGAAAAAATTAATGAACGGATGGATATAATAT
Source organism: Conchocele bisecta (assembly GCA_029237695.1). Classification (NCBI taxonomy): domain Eukaryota; kingdom Metazoa; phylum Mollusca; class Bivalvia; order Lucinida; family Thyasiridae; genus Conchocele; species Conchocele bisecta. Next base: position 29,541,710 of record CM055277.1, read on the forward strand.
GCAATATACGTGACCTCTACATTTCATTCTCAGTATCTATAAGGGCTGGTGTTCAATCACAACTAGCACTTATGTATGCTGGGGGTGTTACTGGGACATCAACAGACAACACACAGGATGGAACAATGGCGGGATGAATCGACTGATCTCATACACAAACCTATATTTGACCCTCGATTTCATTCTCAGTATCTATAATGGCTGGTGTTCAGTCACGACTAGCACTTATGTATGCTGGGGGTGTTACAGGGACATCGACAGACAACACACAGGGATTGAATCGACTGATCTCATACACAACAATATTTGATCCCTGATGTCATTCCTTGTATCCACGAGTGTTGGTGTTCAATCACAACTAGCACTTATGTATGCTGGGGGTGTCACAGGTGGAAATCAACAGAAAAGATAAATACTATGCAATACCAAGAATGGAGGATAAAATGTTAATTGAATGATTAGAAAGAATCGAGGGATGCATCTACAACACTTACGGGTTGATTCAATGGATGGATCTATTTGACCCGATTTCATTCTCAGTATCCACAAGCGCTGGTGTCGAGTCACAACTAGCACTTATGTATGCTGGGGGTGTTACTGGAAACTCGGCAGACAAGTTGAATTGTACGAGACACCCAAAATGGAGGATAAAATGTTAGTTGAATAATTCGGAGTGAATCGAGGTATGGATCCAATACTCAAAATATAACAGAAATGAAATGGAACAATTACGGATTGAATCGAGAGATTAAATACGCAAAATATAAACATCATGGATAAACAATAAATCTAATCAATTCAAACAAGAGAATCGACGAATGGATCCAAAGCTACATAGACCCTGGATTTCATTCTCAGTATTTATAAGGGCTGGTGTTTGGTCACAACTAGCACTTATGTATGCTGGGGGTGTTACAGGGAAAATCGACAGAAAAGATAAACAATATGTGATACCAAGAATGGAGAATAAAAAAGAAGAATCAAAATGGATCTAATATTCAAAATACAACAGCATGGTTAAACGATTAGATGGAATAATTACGGATTAATTCAATGGATGGATCTAATAACAAAGGCATATTTGAACCTAGATTTCATTCTCAGTATTTATGAGGGCTGGTGTTCAGTCACAACTAGCACTTATGTATGCTGGGGGTGTTACATGGGAAAAGCAACGGAATCGAAGAATGGATCCAAAGCTATATTTGACCCCGAGATGCCACTCTCTGTATCCACAAGTGCTGGGGCCGTTTCACTAAACTTTGTACGACTAAAATGTTCGCAAGTAAAAACTTATGATAGTCTGTAAATTTCACATTAACATTGTTTTCTTGTAAACAATTATTAGATCTACATTTATTGAGCATAGGCTGCACATGCAGCCTATGCTCAATAAATGTAAATCCGTCAATTGAAATTTGCAGACGATCCTAAATTTGCACTTACGAACATTTTAGTCGTACAAAGTTTAGTGAAACGGGCCCCTGGTGTTTAATCATAACTAGCACTTATGTATGCTGGGGGTGTTATAGTATTGAATCGACTGTCAGATCTCATACACAACTATATTTGACCCCTAGATGTCATTCCTTGTATCCACGAGTGTTATAGGATTGAATCGACTGATCTCATACACAAACTACATGTACCCCTAGAATGTCATTCCTTGTATCCATGAGTGTTATAGGATTGAATCAACTGATCTCATACACAAACTACATGTGACCCCTAGATGTCATTCCTTGTATCCATGAGTGTTATAGGATTGAATCAACTGATCTCATACACAAACTACATGTGACCCCTAGATGTCATTCCTTGTATCCATGAGTGTTATAGGATTGAATCAACTGATCTCATACACAAACTACATTGACCCCTAGATGTCATTCCTTGTATCCACGAGTGTTATAGGATTGAATCAAATGATCTCATACACAAACTACATGTGACCCCTAGATGTCATTCCTTGTATCCATGAGTGTTGGTGGCCAATCACAACTAGCACTTAGTATGCACTTGGTCCTGTGTTACAGGAAAATCGACAGACAACACACAGGATGTAACAAATGGGGATTGAATCGACTGATCTCAAACTCAAACCTATATTTGACCCCTAGATTTCATTCTCTGTATCTATAAGGGCTGGTGTTCAATCACAACTAGCACTTATGTATGCTGGGGGTGTTATAGGGACATCGACAGACAACCCAAGTTGTGAAGGATCATTAGAACCATTAAGGATTGAATGGACAGATCTATTAAATACACAAACCTATATTTTACCCTAGATTTCACTCTCTGTATCTATAAGGACTGGTGTTCAATCACAACTAGCACTTATGTATGCTGGGGGTGTTACAGGGACATCAACAGACAACACCAAGGATGGAACAATGGCGGGATGAATCGACTGATCTCATACACAAACCTATATTTGACCCTAGATTTCATTCTCAGTATTTATAAGGGCTGGTGTTCAATCACAACTAGCACTTATGTATGCTGGGGGTGTTATAGGGGTATCAGCGAAAAAAGCTCAAGAAATACCAGCGCTACACAATGTAGGGAGAATGGAATGCAGAGCTCCAGATAAGGTGCGTATTTGCGTAAATACCCAATTAAAATTGCACAACCCAATTGAAATCAGAAGTAGTGAGTATCAAAAAGCAAGGAAAAATTTGCGGTATCTTTATCATGCTACAGAAAACGATAAACAGACCAAATATAGCATATTCAGGCGCGTAGCTGCATTAAGGCAATTTTTTGAGAAAATGGAAAAAATAATGTGCCAGAGTGCATCATTTATCTTCTAGTTTGGATTTTTTTTCTGGGGGGGGGCATGCCCCCAGACCCACCTAGTATACTCGCACCAACGGTGCTTGAAGTCGTCAACCGGGCCTGCAGATTCAAATTGGCTAGCTACGCCCCCGATATTTTCTTATTTTTCCATGAAAACTTGGTATTTCATTAGAATTGTCCAACCAAGATGTGTTTTCATTTAGAAGCAAACTATTCAATAAGTGTGGTCTGCTGATGTGTAAACAGTAGTGTGTTTTACACAATTAAAATTTTGAAATACCCAATTGATTCAGAAAAGATGGAGTGAAATTACTCAATTACTAATTCCTTATCTGGAGCACTGGAATGGCTTAGATAATTGATTTAAGTGATTGACCGGCAAGGGTAGATAATTACAGACTAATTATGTTCCATATTTTCAGTGCTACACAGGGACATCATAAGTCAACAAGTATCCTGCAAGGTAATGCACTAATGTTGGAAGCATCTCCTAGAAATATGAACTGGCAACCAAACAGTTTGACTGGCAGATTGTTTTTAATAGCAATTTAGAGAAATTAGGTGATTTTCAACTCCGTGGCACAGGCTGATCTGGGATTAAATTGATCATATACAATAAGCCTCATTTCTCCAGTCACAGATCAGGGGCTATACTAGTCACAACTGCCATAAACCCCATTTCTCCAGTCACAGATAAGGGGCTAGACTGACCACAATTGAAGGTGTCAGTGGACGTTCTTCCATTGACTCCTTCAAAAAAAAAATTCTTAATTTTTTATAAGCATCACCTGTACGGATTCTTGGTGTTTCCGGTAGTCTGTCGAGTGATCGAGTCCTTGAAGATCTGTCTCCGATATATCTTCTCCTCGACGGACGCGCATGTGATGAGGCGGTAGATAACGACGTTCTTCTCCTGTCCGATACGGAATGCTCGATCCACGGCCTGGGCATCGGTGGCCGGGTTCCAGCTCGGGTCAACTATTACAGTGTACAAGCGGAAATTATCAATCAATAATAACATAAAAAAATTTAACACAACGGCCCTTTATAGACGTTTGATCACAAATGAAATATGTTTACACTATCAATAAGAACATTTCTATAGCTGAATGGCGAACACCATACGTCTGATCAAACAGTAAAGATGGACATGCTGATCAGATGTTTTTATAGTTGTACATGTTACGAAATCCCTTTTATCAGTAGAATATTTATCAGAGCCCCGTCTCAGTAGCACATCTATATGTGGCTGTAACTGGACAAATGGGGCTTGTGTGATTTGTGACCAGTGTAACTCTAGATCAAATAGCACACTCCTATAACCTGATAACTGTCTGTATGTTAGAAAAATAATGGGCGTTACATTAATGGAATGGCCAATGCGGATGCACAGGCTGATCAGGATCTACACTGGATTCAAAACCTATAAACTCCATTTCTCCAATCACAACCGCAGTTGTAATTTTCTACATGCTACATTTACACAGTGGAGCGCCGTGGCGTAATGGTTAGTGTGTCGGACTACTGATCCAAGGGTCGTGGGTTCGAGCCTGACTAGCGGCGTGCGTTGTGTCCTTGAGCAAGACACTTTATCCACACTGCTCCAGTTCACCCAGCTGTAAATGGGTACCGATAATTCGTAGTTGCTCTGTAAATACGAATTACCGGCTTCTCTCAAAAAATCTCTACCTCCATTCTTTCTCCCATTCTTGGGAGACGGCATGCAAGGTCCTAGAGCCAGTGCCGCCGTTAAATATAAGCAAAAAAAAAAACAACATTTACACTGGTGGATTTTATTTTGCACATTTTATTTTTACTAACCTCGGATGTGACTGGAGAAATGGGGCTAATGGCCATTGTGACAAGTGAAGACAGATCAGCCCCATTTCTCCAGTCACAGCCACATGTCTACTCACAGATGACGACTCTGTCCGCAGCGGTCAAGGTGAGACCAACACCCCCAACCTGAAAACCAGGTCATGGGATAATATTAAACTATAGGACTATTTGCTGTAAACTCTAGACACTTTATTAGGCGCTCAGTGCACTTTGGATTCCTATTTAACACTGTGCATGCCGGGGAATTTGTGTGTAATAAATAGTTCACAAATAGAAGACGACAATCCATGTTTTCTTTCATTTCTCCCTTTAAATATCATGAATATGTCTTAGAATTTCATTAGAATCGGGTCATGAGGACGCAATTCTAATGACATTCCAAGACATATTTACAGAGAAAAATAAGGTTCAAATGTGGTCACAACAGAAATAAGCAAAATAGCATTTTTTTCCCCATACCCATTAAAAAGGGGAATACAGATGGAAATGGTTAAAGTTTAACCTGGGAGATGATTCAAGGTGAAATTGAATTAACATCCCAGCAACATCTAATGTCATATTGAGACGGGACCTCAGTTTAAAGTCCCATCTGACAGACCGGTGGGATGGAAATACGATTCACAAAATCCGGTAAATGCCATATCTGGGCGAGGTTTGAACTCACAACCTCCGGTATTGGAAGTCCAATGTCATCCCCTAGGCCGCGGCCCATCCCTAGTGTGAGGATTGAACTCACAACCTCTAGTATCACTATTGAAGTTCAATGCCATATCCCTTAGGCTACGGCCCATCCCTAGTGTGAGGATTTAACTCACAACCTCCCGTATTGAAGTCCAATGCCATATCCCCTAGGGTGAGGATTGAACTCACAACCTCCAGTATTGAAGTCCAATGCCATATCCCCTAGGCCACAACCAATCCCTAGTGTGAGGATTGAACTCACAAACTCCGATGTTGAAGTACAATGCCATATCCCCTAGGCCACAACCAATCCCTAGTGTGAGGATTGAACTCACAACCTCCAGTATTGAAGTCCAATGCCATATCCTCTAGGCCACGGTCCATCCCTAGGATGAGGATTGAACTCACAACCTCCGGTATTGAAGTACAATGTCATACCCCCTAGGCCACGGCCCGTCCCTGGGAGAAGATTGATTAATTAATGTTATCCTAGCTTTTTCAATGAAATTAATTTACCTGCGTAGTAAGGAGAAACACGGAGTAACTTCTATCTGTCTGGAACTTGTTAATTCTCTTCTCTCTCTCCAGCACTTCTCGGATGGTTCCGTCCAACCGCATAACCTTGTGACCCTGGAGATACATCATGTGACCTGCCCGCTTTGAGCCGTTGAATCCCCAATTAGCTACATGTAGCACGGATTCACATAGTCATATTGGGGTTTTCAATAGAGACCCATTGGTTCATTTTGACCCTTGATATTTGAGACACGCCATGTGATTTTGTACCTAAGAACACGTGTGATTTTTCATGAAATATATTTACAGAAACTGTGATATTTAAATCATATTTTCTGTAAATGACGCTGAAAGGTGACAAAATTTTCAATTTTCTACTGACCTTGAACCCTTTCTTGATTTATTTCTATCATGACACTTGACCCATCATCACTTACAAGTGTTACTAACCATGTGCTTAACCATCAGAATGCGGGAACTGCAGATTGTCGTCTGCTGTTGTTTTATATTTTGCCTTTCTCAATAAAAATATGGTTTGAAAAAATAGAAAGTAGACAACAATTTAATTCAGCATTGTAAGGGTTAACTTTCAAGTAGCTATGACCTTGAACTTCAGGGTTTTTTTCATAAATAAATATGAATAACCTTTTAGCATCAAAGAACACTTTCCCCAGCTATGACCTTACATAAATAAATATGACCTTTCAGCATCAAATGCCTTCAGAACATGTCTTAAACTTTGACCTTCCACTACTATGACCTTGAACTCTGACCTTACCCTGTTTGTGATGACCTTCTGCATGATATCCAGCATCTTCCGCGACTGCGAGAAGACGAGACAGCGGTGACCTTCGACCTTTAGTTGGTCGAGCAGTTTCACGAGGAAGGAGAGCTTGCCGGACTCGTTGATGAGGATATGGTCGGCGACGTGCTGGATTCGAGTGACGGCACTCAGCGCTCCCGCTTCCGTCTCCAGGAGGTCGTCGTCCAATCTGCACAGGTGAGAATTAGGTACAATTTTTATTACAGCATGTTGACAGAGTAAGATATCAGAATTGCTTCTACTGGCATTAAATATCTACAACAGAATGGGCTGTGCATGTAAATTTAAGGACCAATCCAATAGTCGCAAAATGATTTTAAGACTAGTCCATTTATAAGAAGGAGTGTATTGTTTTTTTAAATATAAAATTACTTGCAAAAAAATGCAAATCCTGATGAGGAGTGTGTTTCTACGTATAGTTAGCTACATTGTATCATGTGTTCACTTCGCTTTTTCCTTTCTTTGTCAAACGCCACAAGAGGTGAAAATGGCTTATGGCTGGAACACACAAAGATGGCCGAGTTGGCCACTCCATGTGCCGTATAGGATAGAGTAGCGAGACAATGTTCATATATTCCATCACTTGTACGAATCAATTATCTTTGAATAAAACGATAATCAGGTATAGAGTGGGTCCCTAAATTTCACCACACCACTCACCCCTTTGATGCCAAATTGGGCACACACCCTTGTAGACTAAAGATCACAAATTCGCGAGGGCCCCCATTAAATGGCTGATTAACACATTAGAGACATGATACAATTATAGCAGTATGAAACTTTTGAGAGAGAAAAATCCCTATTTTCTTTTGTTTTGTTTTGTTTGTTTATTGGTGTTTAACGGCCTATCAACAGCTCAGGTCATGTAAGGCCGGGCAAACAGGTTCGATCCCGTTTTAACCTGCTGCATTGGGGGGAAAATCCCAAAATCAGAACGGAATATTTACATCGAGATATAACATATTCAGCCCTGAAATTAGAATAACCTGACCTGGTGCCAGGTCCATACCGCACCAAGGTCACTTGGCCCCTTCCCCTATTTAAAAGTAATACCGGTAGGATTACTCTTATAAGGGGTATAACCAGATTCAACTGTCACATACAAAATGCCAAAGACGTATGTGAGGGCCAAACCAGGTCTCCAGTCGGGATTCCGGTAAGGATGAACCCCGATCGTTAAATTACCCATCGCATGCTCCCACCTGCCACCCACAGCCTATTTTCTTTATTTCATCTCGAAAGTATACATTGTTACCACTCATTTGAACCGTCTCGACGAGACAGTTCAAACAAGTGGTAACATACTACCTTATAAAGAAATAAACATAATATTGAGATTTGGCCGACGTTATACCGTAACAACCCCACATATTCTGACATAATTGACTTATTAAACACACCACTCACCCTTCGTCCCCTTCGATGCCAAGTTGGGCACACGCCCGGGTAGACAAAAGCCGCGGGTGGTCACAAATCTTCTTTAGCACCGTCAGTGCTACGAGTGGCGATTTCGTCGTCATCAACAGCTAGAAAACACATGGTAAACACTACGTGTAGTATTAAAGAACATTAAATATAGGATAAAACAAGAAATAAGCAACACTGATGGATGTGTCGTGTCCTTCAACAACTTTACTTATTCTGACCAGATCGAAAGTAGAATGACCATTTAAACGCCCAAGCCCGATTTCTCCAGTACGTCATAAAAATGTAAAAGGGTTAACAGCAAGATCTAAAGTCATAAATATAGAAATCTCCATTTCAAGCCTCATTCAAAAGACCAGTTGGATGGTGCTCTGAATATATTATTCATACCCAAGTCCAATACTCTGCCACTCCTCGGACAGTCCCAATGTACGTACCTCCTTGACGGAATCCAATGAGAGAAAATCCTCGTAGATCTTCAGTTGCGGGTCACTCAGGAACAGCCAGACAATCAGGTCGTTCTTACGCGTCATTGTTGGCATTCTACAACATAGTAAGTGTAAGTGATAGTTGATTTGTCTCAACTTCAGGTCAGTTTGGGGTGTGACACGCACAATGGTTTCAAGTTGCGGGTCACTCAGGAACAGCCAGACAATCAGGTCGTTCTTACGCGTCATTGTTGGCATTCTACAACATAGTGAGTGTAAGTGATAGTTGATTGTCTCAACTTCAGGTCAGTTTGGGGTGTGACACGCACAATGGTTTCAAGTTGCGGGTCACTCAGGAACAGCCAGACAATCAGGTCGTTCTTACACGTCATTGTTGGCATTCTACAACATAGTGAGTGTAAGTGATAGTTGATTGTCTCAACTTCAGGTCAGTTTGGGGTGTGACACGCACAATGGTTTCAAAGTCGCGGGTCACTGAGGAACAGCCAGACAATCAGGTCGTTCTTACACGTCATTGTTGGCATTCTACAACATAGTGAGTGTAAGTGATAGTTGATTGTCTCAACTTCAGGTCAGTTTGGGGTGTGACAGGCACAATGGTTTCAAAGTCGCGGGTCACTCAGGAACAGCCAGACAATCAGGTCGTTCTTACACGTCATTGTTGGCATTCTATAACATAGCGAGTAGAAGGGAATAGGTCCCAGCGACAACTTAAATGTGGCTGTGACACAAGAAATGGGGCTTATGGGTTTTGATATGTGATTTCCCTCGATGTTTGCATAGCTCACTAAACTTTGTACAACTAAAATGTTTGTAGTGCAAAAATTATCATCGTCTGTAAATGTCACATTAACAATGTTTTCTTGTAAACAATTCTTGGATTTGCATTTATTGAGCATAGCCTGCATATGCAGCATATGTTTGATAAATGTAAATCCATCAATTGCCATTTCCAGACGATCCTAAATTTGCACTTACAACATTTTAGTTGTACAAAGTTTAGTGAAACGGCCCCCTGGTTTCTTATGAAGTCAGTAAACTTGTATAATTAATATCATATTAAATCATCACTCATATAAGATCCTCTATATACATTACTCTAGTCAGGCATGAGAATGGCTGTCGCTGCAAACATCTGAAAATCCACTGAAACACCCTCGCCCCCGTTGTAAAAAATATCAAATTTGAGCATACCAGATTGGTTCTGAATAATTTTGAAAACGCAAATTATGACAATCATCTGAAATCAACTGATCAGCTGAAGATGTTCATGCCTGTTCTGTAACCTACATGGCATGCTTCAGCACATGTTCTCCATCGGTGTTATCTGGGTTTTCGTTCTCCTTGTTTTCGTTGCGATTCACCCCGGCCTTGGTGCGACGGAGGAAGTAAGGGGAGATAATCTTCTTGAGACTCTCGGCCATCTCCATGCCCAACTTCTTCTCGCCGAGAGTTGCGTCTTTTTCTCGCGCCTACACAGAAATACAGATTGATTTTGATTTATTGGTGTTAAACAGCCTATCAACATCTAAGGTCATTTAATCCTGTATATAACCTGCTGCATTGGGGGAAAACTCCCAAAATCAGAACGAAATATTTACATATAAAAAAATATATTCAGCCCTGAAATTAGAAGAACCCAACCTGCTGCCAGGTCTATACCACACCAATGTCACTCGACCATTTCCCCGAAAATAGGATTACGAATAATCATAATACTCACATAAGGGGTATAACCAGATTCAACTGTCACATACAACAATGCCAACGACGTACGTGAGGGCCAAACCAGGTCTCTGGTCATGATTCCGAAAAGGATGAAGCCTGATCGTTAACTTACCCATAGCATGCTCCCACCTGCCACCCACACAGAAATACAGAATCACCTAGATAAAGCAACTCTGTTTAATTTTGATGTCGGATATTTAAGGGCAAAACCTTTTCTTCATGATTGAAAAAAAGTGAACGTGAATGCTTGTAACGTCCCAGCAACAGCTACGGTCATATAGACGGGACCACAGTTTTAGTCTCATCAGACAGACATGTGGGATAGAAATACTAGGAAGTATTTTTCGCGCCTAGAAATGCACTCTCTATGTTCAAGTGTTCATAATCTTCAATTACAGTGAAACCTCTCCAAATGATACACACAGAAACTAATTTTGATGGTCTAAACTGGTCAGGTTTTGTCAATATGTTACCATGATAGAAAAGCATACCCACACCTCTAAGGAGTGTTTATATGCCGAATCACAGAGAAATTTGTGGCTGTTACAGGAGAAATAGCGTTTATGGGTTTTGCAACCAGTGTAGATCCAGATCAGCCTGTGCATCCGCACAGTCTGATCAGGATCTGCACTGCTCGCCATTCCATCAATGAAACACCCGTCATGCTTCTAACAAGAAATATAGATCATTATCAGGCTACAGGAGTGGGCCATTTAATCTTGATTAAGAGCTACACTAGTTTCAAACCCCATTAGCCCCATTTCTCGAGTCACAGTCATATTTCAGTAAAACGAAACTCTGTGGTTGTTTTATAGGGGTTTTCCCCAAAACGTGTCTGAATATTTAGGTTCACTACGGTAACCACAACACGGTGTGACCACTTACCCGAGTTATGGGATTGTCGTACTCCATTTTGAACGTTTTCTGGGTTCCCAACAGCTGCCCCTGGTGGACAAAATCAAACAAGGCCCACAACTCCTGCAATCAGACACAGCCAAGTCTCAGCAGTTACCAAACCTTTCTGCTTTTTCGTCGCTCTAAAGAACATAGATTGAATTTTGTAAGATTATTATAAATACATAATTGGGTATGTGGACTATGCTCCAAGCATTAGTATGCTACACTCAGTGACTGTATAATACCGGACACACTTTTACAGAGCAAAGACTATTTACTTTGATCCGAGTGCTGAGCACGAGTTTCTTTGTCAGATTTACAGATGTCAAGGGAAATAAATCTGGTATTTCAAAATGGTAGCGGAATAAATTCGAAAAATTTGAAATTTGCTCTTAGACCACATTATAACGTTTTCAGAATTGACAATTTTGAAGTTAGCGAATGAATTGTTAGCGTATGAATTTTTGTGAACGTCTAGCAGGAAATATTTCCTTCAAAGAAATAAATCCAAGAATCACGGTAAATCGTTGGGTAGCATGTAATATTGCCTTATAACCAGAGGTTAACTCTTTGCATGCTGGGAAACTTGTGGGCTATAAATAGTTAAAAAATAGCGGACAAAAAATCATCATATTTTCTATTATTTCTCCTTGTAAATATCACGAATATGTCTGAAATTTAATTAGAATTGAGTCCTTAGGACTCAATTCTAATGAAATTCAAAGACATATTTACAGAGAAATAAAAAATATACTCCTCTAATTTGTTTGGCGGATATTTTCACCGCTAGCATGCAAAGAGTTAATAACCCTCCAATTTTGTGAAAATAGCATCACACAATCTGACCTTGAGATTATTCTGTACGGGGGTACCGGTGAGGATAATGCGGTTGTGGGCAGGGATAGCGTGCACACCTTTGCTGGTCTTGGTTGGATTCTTTATCTTGTGGCCTTCATCCAACACCATGTAGTCCTGAGATGACAGGGAAACCAACAAAATGGTATGGTAGTACTGTAGCCTATTTCATCAACATTGCAAAGTATACTTTAGTAGCAAAGTATACTTTGAGGGAGAAATTTTCAATTTTATGATAAATTTATTAATTTTTATTATAGTGAATTTATTACATTATCACAGCCATTTAATGGCTGTGATAATGTAATAAATTCAGTATAATAATTCTGCATACTTTTAATCATGAAATATATGCATTTGTTAGTTCTATATGAAATAATGCATTTCAGGAAAAATAAATGATTACTCCCTCAAAGTATACTTTGCTAGTAAAGTATACTTTGTAATGTTGATGAAATAGGCTACTGGTCAGAGCTACAGATAAGCATCGTGTCTAAAGTGTACTATACCCCCTATTTTCAAAATCATTGCGTATTTTACTTTTAAAAATGAATTATTGATTTTCTTCATTGCTAAGTAGGGAACAAATGATAAAAAAAATATAACAAATTTAAACATTCACTTAATTGAGCTGCAAAAAGCAAAGACGGTTTGCTTTTTGCAGCTCAACTATGGGCTTTTCCATTTTTTCCCCCGGGATGGGGGGGGGGGGGACGGGATTTTTAAAAGAGCATGTTGGTGGTTGTATTAATTAATTAATTTATTTTTCTACTGGGTGGGGTCTACGTCATTTAAAAATATCTATAGGTAGGGGCATTTTCTTTTTATCTTTTCTGGTGGTGGGGGGTTAAGTTCCCCTATGATGTTGGTGGGTTGTTATTTTCCATAAGGGCTATTCCAGTAAAATCTATAAAGGGGGGGGGGGGGGGGGGACGGCAGGATCATTGATTATTTATCGTAGGTTATTGCCAACGAAAAATAATTTAACATGTAGGAGGGTAAATTTGTTAATTAAAATTCATTGCATGTCATAGTATTGAAATAAAAAATATTTTATGCTTGTTGTTTTCTTAAAAAATATTTTATGCTTGTTGTTTTCATAATCTGTATAATAAATTGTGGGTGATTGTCAGCCAGAAAAGAATTATGCGCTGACGGCCCAGCAATTGTTGTTGTTGTTAGTGTAAAAGTTTCCCATAGCAGTACAATTGGGTTGTAGTTATTTATTTATACTTTTTGCAATTTAAAATGAAAATTAATTCTATACTGGCTCCCATCAATAATTTTTTTTTTTTTCATTTCATTTCATTTCAAATTGCAAACAAAAAAGGATAAATAAATAGCAGTACAATTGGGTTGTACTGTTATTTATTTATACTTTTTGCAATTTAAAATTACTTAATAATTATTTAATAAATAATATTTGTAAATGTTATGCCAAACAAATAATAGCCATACAGCCCCAATCCAAAACATGTCCCCAAGATGTTTCTACGTATGGATCCTCCGTCGACTCGTCGGAGCACCGCCTTGCAACGTACATTTGTACTGTGGACGCATTTAATTGTCGTCGGTTAAATTTTGGGTATTAATCTCCAAAATACATATTCGTCAGTGTGTAAATTCTTCAAGCAGGAGGGGTTGGGTGCAAAATTCGTCATGGTGTTGAAAATAGTTTTCTTTGTGAGCATGTAATGTGAAACAATCAGACAGGTAAGATTATGGAAAAACATGTGTATTTTCAAAACTAAATATATGAAATTTAATCATGCCTGGGAAGTGTTCCGTCCGAGAACCGTGACTCTAATTTCAAGAAATGTGACGGTAAGAATTTTTATTATTTATGTAGCTTCATTCTATCTTCATGAATGAGGGGGTGTTTCATTGTAGAGATGACTACCACAGGGATTGAAAATTCCAATTGACGGCTAAAATTTGTTAATAATTATTTTCAAGGCATTCATTTTCTAAATTAATTTAATACTGGTAAAACCAGTGTCAGAGTAGCAAATGGTGGAATTTTCAGCCCCTGTTTTTGTTAATTGTACGTTGAGATTTTTATTTTTATTTATTATAGGTTGCATTTTTTTAGATTTTTATTTTTATTTACTGTAGGTTGTGATTCTTTATTTTTTTTGTTTTTTCATTGGTGGTTGGGTTTAATTTTTTTTTTAAAACAGTAGGTTGGCTGAGAATTTTTTTTTATATGTCGTAGGTTACCCCCGGCAAAAAACGCCTTCTCCCCCCCCCCCCCCATATAGATTTTACTGGAATAGCCCTAAGTATTAAAGTGGGTGTCGGTGTATCAATTTAGAAGTCTCCGTAAGGAAACACCGACATTGAGTAGCGAACGCGTTGTTTACGCAGAACCGACGAACACGAGTGTATTATTTCACGCTATTCAATCCTGAATGATTAATTATCCTATATTACATTTCTACTACTTAATTTCCTTATTTTTAATAATATTTGTGTTTTATTGAAGAAACTATGTGCATATGAATGTTTATGGGCGTGTCTTATTTACTGCGTGTTGTCACTCATTCATAACAATTTTGGATTCATAAAAAAATGGCGCCTTTCTGTCTAATGGACTTCAGTGCATTTTAATATTTATGGCATACACGTATAGGGTAAGTACCAAGTCGATGGTATTACATGTATAATGATTAATATTTATAATAATGTGTTTTATTAATATAGAACAAAGAGCAGCTTGATATATTCTTTCACAGATACAGGCACATAGCTGCATTAAGGCACTGCAGGCCTGGGCCTGCAGAATCGAGAAATTGGAAAAATAAAAACGACCAGAGTGCATCATTTACCTTCTAGTTTCAAAATATTTTTCGGGGGGGGGGGTGGGGGCATGCCCCCAGACCCCCCTAGCATACTCGCACCAACGGTGCTCAAAGTCGTCAACCGGGCCTGCAGATTCAAATTGGCTAGCTATGCCCCCGAGATATGCTGTTCACAACGTCTGCCAATAACAAACCAGTACTTGTCAGTGTCCTAATGTCGACACACATCAACGTTATTTATAACACGACTTTCGCAATATTAGTTGACCTCAGCTTCCGGCAGTGGTAATAATCAAACAATTTCACATATTGCTCCCTATGAATAACATTTTCTGGTGGTGGGGGTTAAAGGAGAAATAAATTCTGGTGGTGGGGGTGTTTTATGCAATTTCTTTTTTTTTCCTGGAGGTAGGGGTTAAATGAGAAAGCAATTCTGGTGGTGGGGGTGTTTTTTGCAAAAAATCTATTCCGGTGGTGGGTTTTTAAAAAAAAAAAAATTCTGGTGGTAGTAGGGTTATGCAAGAAATACATTCTGGTGGTGGGGGGTATAATTTTATGTAAATTCCGGTGGTGGTACCCCTAAAAAAAAAGCCAGTTATCGCCTCTGATATCAGTGTGGACATTTTTGTCTGAAATAACATGTATAATAATGCCAATCAATATGTGGGGTAATGGTGAATGAATGTTTATTTTTGCAAGAAAATGTCCCAGATGATGTCTCTGATATAAAGAACATTTGTGCCTACTGAGTGGGCATGTACCTTTAAATGCTGAGCCCTACTACTGACTCCCGTCCAACACGTACCCACACAAACTCACGCCCGTGTTTCTGTCCTAGTTGCTCCCAGCTCGTCACCACCAGGCCGTACGTGGTCAGACAGATCCCGCCGCTACGCTGGACCTTCAACAAAGCTCGCTCCTTCTCCCGCTTGCTGTTACCGTGAAAGGCCGAGACTTTCAACCCAGGTGACCTTGGCATAACATATTCTTTTTACAAACACAGAGCTCTAGATAAGTTTTGTGTCTAAAGAGTATATATATAGAAAAATATCCGGCAAGGCTCAAGCATTTCTTTATTTCTCATCAGAAGTATATGTTGTGACCACTCATTTGAACCGTCTCGCCGAGACGGTTCAAATGAGTGGTCACAACATATACTTTGGTTCAGAAATAAGGAAAATAGATAGAGAATAGTAGGTTAGTGCCGTGAATGGGAAAAAATATCTGGCAAGGCTCAGGAAACGGGATGGGCGAGGCTCTGCCGAGCACATCCCGTTTCCGTGCCGGATATTTTTTTCCATTCACGGCACTAACCTACTATTCTATTTATCCCGTCAACACATATACATGGCTTTAAAAATGGCTTTAAAGAAATAATCCCAGCAACCGCACATATTCATACGCAGTGAGTATATATACTCTGTTTTATTTCCCCATGTTGCATGTTATTCACTGTAATGGGATGTAAATAAAGATATGTTGAGTTTGAGAGAGTTGAGTAGGTCGTATTGACAGGATATCAACAATGTTTCACGGCACCGTGTTTCACGGCACATACGCACTGTGTTGACGGGATAAATATATTTCAAATTCAATGTGTATTTGACTTTTACAAATGTATTATAGATTTTCTTCCTTATTACATAGGGAATAAGTGATACAACAATAAAACAAAGTTAAAAATTCACTTATTTGAGCTGCTTTTTGCAGCTCAACTATAAAGTAAATTTCAACTTCATTACAGTATTTTCACTACTCAATTTGAAAATCAATGCATATTTTCACATTGCTGTGAGTATTTTGTACTTCCACCCTGGGTAATCGATGTGTATTCTGCTAAAATACTCCAATACACACCTTATCTGGAGCTATGATTGATTGACCAATTTACTATATTAGGCTACACTGAACATTTCACCCCTGTAGCCTATTTCATCAACATTGCAAAGTATACTTTAGCAGCAAAGTATACTTTGAGGAAGAAATTTTCAATTTTATGATAAATTTATTAATTTTTATTATACTGAATTTATTACATTATCACAGCCAATTTGGCTGTGATAATGTAATAAATTCAGTATAATAATTCTGCATACTTTTAATCATGAAATAATTATATGCATTTCAGGAAAAATAAATGATTACTCCCTCAAAGTATACTTTGCTAGTAAAGTATACTTTGCAATGTTGATGAAATAGGCTACTGGTGACCTTGACATAATATTATATACAAACGGGATATATTTGGTTTAGATTGACTGTCAGATTAGTTATACTAGAGAATACCAATCTATGCTGGACCATCAACAATGCTAGCTCCTCTCGCTTGCAGTTACCATGGAAGGTCACGACCGTCAATCACGGCGCCTAGACACCGTGAAAATAATATTTTGCCTTATTACACAAGGAAATGTGAGATTCATAGCTAACCAAGTCATGGCCTTAAAACTGATTTGTGACTGGAGAAATGATGCTTACGGGTTTTACGACCAGTGTAGATCCAGATCAGAATGTGCATCTGCAGTTTGATTGTTATCAGGCTACAGGAGTGTTTTTTATCAGGAGCTACACAGGCCACAAATCCCATAAGCCCCATTTCTCCAGTCACTGCCATATTTAATGACAAAAAAAGCAGAAACTGCGGAGAACTTTACTAACTCACCATTTCTTGAATTCTTTGTCCCAGTTAACCATGACAGCGACAGGTAAAACGATGAGAACTGAGTGAATCTTGGCCATATCAAACATGCCTGACAGGAACGCAATCACCTGTATAGTTTTACCCAACCTGCAAACAAATAAACAATATTATATCCATCAGCGTTACTGATTTAATTTTCCATGGAGTTAGCCCCTCTTGGTTAGTGGCTATACCTTGCCGGGCATATATTGTGACAGATAAGCTGCGTATTTGCTTAAATACCCAATTAAAATTGCCAAAAACCCAACTGAAATCAGAAGTAGAGAGTATCAAAAAGGAATACAAATGTTGTGGTACCTTTATCATGCTGCAGAAAACAATAAACAAATATAGCATTTTTTTTTTTTTTTCCATAAAAACAAATCTTGGTATTTCATTAGAATTGTCTCCAAGGAGACAATTCTAATGAAATGCCAAGACATGTTTTCATTTCGAAGCAAACTATTCAATAATTGCTGTCTGTTGAGTGTTGATGTGTACACAGTAGTGTGATTTTATTTTACCCAATTAAAATTTGAAATACCCAATTGCTTCAGAAATTTCTGAAGGAGTGACAATACTCAATTACTAATTCCTTATCTGGAGCCTGTTGTAGCCTTTGGCACACTCGTTTCTCATGAAAAGATGTCTATAAACAGAGAACAAAGCCTCTGAAACACATTTCCTTACTGATCCCTTACCCCAACAAGTCACCCTTTGATACAATCACAGAACCAATCATCCCTTACCCCATATCGTCTCCAAGAATGCCGCCTTTTTTCCTCCGGTACAGATTCCACATCCAGAGCACACCTTCCTGCTGGTGTGCATACAGTTTTTTGTACAGCTCATGGTACAGATGGAAGCCCTTCCCTACATGCATCATTCCATTGTCTTCCTCCTCCGAGCTACTGTCAACGTGTGCCTTAATGTAATCCTGCAACAAGAAAGAAGTGCGTTATTTACAAGTAAGAAAATAGTTACACTACTGCCTGCATTAATCTTGCAAATATTTCTCAATTTCTTCATTTCAAAATACTTGAATATTGTGCTTGAAGTCAAGCAGCTTGATTGTCTGAGCCTGAGCTGTGATACAGCTCAGGCACAGACAATCAAATTGCTTGATTGCGAGTTCGTATTGCCAATAGATGTTCGGAAATATTGATAATCTGGGAAAGATTAACGTAGGAGGTTGGGTATAGGACTTTCAATGGTAATCCTGAAACAAGGAAACATGGTAAATAAGTAAATAAGTAAATAAGTAAGCAATGCATTAGATCATGTCCTATAAGTACTGTCTACTAATATTCCACTTAAAATATACTGCTGTGTTTTGCGTAATTAACTCTTTGCATGCTGGGAAATTTGTGGGCTATAAATAGTTAAAAAGTAGCAGATTTTATTTCTCCTTATAAATGTCATGAATATATCTGTTTCGTTTGGCGGATATTTTCGCCGCTAGCATGCAAAGAGTTAAACAAGAAAGTAATATTATAATTATGTTCTACCACAGTTATAGCAAGTCCAATGGAAAGGATTAAAGTAAATAAGTAGTCTGTTCCACTTAAAAGTTAGTTGATGGCAATTGGATGATATTCTGATCATTATGTCAGATCTGGAGTACTATATTCTCATATAAAGGGTAAACATTCTTACTTCCATTTTCTTTATTTTCCTTGCCAGTTTCTCGCTGTATCGAATGTTTAATGCCTTTTTGTTGAGCTTGAGGGCATCCTCTATATGTCCTTCACCGACTAGTTTCTTTGATTGTGTCACCAACTCGTTGAATCGCTGTTGGTCCAACGCAGAGAGTTCATCGTCATCCTCCATCATGGTAGACTGAGCTCCAACAAAACACTTATAATGGCTTGGATATAATTGTATGGGGTGTCAGAGCTCCAGATAAAGTGTGTATTGGCGTATTTTACAGACTTATTTTTAGCAGAATACGCATTGATTATCAACAGTGGGAGTACACACAGCAATGTGGAAATACGCATTGATTTTCAAATTGAGTAGTGAAAATACTGTAATAAAGTTTAAATTTACTTAGTTGAGCTGCAAAAAGCAAACACTGTTTCCTTTTTGAAGCTCAAATAAGTGAATGTTTAATTAATGGATGTGGTGGGTGAAAGGGCATTGATTAATCGATAATGCTGTAATTTAATTAATTTATACTGTGATTAATTGTCAATTAATGATGTAGATGGAGAAATGTATTGTCACTTGTGATTAAAAGCCCATTAATGAATATTATGTAATAGTTAAAGTTCACATATTGCATTTTTAATAAACTAATTAAAAATGCAATATGTGAACTATAACTAACTTATTGGTTGGCCTGCCTTCTCCGTGTGCACATGTCTGTCTCAATGCAAGTCCCGCCCATATGCTCTTTCGACTTGGGATATGACTACATTATTGGACGTTTGACACCCACACGCACATGTACACGTCTGAACAGGATGCAGGACACATGAATTTCTGACAATATACCTCTCTATATATTGGACATTGAATAAATAATTTCCTAGATATTGGTGAAATAGTCGCAATATGAGATTAATCGAGACGAAATGCTATGCTTTCATTGGTCTAGAAACAAGGGCAAACAATAAGGAGTGCTTTAACTTATACCAAAAAAAATAACAGAAAACAATGTTATGTTTTGCCTAAACTGTTTAAAGATGTTGAGAGCGTTGATTAATCAAGTGCTCCAGCAATATGGCTGGAGTTATTCAGCAGAGCATAATAATTAAGCTTCGGCAGTCATCACAGAGTAACTCATTTGAGCAGTTGACGATATTAATTGAAAGTGGTCAAGCATGCGGTCAAGGAGCAGCCAACTAGTGGAGGTGTGACAAATATCCTTTGAAAATTTAATCACCTAATTGACGAAATGGGCATTATCACTCGGTGGACATCATTATCACTTTGTGGAACAAACAGACATTTTACCTCTATATTGCCTGACTGACGAAACGCGCAGTTGACAGAATGCCCTGAATTCATTTTATGTACCCCTTTAAGCCTTAGCAAAACACATTAATTCCAAGGGAGACAACTTTTAGGCTGATATTCTTTTTCTGGCATAATTATCGAGAAAACATACTTAGCTACGTACTTTTCAATAATTGATCTTTACATGCATTCACTCAGTACTAATGACTAAGGATTTTAATCTAATTGTTTGACCAACTTCTGTGACTGAATGGCCAACAGCGCAGACCCTGATCAGACTTCGCAGTTTGATTTGTAGACTAACATGCCAAGTCTCTATATCATGTTTAACTTCTATTTTTCATTATCTGACTTATCATTTATTATTTACCTGGATTGTTACCTGGATCTGTTGGACCTTAATTTAAGAACACATGCTTATATGGTCCCTCTGTTAGTTCGACGTATCTTCGTTACAAAAACTAATTTTTAAACTATATATAAACGTATGTAGGGGTCTGCGGCTTTGACGTGTAGAATATCGTATACTATATAATAATATTGTATAATGTCACTATTGTTGCGATATGGTTTAACACAGAAAACTTGTTTTCATTCCAGATTTATTCATTCAGGAGCGACTTAAAACTTGTTCAGGCTTTCAGCATTATAACCGTTCCTTCAGATAGGCTGTTCCACGAGTCCACTACTCTTAGTGTGAATGTATTTTAGTCTTTGGTATTACCAGGCCCGTACGCAGGGGGGGGGGGGGGGGGTGTGACGGGTGCGTATGCACCCCCCCTAAATTCGCCAAGGTCCGCTATTTTTCAAACAGTAATCTCAACAAATCTTGAAATGCATTAATATACAGGTAATTTTCATGAAAATGTCACAATTTACCACCGTTGAAATCCAAATTTAAATTACTTAAAATGCAGGATAGTGCATTTCAGGCCATCTAGGTTTAAAAAATGTCAGGGGGAGCATGCCACCGGACCCCCCTAGCGTACTCGCTCCACTACGTGGGGCTCGCCCCTGACGCACCCCCCAATAGAAAATCCTGCGTACGGGCCCGATTACTTTGCTATATCTATGTCTATTTGATTTGGCGCTACGCTGGTCGCAAATATTGTTGGATAACATAAACATGTAGCTGATCATGAAAAAATGTGCTTCACTTCCGAATAGTACTCTAATGCAGCCGTTCTAGACTAAAGGCGTTTTCAGATTTTAATCCACGAAAACCCATAACACTACAAAACATTATTGCACAGAAATACGTTATGGCAACATGACAGCAAGCAATAGATATAAATATATAATAAATGTGTTATAACCACAACTGACACATAAACAGAAAACAGATATGTAAAAATTACCTGTAAATTGAATGAGATCTTTTAGCTGACTTAATAATTTTCTAGAGGTTCAATTTGTTCAATTTAGGCGCCATTTGTCACGTGAAAGTCAAACACGAGTTACTGTTCTTGATTATAATTTTGATAATTCGCTCCGACGCCAACTCGCTATATAAACAGGCACGCGTTTGGGGTCTTATGTGGTTGGAGGTCAAAAGAAAATAATGCACCTTATTGCGTAACGACTTATTCCGCCGTCCACCCGTCCGTCTTAGCCTACAGATAAAAGTTCCATGCGGTAGCGGCTTCCACATGGAGATATTATAAGAAATAAATGGCCTTTTTGTGGAATTTATCGGGGTATAAACTTGGAAAAGTCGCGGGAATACTGGACGAACGCCGGAAGGAAGTTGTTTGTTTTTTTTTATTTTTTTTAGAAAATTGTAATTTTTTATCGCTTCGTCCAATATTCCCGCCACTTTTCCAAGTTGATACCCCGATAAATTCCACAAAAAGGCCATTCATTCCTATAGTAAATCAGCTGTTTGAATGAAACGGGTTATGAAAGAAGCGAACGTTACTGCATATATATATATGCTCAAATTACACGATATTTCCAACGGAAATGTAACAATAACGTTCCACCATGTTCAGTTGTGGGTAAACGTTTGCCGTGACACGAGGGAACTGTTTGAACCCCAAGGCCGCTATGACCAGCCGTGGGTAAACGTTTGCCGTACGGCCTTGGGGTTCAAACAGTTCCCGAGTGCCACGGCAAACGTTTACCCACGGCTGATCACAGTCGAACCATATATTTAATAGTCGACCCTGGTTGACGCACCCGTATACTTATATATGGGCCGTGCTCTGTGAAAACCAGCCTTAATGACAACGTCATGAAAGGCTGAAAATGACGTCGCAAAATTACGCATAATAATTAATTTTACCAACGTCACGTCGGATTTTGACACTTGGAATTGTTGCGTCATTGCAATAAGTTGTCCTATTTATAGCCGTACGCTTTACGGCTCACACATATGTGAATGTTGGATATGCGTGGCAGAATTGTACAGTTGTTTTCATAGTGGTTCAGATAGTTGTCATTTTGTTTTATTCGGGTTCCTTCAAAAAAATAAGTAGTATTTTTTTTATATTATTTTTAAACAAATCGGCATATTGCATTTATAACTTTTATAATATATTATATGGACAGGCGCGGATACAGAAATAATTGCAGATGCCAGATCGCCGCAGATGCGATTTCCTGACACCTAGGCCACGAAAAAAGTCATCCAACTATTCGAGTATTGTAGATTTTCGTCTTTTTTTATTTTTTGCCGGGAGCAGGGGAGGAGCGGGGGGGGGGGGAGGGGGGGGGGGGGGGGGGTCCGGACCCCCTGAACACCCCCCCCCCCCCCCCCCCCCCACCCCCCCCCTGTATCCGCGCCTGATGGACGACTTGTGAAATGACATTTGAAACTAAATAACCATACGACCGGTTTGTTTAGATAACACATAACAAAATCAGTATTATGTAATCATAATGCTAATATTTCTTTTAAACTTTATTTATATATGATATCTATATAACAATTACAAACACACGCGAGAACAATTGTAGTCAGCGTACGTAGATGGAGGCGTCTGCATGTTTCTTAATTTGGGTTGAAACCGGAATACTCAAAGAAAACAAACGACGAAACGTATCCTGTCTAGCGACGACCATCAGATATATACATATGTACTTACAACTTGAAGATCGAACCCGGGGCGCATGTGTGCGTTCTTTACTAATTATGCTATACGGTCCCGTTCAGATTAGAGCGGGGTCGGGTATGCTGTACAAACCCAGTTCCGATTTTGGGATTTATTTATAGATTAGACTGCATTACGCATTTTGATGAGTAACGCTAACTTTCATTTGAACGTGACAAGCGATTTTCAAAATATGTAGACACACTCGGGTAAATCGATCTGCATTCATTTATTCATGACTTAATTATGTGTCTACGTAGATTTACATATTGCATGATCATATTTATGAAAGGTCTTGGTTTACAGATGTCGTTCTATGGAAAACGATTTAATTCGTATTTCCTATTGGCAATACTTTCTGCACTGTTTGTCGCAAATTTAAAACTTATGGGGAAATGAACATGCGCAATATAAGATATCAACTTAGGTTTAAACGTGTTTACTGATGGAGGGCGGTTATAGTGCCGATGGCCGGTCAGACCCGGCCCCGCTCTACGTGAAAGTGTGCCCGCAAGCGTTACTTTTATAAAAGAAAATGTAAACAGTTGGCTCATTAACTGTGACACGTATTCTGGATACAATTAGCCACGGATAAAAATTGGGCATAGGTCTTAATTCATTTGATTTAATGGTTCACCGTCGAATATTTCGAAAATCAACATAAAATAATATTTGGAAATTGTCAGAAAAATAATCGTATCACAGATAACAATTATGGTAGTGCTAATTACGCGGCTCCTGGCATATCGCATCATGTTGACACTAAATGCAAATCTATAGGATCGTCTGGAAATTTCAATTGATGGATTTACATTTATTGAGCAAAGGCTGCTCACTAAATGTAAATCCAATAATTGTTTACAAGAAAACGTTGTTAATGTGGAATTTACTTAATGTTGTACTTACGAACATTTTAGTCGTACGAAGTTTAGTGAAACGGGCACCAGGGACGTAGCCTACTGATTTGTATCTGTATCTGCAACCACTTGCTTGTACCTTCTAATGTCACGTAATCCGCGCAGTCTGATCAGGGTCTGCACTGTGTTCGCCCTTCAGTCAATTAAACACATGTAGATATAGGCCTAATGCTCCTAACTTAATTATAGTTTTGATTCTTGATCAAGCTTCACGAGTGCACTAGAAGTTCAAAAGTTTGATCGTCCCATGGGCGGATTCAGGGGGGGGGGACCCCCCCCCCCATACCCCCCCCCCCCATCAATTCGCCGAGTAAAGATTTTTACAAGTTAAAAGGTATGTTAACGGTTACATACTGTGACAGTGTAAATATTTTTGCTCCAAAATGCGACAGAATGCAGAAAATGTGATGTAGATTGCAGTTGCCATTGGATCACTCAGTTGTCTTCAGTTGTCTCCCTTGTTTTCTGGTGCGGCGTTTGGTCACGTGATATTTCCAAAATGGCAGCGACCAGGCGGCTTGCGAAGGTAGACATTCAGTTCCGAAATTATAATATTTCCTGCCTATTTTGATAATTTGAAACACTTTATCAATTGTTTTAAGTAAAACATCACATATACTACTCACAGACGTCACGTTTTCGTACATATTCTAACAATATTCGCCATAAAGTTAGTTTTCTTTTCTATCGTTCTAGATTTCTTTTTTCTTCATTTCACGACTATTGTTCGATTTGGTGACGGTGTTGTGAAATAACACGAACATAAAATAACTCGGATATATAAACAGGTGAATTTTGGGCTTATTTTTTGACAATTTTGTAAAAATATGCAATATTTTCTCGTTTTTTTTGTATGCAGTATTGCCAGTAATAATTTCATTCTTTTGTTTTTCAAATTTTTTTTCTTCACAATTTCATGGAAAATCATGCTTATTTTTCATCCAGGTCTGTGTTATTTAAAATTGGTGTGATGTGGTTGATGGTGTAAATTAGCGGACCTCATGGAATTTGTCTAGCTGAATTTATTGTTTCCAGCCATTCACCATGGGCGGCGGATTCAGGGGGGAGGGGCGGACCTGGCGCGCGCCCCCCTAAAATTCGCCAAGTAAAGATTTTTTACAAGTTACAAGGCACGTTTCTACGTTCGCGTTGTGAATTTATTGTTTATTGGTATTTTGTTGCTCCAAAATGCGCCAGAATGCAGGAAATGTGATATAGATTTAAACAAATTTCTGAGGGGAATGCCCCCGGACCCCCCTAGTGCGTTCGATAATATAGTCACGTTTTGCAAAATAGTTACGCCCCCCCTAACCCGAAATCCTGGATCCGCGTCTGTTCACATCAGGCCAGGTGATAGGGCACCTGGCACCATATCACGATGGTTGCCATTTCAGTGCTGAATTTGCAATCGTTTCCCCATGTATTTGCGCCTATGTATGACTGTAGAATAGAATAAAATGTAAGATTAAAGATATATAAATGTTAGTCACCTACCCAATCAAGTTGGGTCGTGATAGTAGAGAACATCATCGACACAATCAAGTTGGGTCGTGATGGTTGCTATTTGTTTATTGGCATTTTATATTTTTCAATAAAACTAAACATATACAGCATCTAACTGTATAAACATTTAGATTGAACCCGATTTTAAAGGAAGTTGCTTTCGAAATAATGGAAAGAAAAACAATCTAATTGGACTATTAGCTCCGATTTTGTTTCAAGTCGGTACTGGGCGTTTATTAGAGGCTCTAATTTCGTGAAAATCGGCCAAAAAATGTGTCATTTTCAACGTGAAAAGTGGGGGGTGGGCGTCTATTAGAGCATGGGCGTCTATTATAATCTTTACGGTATACAACATCTAACTGAATAAACACTTGAAATGAACCCTAGTTTACATTTACAAACATACACCAACATTATATTGGTGATTTCAATACAATTTTTTGCCCCAGATATTCATGAATTTTGTCAATAAAAATGATTTTTTTTTATTTCTATAAACAATACAAGCTCAAAATATTTCACAACTACTATTTATATGAATATTGAAGTAACCCACAAGTTATTTAATATAAAAATATGCAAATTTGATACTTTATCACTGTTTTTGAAAATTCCACAGGAAAATACCACTTTACAAGAGTAAGCCATCATGACAGTATATCAAGACAGTCATGAAGTCACGACTAGGGTCGTGATAGCTGCTATTTGTTTATTGGCATTTTATATTTTTCAATAAAACTGAATATATACAACATCTAACTGTATAATCACTTGGATTGAAATACTGTATATCAAGACAGTCATGAAGTCACGACTATATAGATGTGTGCATTAGCTAAAAAATAGGTTAACCAAATTGTAAGTTTGAAATTTACAGTGCACCATATTTATTGTCCCCTCGTCGATAGGCAAGACGGTAAACGTTGGTATATACGTATGCTGCGTGCGTTAGTAGTAACGCCTTTCTTTTCAATAAATTATGAACTGCTTCACCGATTTTGATAACATTTGGCCACAAGCTTTGTCTAGGGATGGTGCTTTGTTTTGCATACAACCCACATCCGACAGTGAATTGTCACAGTACAAGTACATGTCAAGGTCACTGAGCACTTCTGTTTACCTTGTTTGTAAGGCAAACATTTTAACAACCTGTAGCCCATTTCATCAACATTGCAAAGTATACTTTACTAGCAAAGTATACTTTGAGGGAGTAATCATTTATTTTTCGTGAACTGCATTATTTCATATAAAACTAACAAATGCATATATTTCATGATTAAAAGTATGCAGAATTATTATACTGAATTTATTACATTATCACAGCCAAATTGGCTGTGATAATGTAATAAATTCAGTATAATAAAAATTAATAAATTTATCATAAAATTGAAAATTTCTCCCTCAAAGTATACTTTGTTTTTTGGCTGCCAGTGATGTGATTAACTTAGTGATAATGATGCCCCTGTTCTAATAGTAGCCCCCTCTCCAATATCTCCAATAGTAGCCCCCTCCAATATCTCCAATAGTAGCCCCCTCTCCAATATCTCCAATAGTAGCCCCTCTCCAATATCTCCAATAGTAGCCCCCTCTCCAATATCTCCAATAGTAGCCCCTCCTAATATCTCCAATAGTAGCCCCCTCTCCAATATCTCCAATAGTAGCCCCCTCTCCAATATCTCCAATAGTAGCCACCTCTCCAATATCTCCAATAGTAGCCCCCTCTCCAATATCTCCAATAGTAGCCCCCTCTCCAATATCTCCAATAGTAGACCCCTCTCCAATATCTCCAATAGTAGCCCCTCTCCAATATCTCCAATAGTAGCCCCTTCTCCAATAGTAGCCCCCTCTCCAATAGTAGCCCCCTCTCCAATATCTCCAATAGTAGCCCCCTCTCCAATATCTCCAATAGTAGCCCCTTCTCCAATTCCAATATCTCCAATAGTAGCCCCCTCTCCAATAGTAGCCCTCTCTCCAATATCTCCAATAGTAGCCCCCTCTCCAATAGTAGCCCCCTCTCCAATGGTATATTTTCAGTTAAATTATTTTATTTCACATAATAACGTGATCTTAAATTTGAGGTAACATATAGGATTCGACCCCGTTAATCTGGCCCAAAATTACCTTAGCTGACAGACCGTTAAACACCATTAAAGCAAAACTATCAAATTTCTGTGCTTTTATGAAATTATAATGCCAAAAGTTCTTCTGAAAATTGCATAGCCCCAGGGGCATTTATTAGAATAATTACTGTATATCAGAAAACTATTGATTGGCAAGCATGTTTCATGGCTTTGCTTCGTGTCACCAAGTTTTCCTACCAATCATTTTTTCATACATGCCGCAAATTTCACAAAATACAGTTCTGTTACAGTGTATGTATATTTGCTTCAGGAGTTAGCTGATCTAAAGAAAGCAGAACTTAAAAGCTTTAAGAATATTCAGGTGGATGAGGCCAATATACTTCTCTGGCAGGGAATGATCGTACCGGTATGTTTGTCACTTGCAGGGCTCCAGATAAGAAATTAGTAATTGACAGAGCTCCAGTTAAGGTGCGTAATTTGACCAACTTGGGGTGAATTTTTTTTATTTCTTCATCAAATATGGCAAGTTGGGAGTGCTTTAGAATCGTCTCATTGAGACGATTCTAAAGCACTCCCAACTTGCCATTTTTGATGGAGAAATAAGAAATTTACTTCCAAATTACGCACCTTAACTGGAGCTCTGAATTGAGTATTGTCAATCCAACATTTCTGAAGCAATTGGGTATTTCAAAATTTTAATTGGGTAAAATAAAATCTCACTTCTGTTTACACATCAACAGACCGCAATAATTGAATAGTTTGCTTCGAAATATAAAAACATGTCTTGGCATTGCATTAGAATTGTCTCCTTGGAGACAATTCTAATGAAATACCAAGATGTGTTTTCATGGAAAATAAGAAAAATATGCTATATTTGTGGTCTGTTTATTGTTTTCTGTAGCATGATAAAGGTACCACAAATTTGTTATTGCTTTTTGATACTCGCTACTTCTGATTTCAATTGGGTTTTTGGCAATTTTAATTGGGTATTTACGCAAATATGCAGCTTATCTGGAGCGCTGATATTGTACGGTGCTTACCCCAGTCTGACATGACCTTTACTGTTTGTATATGACATTGCTGTTGAACTGATGAAAATCCCAATCCAGTCTCCGCGAAAGTCGTCGGTCCGTTGGACATGTCCGTTAAAATTGCCGCCGGTCCGACAGTAAACCAGAAGTCAGATTGTCCGACTATAAAAAAATAAATACTTTTCTATTCTAAGATTCAATGAAATCACCTTCCTTTGGTATGCACCTTCTTTTGGTAGCTAGCTTTTCTTATATGACTGATGATATGCTTAAAAAAGCTCTTAAATATCACACAAAATCAATTTTATTTTTATAAATGTTTTTTTTTTTCGATGTAAATTTTTATCCCGTCTGGTAAAAATTTCCATTGGAAATGATTCTGAAGTGCTGTCAAACCATGTTTTTATTGAGAAATAATTGTATTTTGTTATCCGCTGTTTCAGGAGAATGCTCCATTTAACAAGGGAGCGTTCAAAATACAGATTGACTTCCCTGCCGAATATCCATTCAAACCACCAAAGGTTATATTCAAGACAAAAATCTACCATCCTAATATAGATGAAAAGGGGCAAGTCTGCTTGCCGATCATTAGTGCCGAAAACTGGAAGCCTGCAACAAAAACTGATCAGGGTATGTAGTTGTCTTGTGCATCAATTATCAGAATACACAAAATCGTGGTTGTCGATCTATCTAATTCGGTTTCTGGGAAGTTCCATTCTATCAATGGCTGGTAAAATAATGTGTATTTGTTAAAATGAAACCGGAAATGTTTATTTTTGTAATAATATTAATGCGCCGTAGTATTTCAATGTGGCCTAGAGGGATGTCGCAATTGATAAATAGCCCAGGCAAAAACGTCCTCATTTACGACCTGTGACGTAGTATTTCAATGTCGCACTAGAGGGATGTCGCAATTGATATATAGCTGGGGCAACAACGTCCTGATTTACGACCTCCAATGTTCCTATCATCGAGGCGCTTTGACGAGAGCATTTCATGATCCAGATCGCTTTTCAGAACAAAATAATCGCGACAGAACTTTGAAGATTTGGATTTCCTTTTTGAAATTGGCACTCGCAGTTTTTTGCGAGCGGCTTTGATTTTAACTAGCATTTTTCAGAAAGCACTCGCATTTTGCGAGTATGCGAGTGCCAAATTCGAGCCCTGCATTCATACAGTCAGATCATAGTCTTTAACAGTTTGCTGTTTATCAGGGGCTCGTTTCAATAAGCTTTCTGCTATTTATCATTTATCAGGTTGCTAACTGCAAATTGAGTGATTACCCACGGACCGGTTACAAATTGCTATGTGGCAGTTAACACGAATACAATATATCAGTCCAGCTTTAAAACGTTCGCTGATGTTTCCTTGGATGTGGCCTAATGATGTGAATGTCCTGGTACAACATAAAAAGTCAATAATTCCAGCACAACAATATTTACACAATTCCCTAACATTTGATTGGCCCGTAGCGTCTCTGTCCAAAATTTATGTCCCAGTAAACTCCCATATGCCGAACTACTTTCCGTAACCGTGAGGCGCAGTTAAAATAATTCTTAAGAAAACGGATAATAAACACAAGATTATTATAGGAATGAATGGTATTTTTAGCCAGGTTTTTTGAAAAAAAATCCAGGCTATTGGATTGGCGAAAGCCGGGCGGGCGGCGGGCGGGCGGGCGGGCGGGCGGCGTCCACAATCAATGTTAAGTTTTCGTGTTTGAGTCCATTTCTTTGTTACTGTACCACCTAGGACCACCAAACTTTCACAGCTTCATAATCAAGGGGTGCCCCCCACATATCACTATCCAACATGTTACTTTTTTTTTAACTTGACCCATTTTTTCCGCGTAGTCGACTTAGCCATTTTCAATGTTAAGTTTTCGCGTTTACAATGTTAAGTTTTCGTGTTTAAGTCCATTTCTTTGGTACTGTACCACCTAGGACCACCAAACTTTCACAGCTTCATAATCAAGGGGTACCCACCACATATCACTATCCAACATGTTACTTTTTTTTTTAACTTCACCCATTTTTTCTGCGCAGTCGACTTAGCCATTTTCAATGTTAAGTTTTCGCGTTTACAATGTTAAGTTTTCGTGTTTAAGTCCATTTCTTTGGTACTGTACCACCTAGGACCACCAAACTTTCACAGCTTCATAACCAAGGGGTGCCTACCACATACAACTATCCAACATGTGACCATTTTTTTTACCTTCACCTATTATTTCTACGTAATTGACTTAGCCATTTTCAACGTTAACTTTTTAACGTACGTCCGGTTAACGTTTTTTGGTTAAAACATTTTCGTTATACTATATCTCTGCAACTGCTTCGCCCATTACCTTGAAACTTCACATGGGTGTTTATCATCATCCATATTTTCATTCTAACCCCCAACCGTGCGGCCCCTGTGCCCAATGGTCAAGGTCAAATTACTTTGAATTTTTTGTTAAAAGTTTTTTCGTGTACTATATCTCGGCAACTCTTCACCCAATAACCTTGATACTTTCACATGGGTGTTTATCAACAATGTCGCACACTCTTGCGGAAAGCGGCGATCCGTGCTCCCAATGTCAAGGTCAAATTACTTTGAATTTTTTTATGCCCCCGCCACCGAATGGTGAGGGGGGCATATAGTGTTACCGGCGTCCGTACGTACGTACGTACGTACGTCCGAAACCTTAACGCTGGGTAAATGGCTTATAATTTCTGTTTCCTTGCTCGGATCTGCTTCACATTTCACACACGCATTGCTCCAATAGTCCTCTACCGCCCTGTGACAAATCCACATTCGTCCCGCCCCCGCTAAGCCCAGGGTCAAGGTCACAGACTTGGTGCTTTCGAAACCTTAACGCTGGGTAAATGGCTTATAATTTCTGTTTCCTTGCTCGGATCTGCTTCACATTTCACACACGCATTGCTCCAATGGTCCTCTACCGCCCTGTGACAAATCCACATTCGTCCCGCCCCCGCTAACCCAGGGTCTCGGTCACATACTTGGTGCTTTCGAAACCTTAACGCTGGGTAAATGGCTTATAATTTCTGTTTCCTTGCTCGGATCTGCTTCACATTTCACACACACATTGCTCCCAATGGTCCTCTACCGCCCTGTGACAAATCCACATTCGTCCCGCCCCCGCTAAGCCCAGGGTCAAGGTCACAGACTTGGTGCTTTCGAAACCTTAACGCTGGGTAAATGGCTTATAATTTCTGTTTCCTTGCTCGGATCTGCTTTTCATCTCACACACGCATTGCTCCAATGGTCCTCTACGCCCATGTCAATCCACATTCGTCCTGCCCCCGCTAAGCCCAGGGTCAAGGTCACAGACTTGGTGCTTTCGAAACCTTAACGCTGGGTAAATGGCTTATAATTTCTGAATTTCCCTTGCTCGGATCTGCTTTTCATCTCACACACGCATTGCTCCAATGGTCCTCTACCGCCCTGTGACAAATCCACATTCGTCCCGCCCCCGCTAAGCCCAGGGTCAAGGTCACAGACTTGGTGCTTTTGAAACCTTAACGCTGGGTAAATGGCTTATAATTTCTGTTTCCTTGCTCGGATCTGCTTCACATTTCACACACGCATTGCTCCAATGGTCCTCTACCGCCCTGTGACAAATCCACATTCGTCCCCCCCGCCCCCGCTAAGCCCAGTCGTAAGGTCACAGACTTGGTGCTTTCGAACCTTACGCTGGGTAAATGGCAAAATTATAACTTTCTGTTTCCTTGCTCGGATCTGCTTCACATTTCACACACACATTGCTCCAATGGTCCTCTACCGCCCTGTGACAAATCCACATTCGTCCCGCCCGCTAAGCCCAGGGTCAAGGTCACAGACTTGGTGCTTTCGAAACCTTAACGCTGGGTAAATGGCTTATAATTTCTGTTTCCTTGCTCGGATCTGCTTCACATTTCACACACGCATTGCTCCAATGGTCCTCTACCGCCCTGTGACAAATCCACATTCGTCCCGCCCCCGCTAAGCCCAGGGTCAAGGTCACAAACTTGATGCTTTCGAAACCTTAACGCGTGGTAAATGGCTTATAATTTCTGTTTCCTTGCTCGGAGCATCTCACACACGCATTGCTCCAATGGTCCTCTACCGCCCTGTGACAAATCCACATTCGTCCCGCCCCCGCTAAGCCCAGGGTCAAGGTCACAGACTTGGTGCTTTCGAAACCTTAACGCAGGGTAAATGGCTTATAATTTTTGTTTCCTTGCTCGGATCTGCTTTTCATCTCACACACGCATTGCTCCAATGGTCCTCTACCGCCCTGTGACAAATCCACATTCGTCCCGCCCCCGCTAAGCCCAGGGTCAAGGTCACAGACTTGGTGCTTTCGAAACCTTAACGCTGGGTAAATGGCTTATAATTTCTGTTTCCTTGCTCGGATCTGCTTCATATTTCACACACGCATTGCTCCAATGGTCCTCTACCGCCCTGTGACAAATCCACATTCGTCCTGCCCCCGCTAAGCCCAGGGTCAAGGTCACAGACTTGGTGCTTTCGAGACCTTAACGCTGGGTAAATGGCTTATAATTTCTGTTTCTTTGCTCGGATCTGCTTCACATTTCACACACGCATTGCTCCAATGGTCCTCTACCGCCCTGTGACAAATCCACATTCGTCCCGCCCCCGCTAAGCCCAGGGTCAAGGTCACAGACTTGGTGCTTTCGAAACCTTAACGCTGGGTAAATGGCTTATAATTTCTGTTTCCTTGCTCGGATCTGCTTCACATTTCACACACGCATTGCTCCAATGGTCCTTCATACCGCCCTGTGACAAATCCACATTCGTCCTTGCCCCCGCTAAGCCCAGGGTCAAGGTCACAGACTTGTGCTTTCGAAACCTTAACGCTGGGTAAATGGCTTATTTAATTTGTTTCCTTGCTCGGATCTGCTTCACATTTCACACACGCATTGCTCCAATGGTCCTCTACCGCCCTGTGACAAATCCACATTCGTCCCGCCCCCGCTAAGCCCAGGGTCAAGGTCACAGACTTGGTGCTTTCGAAACCTTAACGCTGGGTAAATTGGCTTATAATCTGTTTCCTTGCTCGGATCTGCTTCACATTTCACACACGCATTGCTCCAATGGTCCTCTACCGCCCTGTGACAAATCCACATTCGTCCCGCCCCCGCTAAGCCCAGGGTCAAGGTCACAGACTTGGTGCTGTCGAAACCTTAACGCTGGGTAAATGGCTTATAATCAAATATGCCTCGTTTTCTTTGGCTGCCAGCGGGGGCATTCGTGTGCCGACAGGCCACATTTCTAGTTGTTAAAGTTTTTTCGTGTACTATATCTCTGCAACTGCTTCACCCAATACCTTGATACTTCACATGGGTGTTTATCATCATTGTCGCACCTGCTTGCGGAAAGCAGCGATCCTGTGCTCAATGTCAAGGTCAAAATTACTTTGAATTTTGTTGTTAAAGTTTTTTTGTGTACTATATCTCTGCAACTGCTTCACCCAATACCTTGATACTTCACATGGGTGTTTATCATCATTGTCGCACCTGCTTGCGGAAAGCGCGATCCTGTGCCCAATGTCAAGGTCAAATTACTTTGAATTTTTTTGTTAATTTTTTTTTGTGTACTATATCTCTGCAACTGCTTCACCCAATACCTTGATACTTCACATGGGTGTTTATCATCATTGTCGCACCTGCTTGCGGAAAGCGCGATCCTGTGCCCAATGTCAAGGTCAAATTACTTTGAATTTTTTTGTTAATTTTTTTTCGTGTACTATATGTCTGCAACTGCTTCACCCAATACCTTGATACTTCACATGGGTGTTTATCATCATTGTCGCACCTGCTTGCGGAAAGCGCGATCCTGTGCCCAATGTCAAGGTCAAATTACTTTGATTTTTTTTGTTCAAGTTTTTTCCTGTACTATATCTCTGCAACTGCTTCACCCAATACCTTGATACTTCACATGGGTGTTTATCATCATTGTCGCACCTGCTTGCGGAATACCTGCGCGATATCACGTCGGCATGGCATACGTCCGTCCGTTCGTCCGTGTGTCCGGTTAAAGTGTTTTGGTTAAAGTTTTTCCATCTACTATGTCTATTTTTTTAGTGTCCATGCCTCGCCCCAAGGCGCGACATGCAGGCCACGGCCATCTAGTCTACAAAAAGTGGGTATAATTATGTTATCCAAGTGTCTATGCTTGGAAAAAACCTGGCCTTCGTGGCTTTGCCTCGTTTCTTGTTGAGAAATAAGGCAAGATTGTTGACGACAACTTTTGTGTGTAGCGGTCTAAGGGTTAAAAACAAATTCATGGTGTCTTGTTTCACTATTATGGCCTCTCATTTGAATCACCAATAAAGAAACCACAGTATATATATTTCTTGGAAAAAACCTGGCCTTCGTGGCTTTGCCTCGTTTCTTGTTGTTGAATTTATCGGGGATATAAACTTGGAAAAGTCGCGGGAATACTGGACGAAGGCCTTCCGGCCTTCGTCCAGTATTCCCGCGACTTTTCCAAGTTTATACCCCAATAAATTCAACAAAAAGGCCATTCATTCCTATAATAATCTTTTCAACGCAAACCATGTTACACATGTTATCCCCTCGTCGATAGGCAAGATGGGGATATAGCGTTGGTCCAAGTACGTACATGCGTGCGTATGTTAGTAACACCTTAATTTTTCAATAACTTGTGAACCGCGTCACCGATTTTGATCATATTTGGCCACAAGGTGTGTCTAGAGATGGTGCTTTGTTTTGCATACGACCCACGTCCGACCGTCGAAGGTCACTGAGGGCTTGTGTTCACCTTGGCGACAACTTTTGTGTGTAGCGGTCTAAGGGTTAAAAACAAATTCATGGTGTCTTGTTTCACTATTATGGCCTCTCATTTGAATCACCAATAAAGAAACCACAGTATATATATTTCTTGGAAAAAACCTGGCCTTCGTGGCTTTGCCTCGTTTCTTGTTGTTGAATTTATCGGGATATAAACTTGGAAAAGTCGCGGGAATACTGGACGAAGGCCTTCCGGCCTTCGTCCAGTATTCCCACGACTTTTCCAAGTTTATACCCCAATAAATTCCACAAAAAGGCCATTCATTCCTATAATAATCTTTTCAACGCAAACCATGTTACACATGTTATCCCCTCGTCGATAGGCAAGATGGGGATATAGCGTTGGTCCAAGTACGTACATGCGTGCGTATGTTAGTAACACCTTAATTTTTCAATAACTTGTGAACCGCGTCACCGATTTTGATCATATTTGGCCACAAGGTGTGTCTAGAGATGGTGCTTTGTTTTGCATACGACCCACGTCCGACCGTCGAAGGTCACTGAGGGCTTGTGTTCACCTTGTCTGTAAGGCAAATGCTTCATTCTTTGTTTGTTTATTCAGTAACTTATGAACTGCTTCCCCGATGTTGATAGCATTTGGCCACAATGTGAGTCTAGGAATGGTGCTTTGTTTTGCATACAACCCACGTCCGATCACCGAAGGTCAAGGTTACTGAGGACTTATATGTTCACCTTGTTTGTACGGTCAATGCGTTAATTATTTTATCAAGGCTGCCAGCGAAGAGATTACCACAATCACCTTAAATAATCGGACACCATTTATTTGGGGAAACACATGAAATCTATGTTTTCCCGATAACAGTTAGCATGTCAATATTTAGAGTTAGTATGGCGGGACTGGTTTAATCACAATAACAATATATTTGGATAGAATTTGTTTTGGGAAACCCCTATTTAATAGGGGTTTCCCAAAGCAAATTGTGTCCGACTATTTATGGTTATTACAGTAGCTTCGTAATAACAATGCCCTTCCTGTGTATTTCAGTTATACAGTCGTTAATAGCCTTAGTGAACGATCCCGAGCCGGAGCATCCATTGCGTGCAGACTTAGCGGAAGAATTCTCAAAGGACAAAAAAAAGTTTTTCAAAAATGCAGAAGATTTTACAAAGAAGTTCAGTGAAAAGCGTCCAAGTGACTAAAAAACATATCTGTGATCCGTTGTGACCCTCCATTACAAAATGGGGCTTATTGACTAATTTGTCCAATGTAGTTTCGGAATAGTTTAACCCTCACTACGCTGGCGACAGAAATTGTCGTCTGCTGTTTTTTATTTTCGCCTTAATTCTTAACAAAAAAATGTTTTGACAGCACATGAGAATCGTCTCCAGTGGTGGAGACGATTAGCATGCGCTGTGAAAACAGGTTTTTGTCGTGAAATATTGAAAATAAAACATTTCCGGTAGATGACAAAATTTAATTCAGCGTAGTAATGGTTGAGAGGTGTCCTTGATTAAAACTTCCATATTCATATGCCCGGCCTTAAATGACCTTAGCTGTTGATAGGCCGTTAAATACCAATAAAAAACCAATTCATATTAATATATTGAAACTAATATATAGACGATACATCGATATATCGATTGTTAGATAAAATATAGAAGTTACACTTTCAAGAGACTGTATGTGCACTATTTAATATGATGAAATATAATTTGTATTATAAAAAATATTATTTAAACATTTAGTACCACCATACTCGCATTTTATATCTAGAGACATATTTTCTTCAGTTTCAGTTTTTAAGCAAAATAATGGAACATTAAAATTATTATACTAAGTACAAAATCATTACCATTGACATGTACTTGTACAGGTAATATATGGGATTTAGTACTAAAACCATTAGTGGGTGGAAGGTGGGTGCAAGCGATGGGTAATTTAACGATCGGGGTTCATCCTTACCGGAATTCTGATTGGAGACCTGGTTTGGCCCTCACATACGTCTTTGGCATTTTGTATGCGACAGTTGAATCTGGTTATACCCCTTATGTGAGTATTACGATTATTCGTAATCCTATTTTAGGGGAAGGGGCCAAGTGACTTTGGTGTGGTATGGACCTGCCACCAGGTCAGGTTATTCTAATTTCAGAGCTGAATATATTGTTTCTCGATGTAAATTTTCAGTTCTGATTTTGGAATTTTCGCCCCAATGCAGCAGGTTAAAACGGGATCGAACCCGTTTGCCCGGCCTTACATGACCTTAGCTGTTAATAGGCCGTTAAACACCAATAAACAAAACTAAACCTATTGACCCGGCCTTAAATGACCTTAGCTGTTGATAGGCCGTTAAACCCCAACAAACAAATAAAATCATTACCAAACCACAATATTTGTGGTATCGATTATTCAAAATATGTATCAATACAGTATCAACAGCTGTGTAAAATTGATACATCGATAATCGTTTCTATCAATGACACCTCTCTAGTTTAACCCTTAGAATGCGGGAACCGAAAATAGTCGTCTGCTGTTAATTCATATTTTGTCTTTTCTCTCGGTAAAAACATGGTTTGGCAGCATTTTAGAATCATTTCCATTGGAAATGATTCTAAAGTGCTAACAAACCATGTTTTTGATGAGAAAAATGGAAAATAAAAAATATTTAGCAGACGACACAAATTAATTTAGCATTGTAAGGGTTAAACTAAGCTGTTCTTTATTTACTAATATAGATCGACGGCGGAAATAAGGTGTAAGATATGTGTGACCAGCGTAGTACCGGATCAGACTGCGCAGTCTGATCAGGGCCTACGCTGGTCGCCATTCCATCAATCAAACATTGTTGACGGTTTTATTCTGGTTGTATACGCGTGCATAATAATCAGGATCTACACTATCCATTAACATACTATGTCAATTTTACCAGCCAGCGGCCTAATAGGAGACACGGCATGTAGATATTCATTACATAAAGCATCAGGAATGTTTTACTGGTTTAATGATGAAACGGGGATGGCTTGCTAGTCTAGGAGTAGAACATTGGACTTCAGTACCAGAGGTCGTGGGTTCAATCCCAGCCATAGGCATCAAAATATACTTACGTATTTCGTAGGTGGCAGGTGGGAGCACGCGATGGGTAATTTAACGATCGGGGTTCATCCTTACCGGAATTCCGACTGGAGACCTGGTTTGGCCCTCACATACGTCTTTGGCATTTTGTATGTGACGGTTGAATCTGGTTATACCCCTTTTGTGCGTATTATGATATTCGTAATCCTATTTTAGGGGAAGGGGCCAAGTAACTTGGTGTGGTATGGACCTGGCACCAGGTCAGGTTATTCTAATTTCAGGGCTGAATATATTTGTTCTCGATGTAAATATTCCGTTCTGATTTTGGGATTTTCCTCCCCCCAATGCAGCAGGTTAAAATGGAATCGAACCCATTTGCCCGGCCTTACATGACCTTAGCTGTTGATAGGCCGTTAAACACTAATAAACAAACAAACAAACTTACGTATTTCCATCAAACTTTCAGATGAAACTTGACACTGAGACACATCTCTGTATGACCTTAGCTGTTGATGGGACGGTAAACCGTTACGTGTAACGGTCAACAGTGTAGACCCTGATTGGGGTTATATCCAGCTGCACTGGTCGTAAAGTCAATAAATCCTGTTTTGTCGGAACACGTCACATTTTTCTATACCATGCTTTGCAGACAGCAAGCAGTTGTAGTTGGGGAGCCGGTAAACAAAATAGACCATAGACCATTTGTGGCCAGTATAGATCCAGATCACACGGTCCACTCAAATTCAGCCTGATTATGAGCATAATTTGATACATACATTATTATCACTGCTAGTGTTTACAATTAATCAATTTTTGTCGAGCCTGCTTGCGGAAAGCGAGACATAGTGATCACAATGACGTCCGGGTGTCTGTGCGTCCGTCCGTCCGAAATCTGCGTTAAAGTTTTTAAAAATACCATCAAATGCATCTGCGGGCTCGACATGCGGGCCGCGGCCATCTGGTTTTAAATTGGTTTTCGATAATCAACCATTTCAGTTATTTCTGTCATCTAAACATGATACATAGAGAATAGTAAGTCAGTGCCGTGAATGGGAAAACAATATCTGGCAAGGCTCAGGAAACGGAAAATATAATTTCTTTATTTCTCCTCAGAAGTATATGTAGTGACCACCATTTGAACCGTCTCGCCGAGACGGTTCAAATGAGTGGTCACAACATATACTTTGGTTCAGAAATAAGGAAAATAGATAGAGAATAGTAGGTCAGTGCCGTGAATGGGAAAACAATATCTGGCAAGGCTTAGGAAATGGGATGGGTGAGGCTCTGCCGAGCACATCCCATTTCCGTGCCGCGCCAGATATTTTTTCCCATTCACGGCACTAACCTACTATTCTATTTATCCGTCAACACATACAAATTTCTTTAAAATGCAAAAAAATAACCCCTGCCACCGCACATATTCATACGCAGGGATTAGGTCGTATTGACAGGATGTCAAAAATGTTTCACTGCACATACGCACTGTGTTGACGGGATACAATTGCGTTATATGATCATTACTGCAATATAAACCAAACATGTTATTTGTCGGCTACCATAGTAATTAGTTGGATACCATTTCAAATACTTTTCATATTATATCAGTGCACATAATTATGTAGTTGTGGCATTCTTTCATTACCAAATAGCACGAAAATTTTGATATTAGTAGCCATTTTTAACTGATAACGCGAAAGAAGATTACTATTTTGCATTTGGTCGAATATTTGTAAAAACATAGTATTTTCTAATAATTTCTGAAAGTTTTAGTAGTCAAAATGTCTATTTCTGAAATATTAGTAGCCAAATGGCTACCAGTAACGCCAACCGACTAAATGTATAACTGTTCCATATTAATTTTGGACTATTCCATTAATCAAAAATGGGTGTTGTTTCAAAATCTTAAAATTAATGACAATCACTGCAGATCCAAATGAGACGGCTCCTCTGTATTTACTGTGTATGCAACTGCTGGCTTTATGGTCCGTGGGGTTGAAAGGTTAAAGTGACTGCAATAATGACCCATTGTTGATAGATACTGTCCAGTGTCAGAGCTCCAGATAAGTTCCAAAGAGTATTATACCCCCATATTTCAAATTCAATACATATTTTACTTTTATAAATGTATTATTGATTTTCGTCTTTATTAAATAGGGAACAAATTATAAAAATAAAACAAATTAAAAAATTCACTTATTTGAGCTGCGCTGCAAAAAGCAAACACTGTTTGCTTTAAAAGTGTTTGCTTTTTGCAGCTCAACTAAGTAAATTTTCAACTTTATTTCAGTATTTTCACAACTCAATTTGAAAATCAATGTGTATTTTCACATTGCTGTGAGTATTTTGTACTCCCACTTTCGATAATCAAAGCGTATTCTGCTAAAACAAGTGCATAAAATACGCTAACATGCACCTTATCTGGAGCACTGCAGTGTACATGCAAATCTGACTGTGCGGACGTACACAAGTAACGAGGTCTGTTTTGAAGGCCGGAGCCTGAATGTCCATGTATTTCATTGCCCATGTCTGTAAGCATCTATGTAACTATATTATGATTTTCTTCTTGACATAGAGATTTTCTTTCTTGTATTATTGGAACTTGACACTGTTCGACAGTTACGTGTGGCTGGGACCACAGGTGGAATACTCGGACCTGTGACACAAAGAAAATGACCATTACAAACAAATCCATTACCCCCACCCACTTGGTCTCATACAGTACTATCTATTATAGATAGAGATTATATCTATTAACTTCATGTACAGTACGATACCAGGTGGGTGGGTTAATGTGATTTTTTTTAATAGGCATTATTTTTTGGTGTAGTAGGTCCGAGTCTTCCACCTGTGGCTGGGACTGGTGAAATGGGGCTTATGAATTTAGCGACCAGTGTAGATCCAGATCAGACTGTGCATGCGCACAGTCTGATCCGGATCTGCACTGTTCGCCAGTCCATCAGTGAAACACCAGACAGGGTACTGACGAGGAATAAAGAGTTATCAGTCTACAAGAGTGTGCTATTTGATCAGGAGCTACATTGGTTACAAAGCCCCATTTCTCCAGTCACGGCCACATATTAATCGGGATCTTGTGTTTGTAAACGGTATAAGTTGACATTTGCCATTGTAGGGTTTCCCAAACGCTTTCACGAATGCAGGTTATTTGTATACACTTCGAATTGGTGGGTGGCAGGTGGGAGCATTTGATAGGTTATTTAACGATCAGGATTCTTCCTTACCGGTATCTCGAACGGAGACCTGGTTTGGCCCTCATGTATGTCTTTGGCATTCTTGTACGTGAGGGTTTAATCTGGTTGTACCCCTTGTATGAGTACTACGATTATTCCTAATCCTATTACTTTTACGGGAAGGGGCCAAGTGACTTTGGTGTGGTATGCACCTGGCACCAGGTCAGGTTATTCTAATTTCAGGGCTGAATTTTTATTTATTTCGCGATGTAAATATTCCGTTCTGATTTTGGGATTTTCTCCCCAATGCAGCAGGTTACATGCGGGATAGAACCTGTTGACTCGGCTTTAAATGACCATAGCTGTTGATAGGCCGTTAAACACCAATAAATCAATCAATACCGCTGGAATTACAAAGTACGCTGAGGTACGCCTTTCAATCCGGTCGTCATTCTGTTTGTTAGTTTGTCTGTCTGTTTGTCCGTAACACATAATAAATTTAACATTTGATTTTGCTGTCTAATTTTTGGTTTGTCATTCCAGGCGTTGGCCGGGGGATCCGTGAGTCCCGGCTTACTTGCTCTAGCTTTATCATGATTTCAAACATTCCAATCGTGACAGATTTCAGAAATTGCAAGCAACATCATCATTTCCTGTATTTTAAATCTGTTATTTCCGGTCACTTATTCAGACAAAAAGGCATGTCTACTACTACATCAGGGGTGCAGATTTTCCTCTTTTCAGAGGATTTCCTATTTTTTTATTAAAAAAAAAAGAAAAAAAGTGCTGGATTTTGTTGAAACTGACAAAAAAAAAATCATACATTTAGGGAGGGGGTGAATCGGTTTCTTGTTTTTTTTTTTTTTCACATTTTTTACTAATTTCCTCTTCTCACAATGAGTATTGCAGTCTGCTCACACCTCTGCTGCATTCCTTATGCGCCTTTGGGAAACCCTGGTGGCCGTTTCACTAAACTTTGTATGACTAATATGTTCGTAAGTGCAAAGTTATGATAGTCTGTAAATTTCACATTAACAATGTTTTCTTGTAAACAATTATTGGATTTACATTTATTGAGCATAGGCTGCATATGCAGCCTATGCTCAATAAATGTAAATCCATCAATTGAAATTTCCAGACGATCCTAAATTTGCACTTTTAGTCGTACGATGTTTAGTGAAACGGGCCGCTGTATTGTTGACCTATGTCAGTAACATTGATTTGAACTCTTGTCTATATTCAC
Source organism: Conchocele bisecta (assembly GCA_029237695.1). Taxonomy (NCBI): domain Eukaryota; kingdom Metazoa; phylum Mollusca; class Bivalvia; order Lucinida; family Thyasiridae; genus Conchocele; species Conchocele bisecta. The sequence continues at coordinate 29,585,068 of CM055277.1, forward strand.
ATACAACTTTACTTGTATTTTTGGGACTGAAAACCAAGATCGATCTGGGGCTATACTGGGCACCAACAAACTCAATAATACAAGCAAGATAATTAATAGCAGATTCTTTCTATATTCTTAATCCTTCTACTATCTTGGGGGATGGGCGTAAATCTGGGTCTATATTATTTGTAACTAATCTTTACACATCCCACAATGGGCTTGTGTTAACCCTTTTACCTCTCCAACTATCTTGGGAGATGGGCGTAAATCTGGGTCTATATTATTTGTAACTAATCTTGACACATCCCACAATGGGCTTGTGTTAACCCTTTTACCTCTCCAACTATCTTGGGGGATGGGCGTAAATCTGGGTTTATTATTTGTAACTAATCTTTACACATCCCACAATGGGCTTGTGTTAACCCTTTTACCTCTCCAACTATCTTGGGAGATGGGCGTAAATCTGGGTCTATATTATTTGTAACTAATCTTTACACATCCCACAATGGGCTTGTGTTAACCCTTTTACCTCTCCAACTATCTTGGGAGATGGGCGTAAATCTGGGTCTATATTATTTGTAACTAATCTTTACACATCCCACAATGGGCTTGTGTTAACTAACCCTTCCACCCCTCCATATCTCACATTGATGAGTTTTCTGTAGCCTATTTCATGAACCTCCGTTAGTCGACTAAACTCGGTTAGTCTGCTAAACTTCAGGCCGTTAGTCGACTAACGGGAAAAAACGCATTTCACGAACACGTTAGTCGACTAAGCAAATTCTACTTTGCTTAGCCTCCTCGTTAGTCGGCTAAACTTTCGGTTAGTCTACTAAGGAAAATAGCAGACGACGGAATTCCAAGATGGCGGTGCCCACGGTTGTTTTGAACGTGGCTTACAAAATCGTTTGTGAAATGCAAACATGTCAAAAGGTTTAGCAGACTATGGTTAGTCGACTAAACTTAGTTTAGTCTGCTAACAGTTTAGTCGACTAACGGAGGTTCGTGAAATAGGCTACTGGACTATTAATCAGACGAGGCGTATTTTTAGCTCACCTGAGCGAAGCTCATGTGAGCTATTGTTCCCGCAATGTGTCCGTCGTCGTCCGTCGTCAGTGAACATTTTCAAACGTCTTCTCCTTGGTAACCATTGGGCCTATAGTCACCAAACTTCATGGTCATGGTCCTTAGGTAGGGCGATTGCAAAATTGTTATAATGACGTCATTACGTAATCCAAGATGGCCACCGTCTAAAAATAGCACAAATTCTTCAAAAATCTTCTCAAGAACCGCCAACCGGATTTCGACAAAACTTGGTAGGAATGATCGATGTACAATGCTCTTTCAAAATTGTCAAAATGGTGACCCTGAGGTAAAAAATGGGCGTGGCCCGTGGGGTCAAATTGGGGTCAAATTTTATTTTTGACCGAATATGCTTATGTCATGTATCAAATTGAAGATATCAATGAGGCGATTGCTCTGGTGCAATATTTGTCGGAATCGGATGATTATGTCATCCATGATGGCCGCCAAAAGGTCAGGAACCACATGGCCGATGCTGGCCAAACTTCATAGTAAGTTAAGATCCTTAGGTGAAGCATTTTCAGACTTGGTAAAATGAGTCGTCGCTTAATCCAAGATGACCGACATCTAAAAATAGCACAATTTTTTTAGAACACATGAACTCAATGTCACATTCTCCTCTGGTGTTCATGGAGTCAGGTGAGCGAATTAGGGCCATCATGGCCCTCTTGTTTAAAATATCTGAAAAATACTGGCAAACGCTGCAGATCCTGATGAGACGGCTTGTTACAAGCCGGCTCATCTGGATCTACAGTGTTTGCAAATGTTGGCTTTATAGTCTGTAGAGTTGAGAGGGTTAAAATACAATCATACATGGTGAAAGTTCAGTATTTTTACTACAATCTAGGTCTGCAAAAAGTTTCATTAATACTGCTTGTATCGATTTAATGCTTACATAATTTCACGTTTGTTTAATTCTAACTGTTGTGTAAAAATGTTTTGGTGGAAATGCCTACAATGAAGGATTGTAGCTGGTTATCTCCCTTTGAATTTATTTATAGAAATCCGGTCCAAATTGTGTAATTTAGGGCCTTATTGCTTGTAAAAATGGCGAATGTAGAAAAGGAGAAACTATAGTGATTGCGACTACTGTTGATCCATATCATCCTACACATCTGTGATCAAGGACTGTTATATGCCAGATTCATATGTTCACACTTGTTAATGTTATTGCCATCAGTGTAGACTCTGATCAGGCTGAACAGTGCAGTCTGATATGGGTCTCCTCTGTTCACAGAACTCAATATCTGTGCTATTCAGTAAGAAATAAACGCTGAAATACAGCATATGACCAGGGGGCCGTTTCACTGAACTTCCTACGACTAAAATGTTTGTAAGTGCAAATTTAGGATCGTCTGGAAATTTCAATTGATGTATTTACATTTATTGAGCATAGGCTGCAAACGCAGCCTATGCTCAATAAACGTAAATCCAATAATTGTTTATAAGAAAACATTGTTAATGTGAAATTTACAGACTATCATAATTTTGCACTTAAAAACATTTTAGTCGTACGAAGCTTAGTGAAACGGGCCCCAGATCTCTATAAATAGATTTGCAAAGGGAAATAACTCGCTACGATCCCTCAATGAGCTAGCATTTTGAATGTGTTGTCTCCGATATGTTGTTTTTGATAACAGGGTACCAACGAACGATCCCCAGGTCTACACATGTTTATTATCGAGGCCGACACTTTTTAGCAACGGCATCGTGATTACACATTTCCTCATTCCATGTCAGAAACTGCTGTCTAATAATTAGAATATCACAGTAGTTTGATATATAGTTTATCGTGTTGGACACAGACACAGTACAAATTAATTAGCGAGCCAGGGCCTCGATATACTTCGCAGTTTTACTAGCCTTGCCTGGTGGGTGGTGGTCGGGCGCATGAGACGGCGTAAATTAACGGTATGGGTTCCTCCTTATAGGAATCACGATTTGCATGGTTTGGCCCTCAGGTACGTTTTTATCTTTAGTTACCTGGGAGTTGAATTGGGTTATTGCCCATTATATAAGTAGTAAGAGTATTACTGATCCTACTACTTTTTGGGAGGGGCCAAGTGATTCTGGTGTGGCGAGGCTATAATCAGGATTATTCTGATTTCAGGGCTGAATATTCAGTTCTGATTTTGGGATGTTCCCCTCCATTTGTACATGTACTTGAACATGTACATGTACTTGTACAGGTAATATATGGGATTTAGTACTAATCCCATTGACCCGGCCTTAGCTGTTGATAGGCCGTTAAACCCCAACAAACAAACAAACTAGCCTTACCTGATAAACTCTCCCTTGTACGAGTAATACGATTATTCGTAATCCTATTACTTTTAGGGGAAGTGGCCCAAGTGATTTTGGTGTGTACATGGCACCAGGTCAGGTTATTCTAATAGCGCTCATCTGCACATACGTCACCAATTTGTGTGTTTCCAATAGTAGGACAAATACATGCATCAGTAAACTTTCATAATAGTCGGTGTAAGTCCAGAACAATGCAAACTGCATTTAATGCAGGCTAAAGTGTGTAAGCCTGAATGTTTGTCCTACTCTCTCAGATTTAGGCATTCTATTTATAGCATATTCCATGCTAGGTAGATGAGCCCTATTTCAGGGCTGAATATATATTTTTTTCAATGTTAATATATCCGTTCTGATTTTGTGATTTCCCCCCCAATGCAGCAGGTTACATACAGGATCGAACCCGTTGGCCCGGCCTTAAATTACCTTATATGATAAACTGAATATTAAAAAACAAGCAATGTATTCTATATGTATATGGCTACGACTGGAGAAATGGGATTTGTGACTAGTGTAGCTCCTGATCAAATAGCACACTCCTGTCGCCTGATAAGTTGATAACGATCTGTATTGCTTGCTAGACGCACGATTGTTTCATCGATGGAATGGCGAACAGTGCAGATCCTGATCAGACTGTGCGGATGCACAGGCTGATCTGGATCTACACTGGTCGCAAATCCCATAAGCCCCATTACTCCAGACGCTGTCACAAATATGATGAATAACCCTGGCGATACAATAGTTTGCGAGGTTGAATGGATATTTTCTTTTGACTTTATGGAATATAACAATATGCAGAACATGTATCCGTACATTGTATAAAGTGGGTGGTGGTCGGGCGAACAAGACGGCGTAAATTAACGGTAGGGGTTCCTCCGTATATGAATCACGATTTGCCTGGTTTGGCCCTCAGGTACGTTTTATCTTTGGCTCTTTTGTTTCCTGGGAGTTGAATTTGGTTATTGCCCATTATAAAAGTAGTAAGATTATTACTGATCCTACTGCTTTTGGGAGGGGGCCAAGTGATTCTGGTGTGGCAAGGACCTGGCATCAGATCAGGATTATTCTGATTTCAGGGCTGAATATATAGTTTTGTTATTGTAAATATTCAGTTCTGATTTTTGGATTTTTCCCCCATTTGTGCATGTACTTGAACATGTACATGCACTTGTACAGGTAATATATGGGATTTAGTACTAAACCCATTGACTTGGCCTTAAATGACCGTAGCTGTTGATAGGCCGTTAAACTCCAACAAACAAACAAACAAACATTGTATAATGTGACCCACCCATCAAACCTTTAAACGTGGGTGGTAGGTGGGAGCATGCGATGGGTAATTTAACGATCGGGGTTCATCCTTACTGGAATTCCGACTGGAGACCTGGTTTGGCCCTCACATATGTCTTTGGTATTTTGTATGCGACAGTTGAATCTGGTTATACCCCTTATGTGAGTATTGCGATTATTCGTAATCTTATTCTAGGGGAAGGGGCCAAGTGACTTGGTGTGTTATGGACCTGGCACCAGGTCAGGTTATTCTAATTTCAGGGCTGAATATATGTTTTCTCGATGTAAATATTCCGTTCTGATTTTGGGATTTTCCCCCCAATGCAGCAGGTTAAAACGGGATTGAACCCGTTTGCCCGGCCTTACATGACCTTAGCTGTTGATAGGCCGTTAAACATCAATAAACAAACAAACAAACCTTTAAACAAAATTTGTAGATTAGATTACAGTATGCCAAAATAATTCTGATGGTTGCAGTTGTGTTATGGTTGTAGTTGAATTATGTTATTATTTTCTCTGTGAAATGTTTTCAACATCGAGCATTGAAAATCAGTTTTTACACAGTGATTCATGTTGTCCACATAGTTTGACAATAGATAGTGGGTGAGACAAAAAGTATCGTCAAACTATGTGGACAAACTATGCGGTCATAATTCCGGCGGCAGCGTCGGTATCGTCAAGAATTTGGGATGTAAATTTTGGACGTAGCCAAATTTCCCATACCTCTTGATCCGTTGGTGGGATCATTACCAAACTTCATCAATAGCTTCCTTACAATGATAGCTATCCATCTAGTGTCATTTGGGTGACCTTGACCTTGGTGACCTTAACCTTTGTGGGACATACTTTTTGGACGTAGCCAAATTACCCATATCTCTTGGTCCGTTAGTCGGATCATTACCAAACTTTATCAATATCTTCATCACATTAATAGCTATCCATCCAGTGTGGGTGACCTTGACCTGAGCATCAACCTAGGTCTCCGGTCGGGATTCCAGTAAGGATGAATCCCGATCGTTCAATTACCCATCGCATGTTCCCAACCAACCACCACAGATCAATACCAAACTTCACCAATAGCTTCCTCACTTTGATGGCTATCCACCCAGTGTTGTTTGTGTGACCTTGACGTTGGTGACCGCGACCTTCGTATCAATAATTTTGGACTTCCTCATATTGTAAATCATTCCTCATATTGTAGAATCTTGACCTTCGTGGTGATTGCCTTGTTTAGTAAGAGACACTCCCAAGCGATAGCCTGGTCTAATTTGGCAACAAAAATGATTCTACAATTCCCTCATTATGGACAGGTAAAATACGGGATAGTCCAACCCGTTAGCCCAACCTTAAATTACCTTAGCTGTTGATAGGCCGTTGGTGGTCGGGCGAACGAGACAGCGTAAATTAACGGTATGGGTTCCTCCTTATAGGAATCACGATTTGCCTGGTTTGGCCCTCAGGTGCGTTTTTATCTTTGGCTCTTTGGTTACCTGGGAGTTGAATTGGGTTATTGCCCATTATAAAAGTAGTAAGATTATTACTGATCCTACTGCTTTTGGGAGGGGCCTTGTGATTCTGGTGTGGCGAGGACCTGGAATCAGATCAGGATTATTCTGATTTCAGGGCTGAATATATATTTTGTTATTGTAAATATTCAGTTCTGATTTTGGGATTTCCCCCCCCCCCATTTGTACATGTACTTGGAAATGTACATGTACAGGTAATATATGGGATTTAGTACTAAACCCATTGACCCGGCCTTAAATGACCTTAGCTGTTGATAGGCCGTTAAACCCCAACAAACAAACAAACAAAACCTCAAAAGATGTGTGATATTTCATGAAAAATATCAATTTGTTAGCTAAAATTCCGAGCACATGCATGTCTGTATATAGGCTGCTGGCTGTGTAAATGGACATTTTGACCAGTGTAGCTCCAGCTCATCCTGCACGGATCGATCAGGATCTACACTATTCTCCATTCAGTCATTGAAGTAGCCCTATTGCCGGCAGGAAAATGTGTGAATGCGCAGGCAAGTCAGGATCTACAATGGTTGCACATATTGTATGGACTCTTTTTCCGAGTCAACGGCTTATATGTATTTGTGACACGCCATGTGATGTTGTACCTTTACAATTTTTTTCATGAAATACATTTACAGAAACTGATAGTTTCTGTAAATGTCAACTTTCAATGTCATTTAAGGAAATTATCGTGAATCTTGTCAATATCTTTTCAGATATCGCACATGTTCTTAGGTACAAAATCACATGGCGTGTCTCATCATGACAATGACTGACAAAATGGGACGTATGGCATTTGTAAACAAACAGATTTCTGATTTGCGAGCTAGCACACACCGACAGTCAGATAATGATATATACAGCTTGTCAACAGCATGACAAATGATTTACTGATAAAACAATGATCAGTGCAGACCCTGATCCGATTGCTCGGTCATTCGGAATCCCGATCGAAGACCTGGTTTGACCGTCGGGGTACGTCTTTGGCTTTCTTGTATGCGAGAGTTGAATTATATACCCTTTATAAGAGTAATCCTATCGGTGTTACGTTTAGGGGAAGAGGCCAAGTAACATTGGTACGGACCTGGCAGCAGGTCAGGTTATTCTAATTTCAGGGCTGAATATATATTACGATGTAAATATTCTGTTCTGATTTTGCGATTTTCCTGTTGATGCAGCAGGTTAACTGCGGGATCAAACCTGTTGGCCCGGCCTTAAATGGCCTTGGCTGTTGATAGGCCATTAAACACCAATAAATCAAATCAGACTGCTCGGATACGCAGGCTGATCTGGGTATGCACTGGTCACATAAGCTGTGATGATGCAAAGCAATGATGAAACAAAGCAATGATGAAGCAAAGCAATGTGATGAAAAGCAATCATGGTGGACATTTTCCCCGATTAAATGGTGAACAGTGCGGATGTACAGACTGATACGAGACCCGCCATGTGATTTTGTACCTTCGGACATCTGTGTAATTTAGTGAAATACGTTTACAATTGATAACATTATCAGAGTACATGCGGAATATAATTCCGCATGTATTCTGAAAATTTTGTCAACTTTTGACTATTTATGAAAAATATTGTAAATTTTGTAAACGTAATTTAAAGAAATTGCACCGATGTCTGAAGGTACAAAATCACATGGCGTGTCTCGTATGGGTCTTACACTGCTTGCAAAAGCCATAATCCCTGTTTTGTCAGTATTTGTAACATAGGTGTAAGGTTGCTGCAACGTTGTGTGTGTCGTGTTTGCATACTTGTGAATAAATGGGTTCTCTGTGGTATACTTGCTGCTTGGTTTATTCATATCCAAGCTCAAGGTCACTTGTATCCACGGTGACAGCACACATTGACATTGCATAGCCAGTGTGGAAGTTTTATGATCTACCTTTTGTCGAGCTCACTTTTAAAAAGCGAGACATCGGCGTCTCATTTGGGTCACAATTGACCTAGTTTTTGTCAAACCCATTTGTGGAATGCGAGATGTATTGATCACAATGACCGTGTGTCTTCGTCCACCCATCCGCAGTCTGTGTTAAAGTTTTTTGTTACTTTTATCTCTGACCATAAGTTGGATCGACTTGAAGCGTTTTTCTTGTTTATCATCATCATCATTCATGCATATTTTTCTGCCCCACCACGATAGTGGAGGGGGCATTTAGTGTTACCCTTGTCCATCCGTCCGTCCGTCCTTCCTTCCGTCACCAATCTTGTAACTCATAAAACTTTTAAACCATACTAGCTAGACATGAAACTTGGTATGTAGCTTCCTTATGATGAATAGATGCGCAAGTTTTTTTTTATTCGACCCCCCGGGTCATGGATTATCTCCCCCTTTTTGACTTGGAATTTTCCAATTTTGGCTTGAAAGTCGTAAAACTTAAATCCTAATAGCTACACACCAGAAACTTGATATGTAGCTTTCATATGATGAGAAGATTCGCAAAGTTTATTTCGATTTTTGATTCGAACCCCGGGTCATGGATTATCCTATCCCTCTTTTCGACTTATAATTTCCTAATTAGGCCTTGTAACTCGTAAAACTTTTAAACCGTACTCTCTATAGACTTTATATATGGATTTTTGATTCGACCCTAGGGTAATTGATTAGCTCTCCTTTTCGACTTAGAAATCAACAATTTTGGCTTGTTGATTTGACGCTGAGCCATGGATTATCTCCCCCTTTTGGACTTACCTTGTTTAGTATCAAAAGCGGTATGTGGGACATCCGTGTTCTATAAACACATTTTCTAGTCATTCTATATATAGATGTGGCTGTGACTAGAAATTGGGCATACAACATTTGTGGCAAGTCTAGCTCCTGATGTGTGACTGGAAAAATGGGGCATATGTCATTTGCAAGCCTAGCTCCTGATCTGTGACCGAGACGGTCAGGATTCCGGTAAATTGAAGATTGAATCCCAATCGTTAAATTAACCATTGCATGCTCCCAACCAACCACCACTGATTTTGATGCGAAACATCATAAAAACAAAGCACGCGAGCATGGATCTACACTTTATGTTGGATCTGGAAAACACATGAAAAACGGGTTTTAAAATCATTTTAATCACATTGGAATAGTATTGGGCTGGAATTATCAGGAATAAACAACATTTTTAGGGAATTTACCTGGGATATAAACTTTTAAAAGTTATACAATATTGTGTGAAGTCTGGATATAAACACTTAACTGCTACATTAATTTTTGTCGTCGGCCATTTATTTTTCCATTTTTCTCATCAAAAACATGCAGTCAAGAATAATTTACCGTACAACATGCTTTGACAGCACTTCAGATCTGAAGTGCTGTCAAAACATGTTTTTATTGAGAAATAAGGCAAAACATAAAGCATAGTGGGACTAAGCCTCACTACGCGCGAAACGGATATTGTCGTCTGCTGTTTTTAATTTTTACCTTCATTCTTAACAACAAAGCGGTTTTGAAAGTCCATGAGAATCGTCTCCAGTGGAGACGATTCTCATGAGCTGTCAAAACAGGTTTTTGTCCAGAAACATTGAAAACAAAACATCTCCAGCAGACGACAAAGTTTCATTCAGCGTAGTAAGGGGTAAAAGTTCACACCCCAATGAATTCTAACTCCGCGTTGTATATTCCTGTGATGTTTTCCAGCCTTTTCAGTGTCAGTTACACGTCTCTTGAACAAATATCTACAATATATACATGGATATATACATGATAAACAAAATAAAAACATGATAAACAAATGGTTGTTATGCCCACATACACATGTGCAGTACAAGAAAACCCTGTTTGCTAGTGTATCTCTTGATCTGTTTGTTTGTTTGTTTGTTTGTTGGGGTTTAACGGCCTATCAACAGCTACGGTCATTTAAGGCCGGGTCAATGAGTTTAGTACTAAATCCCATATATTACCTGTACAAGTGCATGTACATGTTCAAGTACATGTACAAATGGGGGGAAAATTCCAAAATCAGAACTGAATATTTACAATAACAAAACTATATATTCAGCCCTGAAATCAGAATAATCCTGATCTGATGCCAGGTCCTCGCCACACCAGAATCACTTGGCCCCTCCCAAAAGCAGTAAGATCAGTAATAATCTTACTACTTTTATAATGGGCAATAACCCAATTCAACTCCCAGGTAACTAAAGAGCCAAAGATAACTAGAAATGTGGCCTGTCGGCACACGAATACCCCCACTGGCAGCCAAAGAAAACGAGGCATTTTTGATTATAAGCCATTTAGCCGAGCGTTAAGGTTTCAAACGCATCAAGTCTGTGACCTTGACCCTGGGCATAGTGTGATAATCCATGCATCGGTGTAGAAGATATAGAGCGGAAGGGAATTTCAATAGGTTTCACCTTTGACCTTCAACTGTGACCTTGACCTTGGATGTAGGTGCGTGGTTATTGATCGCGATACACCTTCTCATCCTGAGAAACATTTGTGCCAAGGCTTTGATAGCCCATGCATCGGTGTAGAAGATATAGAGCGGAAGGGAATTTCAATAGGTTTGACCTTTGACCTTCAACTGTGACCTTCACCTTGGACGTAGGTGTGTGGTTATTGATCGCGACACACCTTCTCATCATAAGAAACATTTGTGCCAAGCCATTTGATAATCCATGCATTGGTGTAGAAGATATAGAGCGGAAGGGAATTTCAATAGGTTTGACCTTCAACTGTGACCTTGACCTTGGACGTAGGTGCGTGGTTATTGATCGCGACACACCTCATCATGAGAAACATTTGTGCCAAGCCATTTGATAATCCATGCATCGGTGTAGAAGATATAGAGCGGAAGGGAATTTCGATAGGTTTGACCTTCAACTGTGACCTTGACCTTGGACGTAGGTGCGTGGTTATTGATCGCGACACACCTTCTCATCATGAGAAACATTTGTGCCAAGCCATTTGATAATCCATGCATGGGTGTAGAAGATATAGAGCGGAAGGGAATTTCCAACAGACCGACAGACCGACCGACCGACCGACCGACAAGCTGACTCCTATATACTCCCTCAAACTTTGTTTTTTGGGGGTATAAAAACGTACCTGACGGCCAAACCAGGCAAATCGTGATTCCTATAAGGAGGAACCCATACCGTTAATTTACGCCGTCTCATTCGCCCGACCACCACCCACATCTCTTGATCTGACTGCACGGTTACCAAAATATCTCTGTATATTGGGACACTGTACGGGTGAAACGAATCAATTATCAAATCATCAAACGAGGGTTATGCACTATTAGTGTTGGACTAAATTTTTTTATGGGTAATGACCCACTAAACATTACCGTATTGACCATAAATATTTGGACATACACATTGTTTTAAAGTTTGTTAATCTTACTACTTTTATAATGGGCAATAACCCAATTCAACTCCCAGGTAACTGGGTAATGACCCACTAAACATTACCGTATTGACCATAAATATTTGGACATACACATTGTTTTAAAGTTTGTTAATCTTACTACTTTTATAATGGGCAATAACCCAATTCAACTCCCAGGTAACAAAAGAGCCAAAGATAAAAACGTACCGGAGGACCAAACCAGGCAAATAGTGATTCCTATAAGGAGGAACCACTACCGTTAATTTACGCCGTCTCGTTCGCCTGACCACCACCCACTGCAGGGCTTCATACAACATACTAGTACATACCACAAAAATAAATACAATTGTCACATTGCCATCTCGATGTATTTTCCATTTACATTCAGAAATAAATTACACTTCAAAGCTTGTAGTCTCATAGATCACAAAAACAGCAACTAGAAATGTGGCCTTACGGCACATGAAACCCCCGCTGGCAGACAACTAATGAGGAAAATGTGTGACAAAGGTAGACAACTCAAAAAGGATTTTGATTGAGATGGAGAACCATTAGAGCAAGGCATGTGTGAAATATGAAGAAGTTCCGTGAAAGGACGCAACAGTTATAAGATCAATTATAAGAATTTTACCTCAATGTTAACTCTGCATGCTAGCGGCGTAAATATCCGCCAAACGAATTAGGAGTATATATTTTATTTCTCTCTGTAAATATGTCTTGAAATTTTATTAGAATTGAGTCCTCAGGACTCAATTCTAATGAAATTCCAAGACATATTCATGATATTTACGGTGAGAAACACAAGAAATTATAGCCCACAAATTTCCCAGCATGCAAAGAGTTAAGTATGTGAATGGATTAAATCTGTGACATTGAGCTGGGGATTAATCAGGGCCAGGGGATCGTGTATTTGCCACAGAATAATAAGAGGACCAGTAGAAGAATGCATGTGTGAAATATCAAGAAGTTGTGTGAAAGGAAATTATAAGAAATCTCCATCAATGTTAAAGGTACATGCCCACTGAGTAGGCACAACATGTTCTTTATAGGAATTAAATAAGTGAAAATAGATGGCCGCGGCCTGCATGTCGCGCCTTGTAGCGAGGCATGGACACTAAAAAAAAAGATATAGTATAACGAAAAACTTTAACCAAAAAACTTAACCGAAAACTTTAACCGGACACACGTACGTACGTATGCCAAAGTGCCGACTATATCGCGCTTTCCGCAAGCGGGCGCGAAAAAAACTTTAACCAAAAACTTCAAAGTAATTTGACCTCGACATTGGGCACAGGGGCCGCACGGGAGGGGGGTAGAATGAAAATATAGATGATGAAAAACGTCCATGTGAAGTTTCAAGGTAATGGGCAAAGCAGTTGCAGAGATATAGTATAACGAAAAACTTTAACCAAAAAACTTTACCAAATACTTTAACCAAAAAAACTTAACCAAAAACTCCAAAGTAATTTGACCTTGACATTTGGCACAGGGGCCGGGAGGGGGGTAGAATAAAAATATAGATGATGATAAACACCCATGTGAAGTTTCAAGGTAATGGGCAAAGCAGTTGCAGAGATATAGTATAACGAAAAACTTTAACCAAAAAACTTAACCAAAAACTTTAACCAAAAAACTTAACCAAAAAACTTAACCAAAAACTTAACCAAAAACTTAACCAAAAACTTTAACCAAACAACTTAACCAAAAACTTTAACCGGACACACGTACGTACGTACGCCAAAGTGCCGACTATATCGCGCTTTCCGCAAGCGGGCGCGACAAAAATTGTGTCACTATTTTACCAGTTCTAAAAATTAGGAGTGCCCGCTATACAGATATAATTATTTAGTAATATTTATTCTACTGATAGTGACTCGCGGTGGTATCAGGCAAATGAGGAGTGATATTTTTTAATTATTTATACTAAGTAAATGCATCACCTGAAAAATTAATATTTTCAACAGATTACCGTATTAAGTATCATTGCACATCAAAAAATAAATACAAAGAATATATAGTAATGTCCGTTAACATTTTAAGGAAACACGGTTATCGCCCCTGATATCAGTGTGGAAATTTACGTCCGATATAAAATGTATAATAATACCAATCAATATGTGCGGTAATGGTGATTGAATGTTATTTTGTCAGAAAATGTCCCAGATGATGTTTCTGATATAAAGAACAGTTTGTGCCTACTGAGTGGGAATGTACCTTTAAGTAACGGACATCAGTAACATTAGAGCCCCTTCACCATTCAATGGCTGGGCATACACATATGTTTGTTAGTTTGTTTATTAGTGTTTAACGGCCTATCAACAGCTACGGTCGTGTAAGGCCGGGCAAACGGGTTCGATCCCATTTCAACCTGCTGCATTGGGGGGAAAATACCAAAATCAGAACGGAATATTTACATCGAGAACAAATATATTCAGCCCTGAAATTAGAATAACCGGACCTGGTGCCAGGTCCATACCACACCAAAGTCACTTGGCCCCTTCCCCTAAAATAGGATTACGAATATCGTAATACTCACATAAGGGGTATAACCAGATTCAACTGTCACATACAAAATCCCAAAGACGTATGTGAGGGCCAAACCAGGTCTCCATTTGGGATTCCGGTAAGGATGAACCCCGATCGTTAAATTACCCATTGCATGCTCCCACCCTCCACCCACGGCATACATATATGTACATGTGATGGCTTTTGAAGCTCAATAAATAACATATCAACATTGGAATAAGAACTGGAGAAATGGGGCTTATGGGTTATGAGACCAGTGTAGATCCAGTCTGATCTGGATCTGCACTGATCGCCATTCCGTTAATGAGACACCCATCATGCTTCTAACAAGAAACTCAGACCGTGATCAGGATACAGGAGTGTGCCATTTGATCAGGAGCTAATCCCACAAGTCCATTTCTCCAGTCACAGCCACAGCCACAAGAGAATACAGGAATATAATTAGGTACTGTATATATGAGACACACCATGTGATTTTGAACCCAAGAACATGTGCGATGTTTCATGAAATATATTTACAGAAACTATCAATATTTTCTGTAAATGACTTCGAAAGATGATGAAATTGCAGACTCCATCATTAAATCTACCCTTCACATGTCCCAACAAACAGCCCACCTTTAAGATAATACATCCATTAATTGACATAGATAATCATTTAATGACATTTACATATCGATGGTCTAGTAACATAAGGTCGTAACTGCTATGCTAAAGCATAGCAGTTACGACCTTATGTTACTAGACCGTCGATATGGTCAAACAGAATTGTTTAGAAAAAAGCAGGATAGTATGCATACATATATGTACATCAAAAACTGAACAAAACAATAACTGGTAAAGAATATATAAATATACAAACATTTCTTGAATGACGGAATATTTACAGTATACAGTATTAGTTCAATATTGTAGGAAAGTCTAAATCACAGTTATAATATTGGAATACATTACTGTCTGTTCCACGTTTTACTGCCGACGAACATTTGGCCATTAAACACATTAAATCTAAAAAATATTTAAAAGTAAGTACTTTTTCATCAATAACAAAAAAGTCACCCTCCCCAATAAATTTTATTTCATGAAATTCCATCAAATATTGATTTTATTCCGAAAAAAAAAACGATTTTCCCATGGGGAGTCAATTTCCAAAACTTTCCGATTTTTTTGGGGAAATTGACTCCGAAACCTGGCGAGATAGCTTGAAAAATGATGTACCGATAATTAAGAAAACAAGATTTTGAAAATCGGTCCACAAATAAAAAAAGTATTGAAAAAAAATCTATTTTTAGCCCCCATGTTAAATTCCCATAAGAAAATCGTTTTTTCGCAATAAAATCAAATTCCATCAAATTTTGTTTTTGGCGAGGGTGACTTTTTTGATAAAACAGTACTTACTTTTAAATATTTTTTAGATTGAATGTGTTTAATAGCCAAAATTTTGTCGACAGCAAAACGTGGAACAGACAGTAGTTGAGACAAGACTATACTCAATCCTGTATTTGCTGTGGGGCTAGTGCAGGCAAGGATGACAAAATGTGACATGATATTTACAAATGATTCAATGGAAAGTGTTGCCATCGATTACAACACATTTCATAAATAAACAAAAATGAGAAAAGGCAAAATCACCTGCTATCTAGTGTGTTTATCATGATGGAAATTTCATTTCCACATTATCATTGATGCAGGAATGACAAATTATAGTCTGTTTCACGAAAGCTGCCCAAATTTTACGGCCATATAAACAATTCAAAAACCATATTTTTTTTCGATAATATTAAATTAAAGGAAAATTTAAGAATGAGCCTTCTTTTTATTTCGTGAAATTTGGTCAAATATTGATTTTATTGCGAAAACAAAATTTCCCCATGTTAAATCCCCATAGACATCTTCACGGAGTGAAGATGTCTATGGGGATTTAACATGGGGAAATTGTTTAGAATTTCAGAAATACTGGACCGATTTCTAAAATTTAACTTGTTTTCTTAGTTAGATCATTTCCAAGCTATCTAGCTAGGTTTCGGAGTCAATTTCCAAATTTTTTCGTCCTCCCACAACTCCTCTACCTTTTTCCCCCATGTTAAATTCCCATAGACAAATCAATTTTTCGTAATTAAATCAATATTTGACAAAATTTCACGAAATAAAAAGAAGGCTCATTCTTAAATTTTCCTTTAATTTAATATTATCGAAATAAATATATATTGTTTTTGAATCGTTTATATGGCCGTAAAATTTGGGCAGCTTTCGTGAAACAGACTATAATCAGGATCATTGGAGCTGTGACTGGAGGAATGGGGCTTTTGGGTTTTGCGACCAGTGCAGATCCAGATCAGCCTGTGCTTGCTTCTAACTAGCAATACAGCTCGTTATCAGGTTACAGGAGTGTGCTACTTGATCAGGAGCTACACTGGTCACAAATCATGGATATGCCCCCATGACATACTGGACTCTAACGATTGTGTGTAATAAAGAAACTTTAAATTTACACAAATTTCAAAGTCATTTGAGAAGAAGTCTTACAAACTGTTTGATGTAAGAAAATGGCTAAGTGTTTCAGCACCATTTCGAAGGTCACAAAAATCAAGGTCATGTCAATGGTGGTGTGAGTGCGTCACACATGTTCAGGTGAATGAACTGTCCCAATATTAAAGCAATCCTTCAAGTAATATTGAAGATATTAAACTCTTACAAACGTTTTGACATAAGAAAATGGCTACGTGTTTCAGCACAATTTTGAAGGTCACAAAGGTCAAGGTCATGTCATTGGAGGTGCGAGTGCATCACACATGTTCAGGTGAATGAACTGTTCAGATATTGAAGCAATCCTTCAAGTAATGTTGAAGATATTGCATGATGGAGAAACTCTTAGAAACCTTTCGACATAACCAAATGTTTCAGCAACATTTCGAAGGTGACAAACGTCAAGGTCAGTCGGACCTGTTTAATAAAGGGGTTTCAATCGACTGTGTTTGAATATGTGATGATACGGGACAAAAAACCAGTGGGATGGAAATGCGATGAAATATGCAACAGGTTTAGCCACCCAGAAACAGCTATGGTTATATAGACAAGGGATGGAAATACTATGAAAGTATTATTCATGCTGGGAATGAGGATCGACCGTATAACATCCTGTAATGAAGTCCAATGCTCTACCACCAGATCATAATTCCAGCACAAAAATATTTACACAATTCCCTAACATTTGATTGGCTCGTAGCAAGTCTCTGTCCAAAATTTATATCCCAGTAAACTCCCACGCCGAACTACTTTCCGTAACCGTGAATTTATTTCAAATGCTGGAATTATAAGGAATGAATGGCCTTTTTGTGGAATTTATCGGGGATATAAACTTGGAAAAGTTGCGGGAATACTGGACGAGGCCTTCCGGCCTTCGTCCAGTATTCACGCGACTTTTCCAAGTTTATACCCCGATAAATTCCACAAAAAGGCCATTCATTCCTATAACCAACCCAGCTCTACCCAGAACCAACAAATGTCAAAGTGTGTAGCAGTAGATCACATTTGTGGCTGTGACTGGAGAAATGGAGCTTACAGGATTTGTGCCCGGTGAAGCTCCTGATAAAATAGATGGAATGGCGAATAGTGCAGATCCTGATCAGACTGTGCGGATGCACAGGCTGATCTGGATCTACACTGTTCGCAAAACCCATATATTCCTTGTTAGAGTGAGTGAGTGAATAGGGTTTAACGTCCGCTTTTCTGACATGAGGTACAAGCCTCAGGGAGTCTACACGCAGACGGGTCAACGGGGTCGAGTCCGTATCCACCTGTCCAAGGGGGGTAAATCCCAACTTCAGAACTCAATATTTACAATCAAAATATATATTCAGTCCTGAAATTAGAACAACCTGATCTGGTGCCAGGCCCTCGCCACACCAGCATCATTTATCCCATCCCCTAAAAGTAATAGGATTAGCGCTAATCTTACTTTTATATATGGGGCATAGCCCGACTCAACTCTCACATACAAGAAAGCCAAAAATGCACATGAGGGCCAAATCCGGTATAGTGGGTTCCGGAAAGTATGAACCCAATCGTTAAGCCAGTTTAGTCGCCTTTTACGACAAGCAATGGCTACTGCAGCACTATTCTCAGGATCAGTTGATCCCGCCCCGGTGCCTGCACGGGGCTCCTTGTTAGAAGCACGACAGGTGGATTCATTGATGGAATGGCGAACAGTGCAGATCCTGATCAGACTGCGGATGCACAGGCTGATAGTTAATAAGCCCCATTTCTCCAGTCACAGCGACATTTAATAGATCGGTTTACAAGCCGCTCGTCGACAAAATACACCCGGACAATAAATTGTCTAATCCTGAACGACTAGGATGTACATGTATGTATTCTGAGGAATCCAAATCCAAAACTACTTTCACAGACGTTTTATTGGTGGATTTGATTTAATTTGTTGATGTTTAATGGCCTATCGACAGCTAATGTCATTTAATGCCCGGCCTTGTGGTTCGATCCCGTACTTAACCTGCTGCATTGGGGGGAAATCCCAAAATCAAAACTAAAAAATATTTACATGGAAATAAATATATATTCAACCCTAAAATTAGCTTGGATCCTTCCCCTACAAGTAATAGGATTAGGAATAATCGTATTACTCATACAAGGGGTATAACAGATTTAACCCTCACATACAATAATGCCAAAGACGTACATGAGGGCGAAACTAGGTCTCGGTTCAGGATTCCAGTAAGGATGAATCTCGATTGTTAAATTACCCATCGAATGCTCCCACCTGCCACCCACTAACAGCGAATGTCATTTAATGTCGGACCAAGGGAGGGAAATTGGATTGCACTGGAGGGAAATCCTAAAATCAGAACGGAAAGTCGAAATAAATATATGCAGCCCTGTAAAGTCACTTTTCTCACATGGGGGAAGCAACTTATACGATCACCAAGAAATGGGACTTCAGTTTCATGTTTCATTCAAAACACCAGTGGGATGCAAATACGAGGAAAGAATTTTTCATTTTGGGATTGAACTCACAACCTCTGGAATTGAAGTCCAGTGCTCTAAACTCCAGACCACAACCAATCCCGTCACATGGAAAATCTCTTTTTTTTTTTTTATTTAAAAAAAAATAAAAATAAAATAAATAAATAATCATAAAGCTATTTATTGCTGAAACAGGGTTATTTAACCCTTCCTACGCTGTTGACGGAAATTGCCATCTGCTGTTTTTCATTTTTGCTTTAATTCTTAACAAAAAACTGGTTTTGACAGCACATGAGAATCGTCTCCACTGGACTGGAGACGATTCTCATGTGCTGTCAAAACCAGGTTTTTGTCGAGAAATATTGAAAATAAAACATTTCCAGCAGACGACAACATTTAATTCAGCGTAGTAAGGGTTAATGGTTAATGATTAATAGCCTGTCCACAGCTAAGGTCATTTTAGGTCAGGTTAACAGGGTTAATTCCCATATTTCACATGTTGTGACGAGGGGATTTGACAAAAGAGGAACCTGTCGTTCAATCAAGACCTTTGGACAAGATCCTGTACTAAACCAGGAAGTGACACAGTATACATGAAGACATGATTCTACTTATCTCTTTACTTATCAACTCAAATAGACGTGTTGTTTACAAAACAGATAATGAACTCGTTCGTGTGGTGATATCACATTAAAATGACAAAGTAACAATTGACAATGCACTCGGAACAGATATTGCGAAAGTGACAGCACATACAAGTACTACCGTAATAACCATACATACTTGGACACCATTTGTTTTGGGAAACCCCTATAATAAAATAGGGGTTTCCAAAACAAATTGTATCCAAATACATTGTTATTGTGATAAACCAGTACAACAGTAAATATTGGGACACTCTTTGTTGTGGGAAACCATATATTTATGTACTTTCCAATAACCTCCGAATGGAAGCACATTTAATACACATTATTTTAAAGTCACATGGACTTTTACCATCTGATTGTTAACTTAATAAAAAGAGTGACTTTAAAATAATGCATAATTTGTGTTTAATACCAGTATAAATGGTGTCCGAATATATAGGATTATTATGGTGAGTTAATCACAAAGAACATTAATATACACGACTGTCACTGGAGAAATGGTGCTTATGGGATTTATGACCAGTGTAGCTACTGGTCGATTACTTTGTTTGTTGGGGTTTAACGGCCTATCAACAGCTAAGGTCATTTAAGGTCGGGTCAATGGGTTTAGTACTAAATCCCATATATTACCTGTACAAGTAAATGTAATTGTTCAAGTACATGTACAAATGGAGGGTTTGCTTGTTTGTTTATTGGTGTTTAACGGCCTATCAACAGCTAAGGTCAAGTAAGGCCGGGCAAACAGGTTCGATCCCGTTTTAACCTGCTGCATTGGGGGGAAAATCCCAAAATCAGAACGGAATATTTACATCGAGATACAACATATTCAGCCCTGAAATTAGAATAACCTGACCTGGTGCCAGGTCCATACCGCACCAAAGTCACTTGGCCCCTTCCCCTATTTAAAAGTAATACCGGTAGGATTACTCTTATAAGGGGTATAACCAGATTCAACTGTCACATACAAAATGCCAAAGACGTATGTGAGGGCCAAACCAGGTCTCCAGTCGGGATTCCGGTAAGGATGAACCCCGATCGTTAAATTACCCATCGCGTGCTCCCACCTGCCACCCACACAAATGGAGGGAAAATTCCAAAATCATAACTGAATATTTACAATAAAACAAATATATATTCAGCCCTGAAATCAGAATAATCCTGATCTGATGCCAGGTCCTCGCCACACCAGAATCACTTGGCCGCCTCCCAAAAGCAGTAGGATCAGTAATAATCTTACTACTTTTATAATGGGCAATAACCCAATCCAACTCCCAGGTAACAAAAGAGCCAAATATAAAAACGCACCCGAGGGCCAAACCAGACAAATCATGATTCCTATAAGGAGGAACCCCTACCGTTAATTTACGCCGTCGCATTCGCCCGACCAACCACCCACCCACAGCTACTGGTCGAATAGCACATGCCTGTAGTGAGTGAGTGAGTGAATAGGGTTTAACGTCCGCTTTTCTGACATAGAGGTACAAGCCTCAGGGAGTCTACACGCAGACGGGTCAACGGGGTCGAGTCCCGTATCCACCTGTCCAAGGGGGGTAAATCCCAACTTCAGAACTCAATATTTACAATCAAAATATATATTCAGTCCTGAAATTAGAACAACCTGATCTGGTGCCAGGCCCTCGCCACACCAGCATCATTTATCCCATCCCCTAAAAGTAATAGGATTAGCGCTAATCTTACTTTTATATATGGGGCATAGCCCGACTCAACTCTCACATACAAGAAAGCCAAAAATGTACATGAGGGCCAAATCCGGTATAGTGGGTTCCGGAAAGTATGAACCCAATCGTTAAGCCAGTTTAGTCGCCTTTTACGACAAGCAATGGCTACTGCAGCACTATTCTCAGGATCAGTTGATCCCGCCCCGACATGCCTGTAGTCTGATAATGATCTATATTGATTATGAGAAGCAAGACGGGGGTTTCATTGATGGAGAAGCGAACAGTGCAGATCCTGATCAGACTGCGGATGCACAGGCTGATCTGGATCTACACTGGTCGTAAACCCATTTCTGTTTTCACAGTCACATATGCGGATGTGAATGAAGAAATGGGGCTGATGAAATGGAATTTATCACCAGTATGGCTCCTGATCTGATGTTGCAATCCCGCAGCCTGATAAGGATCTATACTGTTTGTTAGATCAACAGAGGATTTGTCACTGACTGAATGGTGAACATTGTAGACGCTGATCAGATAGCTTGTACCAGTTAATTCAGGAATTATTTTTGATTTACATTGTATATGAAAATTTCAGGAATTGTTTTACATAGACAAAGAATGAAATTACCAATTTCAGAAAATATTTGGTCATCTTCGACAATTAAGTCCAATTCCCGTTAATGAAAGTGCAGCCTGGGTCTACACTCGTTGCCAAGGTGATAAGCTTCATTACAGATCCTGATCAGATTACACAGACGAGCAGGATGACCTGGGTCTATACGGACCTCAAAGGCCGTAAGTCCCATTTCTCCATGACATGGGTGACATTCTTCCTTGCCTTAACCCTTCCTACGCTGTTGACGGAAATTGCCGTCTGCTGTTTTTCATTTTTGCTTTAATTCTTAACAAAATACTGGTTTTGACAGCACATGAGAATCGTCTACAGTGGAGACGATTCTCATGTGCTGTCAAAACCAGGTTTTTGTCGAGAAATATTGAAAATAAAACATTTCCAGCAGACGACAGCATTTAATTCAGCGTAGTAAGGGTTAATTATTTCAAGACATTTTCTGTTCATGACAAAGACTGGTGAACATTTTAATGCAAATGCGAAAATTAGTTTGCATTCGCCAAAAATTTTCACTACGGTAACATTTTATTTTTACATAAATTACAGAAATGTTGTAAAAATGATTTCCACAACAACAACAAAAAACGCCAATTGGACTGGTATACAGTTAACCAGTATCATGCCGTATACCAAAGTTTTTGAGTTTATACAGTAATTGTTTGTTTGTTGTGGTTTAACGGCCTATCAACAGCTAAGGTCATTTAAGGCCGGGACAATGGGTTTAGTACTAAATCCCATATATTACCTGTACAAGTACATGTTCAAGTACTGAATATTTACAATAACAAAACTATATATTCAGCCCTGAAATCAGAATAATCCTGATCTGATGCCAGGTCCGCGCCACACCAGAATCACTTGGCCCCTCCCAAAAGCAGTAGGATCAGTAATAATCTTACTACTTTTATAATGGGCAATAACCCAATTCAACTCCCAGGTAACTAAAGAGCCAAAGATAAAAACTTACCCGAGGGCCAAACCAGGCAAATCGTGATTCCTATAAGGAGGAACCCATACCGTTAATTTATGCAGTCTCATTCGCCCGACCACCACCCACATACAGTAATTGATGGAGTCAGTGGAAGAAGGGGGCTAACTCCCTTATGGAGTTAGCCCCCTATAAGGGAGTTAGCCCCCTTCTTCCACTGACCCCTTCAATGTTAATGGGTTTAAAGCAGCTGTGAATGCATTCAATGTGTTTTTTTTTCTCTCTTTCTGGACGGTAAATATATTAACCAAACTCAATCATTTTATTTAATCAAATTACAAGGAGTTTGAACTTTATTCTTTTCTACTAAATACTACTTCCCCCACCTTCCCTCTCTATACCGTGTTTAGCATACATTGTGACAACTTGAGTAAAATGTCAGTTGAAATAGTTGATCACAATATATATGAGATCGCCTCTGGTAATACCTCCCTTAACACATCACTGTTTTTCACCGACAGAGTTTAAAACAAGGTGATCGCTGGCGAGTGTCTCACCGATGAAGGGCAAGGTCACTAGGTGGATAGTCATCAATGTGAGGAAGCTATTGATGAAATTTGGTAATGATCCTACTAACAGATCAGGAGATATTCAACATTTGGACACAACTGTTGACGCAATTGTTGACGCCTATGATGACGACACCAATGCCGGAATTGTTACTGCTATGTCTCACTTTCGGTTAACTCTTTGCATGCTAGCGGCGAAAATATCCGCCAAACAAATTAGGACTATATATTTTATTTATCTCTGTAAATATGTCTTGGAATTTCATTAGAATTGAGTCCTCAGGACTCAATTCTAAGACATATTCATGATATTTACAAGGAGAAATAAAAAATATGATGAATTTTTGTCTGCTAGTTTCAAACTATTTATAGCCCACAAGTTTCCCAGCATGCAAAGAGTTAAAGTAGGCGAGACAAAAATGCAATGTTTTCACTAAATGACATCGAAAGTCAACAAAAATTCCGCATGAGCTCTGAATTATTTGTCAATTTTCAAAGTCCTTTACGGGAGCTATGACTGAATTCCGTAATCAATGATGGTGAAATACGGCAAACACAATAAGGGAGGCAACTCGAGTCTGGCTCAAATTGCAGAACTGAAAATAATAACACAAATACACGACAGCCAGCATATTGTGCTTTCAGAGTAATTTTCAGCAAACCAATCAATCAGGCGGCCGTGGCATGTAGATTGATTGGCTTCAGATTTATCTTCCGTATCACGTCGTCGTGTTTTGCCGATATCGATTTTCAGAAAATGCAATATTTGACCAAAAAAAACAACAGAGCTCATGCGCAATTAAATTCCACACGAGCTCTGAAGTTTTCATCAATTTTCAAAGTGGTATATGTTTGTTTATTGGTGTTTATCGGCCTATCAACAGCTATGGTCATGCAAGGTCAGGCAAATGGGTTTGATCCCATTTTAACCTGCTGCATTTTGGGGGGAAAATTCCAATATCAGAAAGGAATATTTACATCGAGAAAAAATATATTCAGCCCTGAAATTAGAATAACCTGACCTGGTGCCTGGTCCAAACCACACCAGTCACTTGGCCCCTTCCCCTAAAATAGGATTATGAATAATCGTCACACTCACATAAGGGGTACAACCAGATTCAACTGTCACATACAAAATGTATGGGAGGGCCAAATCAGGTCTCCAGTCGGAATTCCGGTAAGGATAAACCCTGATTGTTAAATTACCCATCGCATACTACCACCTGCCACCCACCAAAAAGTGGTAAATGATAAATATGATTTTTAAAATTCACACAAAACAGCGTTACACTAGCGATGGTAATGGTGATATGAAAACATTCCATTAACTGGAGACTTGATTGGGGTTTTTCATCTGTTCTCAGCAAGCTAATATGTGGCTGTGACTGGAGAAATGGGGCTTATTGGATTTATGACCAGTTTAGCTCCTGATCAAATTAGCACACTGCTGTAGACTGACAACGATCTATATTTGTATATTGCTTGCTAGAAGCATGACGGGCATTTCATTGATTAAAATGGCAAAAAATGCAGTCTACCAGTGTAGATCCAGATCCGCGTCCACACATTCTGATCAGGATCTACACTGGTCACAAATGCTACAAGCCCCATTTCTCCAGTCACAGCCACATATACCAGTAGCCGATTTCACCAACATTGCAAAGTATACTTTTCTAGCAAAGTATACTTTGAGGGAGTAATCATTTATTTTTCCGGAAATGCATTATTTCATATAGAACTAACAACTGCATATATTTGTTGATTAAAAGTATGCAGAATTATTATACTGAATTTATTACATTATCACAGCCAAATTGGCTGTGATAATGTAATAAATTCAGTATAATAAACATTAATAAATTTATCCTAAAATTTAAAATTTCTCCCTCAAAGTATATACTTTGCTAGATAAGTATACTTTGCAATGTTGGTGAAATAGGCTACTGGGGTGAGAACAGTTCCAAATGCCAAATCTCGGACCCCTTATATACAGACAGGCATGTACCGGTTTAAGGGAAGTGGTTGGTGTGGGCGTGAGCATTGTTTAACCCTAGGAATGTGAAACAGTGGAGAAATGAAGCAATATAAGGCATGAAATTGGTTTATTACATAATCAGCGAAATATCACAAGCACAACAGAAGGTATAAATGTACTAATTTGCTATGAAAGACAATGGTATCAACAGACCAACCAGTCTTATAAATAAACAGGTTACCGAACTTGGAAAATCACGAGTGACTTCCCTTAGAACTACTTACGGAGAATCATCAGCGGTAGAGTTGGCGGAGTTTCTTGGTTCGACGTCACGTTGTTTACGGTTTTATAAACTAAGCAACGTGATGTCTAACTGACAAATTCCGTTAATTATAACGTTAACCCTTTCAACACTACAGTCCTGTACAGTGGTATTGGCAAACAGTGTAGATCCAGATGAGCCGGCTCGTAATGAGCCGTCTCATCAGGATCTGCACTTTTTGCAAGTAATTTTCATATTTTTTTAGAAAAAAAAAAGACACCACCTTTTCATAAATGGACCAGTCTGAAAATTTTGTGACGATTGGATTGGTCGGAAAATTAACATATCACAGTCCATTCCAGTTACTTTGAAAGTCGAAAGTGTTAAGCAACGTGATGTCAAACAGACACATTCCTCCAATTCTAACATTAATGACGCACAGGAAGTTGTTTGAGTGGAAGATACGCGTGATTTTCCAGGTTCGGTAACCTATTTATAGGACTGATAATTATTAGCTTTACCTTGAAGGCAACAGCATGGAATGGGTAACATATGATAATGGGACGACTGGATCAGACAAAACACCGCGGTCACATCTCCAAAACATGCACCCTCGGTTGTACGGATGACTTAAATTTATTAAACAACTTTATTGACTTTTTAAGAAACGAGGCTATGTGGAGTTTCTTTTGAAATCAGTCAAAAGGTTTAATAAATGGGTTAGGGAGTGTCTTTCTGCAATTATCAGGAGCACCAAACCCTAACCCTTTAGGTTCTTACATGAGTGACGATTTAAAGTTTGTTTGTTTGTTTGTTGGGGTTTAACGGCCTATCAACAGCTAAGGTAATTTAAGGCCGGGTCAATGGGTTTAGTACTAAATCCCATGTATTACCTGTTCAAGTACATGTACAAATAGGGGGAAAATCCCAAAATCAGAACTGAAATCAGAATAATCCTCATCTGGTGCCAGGTCCTCGCCACACCAGAATCACCTCCCAAAAGCAGTAGGATCAGTAATAATCTTACTACTTTTATAATGGGCAATAACCCAATTCAACTCACAGGTAACAAAAGAGCCAAAGATAAAAACATACCCGAGCAGCCAAATCAGACAAATCATGATTCCTATAAGGAGGAACCCCCACCGTTAATTTATGCCGTCACATTCGCCCGACCAACCACCCACTACTGCCACAGGTGGAAGACTCGGACCTATGACACCAAAACAAAACCTATATAGAAGATGGTACTGTACGAGACCAAGTGGGTGGGGTAATGAGATTTTTTTTTAATAGACATTTTTTTGGTGTCAGGTTTGGTCCGAGTCTTCCACCTGTGATTACTGCGGAGTTTATATTTACATGCTCAGAAAATTTCTGTATCTTGGACAGCGAAATTTTACAAGTAGTGAAACCCAAACAATTCGATTGATAAACACCGAGCATATAGGACGGATGGATTATGAGAATAAGATACGAATACATGGAACATTTTGTATATTCTAGTACCAGAGCCTATCAGACCCAGATTCTACGGAGCCAAACGATAGTCGTCTTCAGGAGAGATGTGAAAATGGTGTTTTAATCAGATACAGTGCGTAATAACAGAACTCCTGTCATTTTGCATAGCGACCCAGCTGCGGAATTATCAACCTTCAACCCCATACATTACAATGATACATTTTTCTTTTAGAAAATAAGAAATATTTTTCTCATTTCCTCTCGGAAGTATATGTCGTGACCACTCATTTGAACCGTCTCGTCGAGACGGTTCAAATGAGCGGTCACAACATATACTTTTAGTGAGAAATTAGAAAGATGATCAGTTTTTTTACATGAGAAATATTTTGTATCGCCAGCATGATTAGGTCTCGGTACATGCAAATCCAGACTGCTTACATGCACAAGAGACAAGTCTATAAATAGATTACCAAACTTGGAAAATCACAAGTCGTTTCCCTTAGTACTACTTTTTCACGCCTAGATCGGGATTGAACTCACAACCTCTGGTTTTGAAGTCTAGTCTAGTCCTAACCGTTCGGCCACACACATAAAATGAGTACTTTGGTTCTCGGATACGAGGTTCGCGGAATGCGACACGCGAGGGAAGATCTTTTTATACATTTGTTTTGAGATGTTAGATTCTGATTTTGTTCCAAGTCGCCATATGCATATATGTTCTATGAAGTTACTTTCACCTCTTTAGACGTGAAAACATGACGAATATAACATACTTTTTTGCATGGTAGTGTTTTTTATTTTACAGCACGGTTTTATGTCTCATGAGGATAAAATGCTCGACGCGCAGGAATATATGAGAACCAAAGCACAGTTTTCGTATGGCCCAAGTTGTTCTGAGGGAAGTTACTTGTGATTTTCCAAGTTCGGCAACCTATTTATAAGACAGGGGACCGTTTCACTAAACTTCGTACGACTAAAATGTTCGTAAGTGAAAAATTATCATAGTCTGTAAATTTCACATTGAACATTTTTTCTTGTAAACATTTATTGAATTTACATTTATTGAGCATAGGCTGCATATGTAGCCTATGCTCAATAAATGTAAATCCATCGCTTAAAATTTCCAGACGATCATAAGTTTGCACTTACGAACATTTTAGTCGTACGACGTTTAGTGAAACGGGCCCCTGGTCTATATATAAGCTTGGGATAGTCATGCAACCTGCAAGTTTGGAATATTTATGTTTTCATGCAACACATGCATAAAGATGACAGAACAAGTTTAACTTATTCTCTTATTCTCCTTTCATCACAACGGCCCTCTTTAGCGGCGTTTGCAAATTGTAAATCCAGATGAATCTCATCAGGATCTGCACTTTTTTGCAAGTAATTTTCATATTTTTAGATAAAAAAACACACCCTTCTTATAAATGGACTAGTCTGAAAATCATTTTGTGATGATTTGATTGGTCCTTAAATTAACATATCACAGTCCATTCCAGTTATTTAGGGTTGGAAGCGTGAACATGCTAAGCACAATTTGGGGTGCCAAGATAACGTAAGTTTCAATTATATAACATTTCTGCGCTTTGTTCTCGAATATGAACTAAAAATCAAGAAGTTTGATTGGTCGAGACTGAGGCGAGCTCAGAAGATTAACCAATGAAACTTCCTACTTTTGTTCACATTAATTGTGGCCGTGAGTGGATAAATGGGGCTTATGGGTTTTGCGATGAGTGTATATCCAGATCAGCCTGTGCATCCGCACAGTCTGATCAGGATCTGCACTGATCGCCATTATATCAAGGATACACCCGTCATGCTTCTAACACAGAAAATAGATCGTTATTTTGATCGTGGTGTTTGATATCAGTAGCTGCACTGGTCACAAACCACATACGCCCCATTTGTCCAGTCACAGCCACAAGTGGTTTTATCATCACAGACCCAGTAACCATGCTGGGCACAATTCAAGACAACAGTTTGGTAAACCATTTCCTGCAAATCAGAATATTTATCTGACTGACCATTTCCTAACATAAATTTGTTTGCCAAAGCCATACTTTTGGCACCAAAAGAACCTTAGCTCACCCCTGTATACAATTTCACGCTAAGCATATATTGTGTCACCAAAATAACTCTAGTACCGCAAAGCACAAGTTTGGTATCAGAAGAACATAAGCATAGACCAGTAAACATTTTCTGGAAACCACAAATTTTGTTGCCAAAATACCTAAGTTGAGTTTGGTAAACCATTGCTGTCGATGCATATTTTTGGCACAAAAATAACTGTAATAGCGTAGTATACCATTTCCTGCTAAGTGTAATATCGTTGTTGCTAAGCACCATCACCTTGGTGACAGGTTCAACCTCTGTGTTGGCCGGCACGACCTTGTTGCTAAGCAAATTTGCCTCGTTGCTAAACGCAATCTCGTCGCCAAGTACCATCGCCTTATGCAACATCGCCTTGTTACTACGAGCACTCTTGTTGCTAGGCGCAATAACCTTTGTGCCAGGCACCATTGCCTTGTTACCAAGCACCATCACCTTGTTGCTAAGCAACGTCACCTTTTTGCTACGAGCACTCTTGTTGCCAGGAACAATCACTTTTGTGCCAGGCAAAACCACCTTGTCGCCAAGCAATGTCGCCTTTTGCTATGAGCACTCTTGTCGTCAGGAACAATCACCATCGCCTTGTTGCTAAGCAACGTCACCTTGTGCTACGAGCACTCTTGTTGCAAGGCACGATCTCCTTGTTACCGAGCACCACCGTCTTGTTGTTAGGCACTAAAAGAACACGGGCATGCTGAGAGTGTTGACGGCCTGTGATTCCTCCTCCGGTGGTGGGCGTTGGTTTTCCGTGTGTTTCTCCGTGTAAGTTTTGCTGCAGTCCTGGGACAAGACACTTGTCAGATGTTCCACACAGTTCGTCGGAATCAGACTCCCTGGAAATATGATAGCAATAATTGTGACTGTGACTGGAGAAATGGGGCTTATGGGCTTTGTGGCCAGTGTAGATCATGATCAGACTGTGCATCCGCACAGTCTGATCAGGATCTGCACTGATCGCCATTCTGTCCTGATGTAGCAAAGAATGTAAGTCCTTATCATGCCGCAGGACTGCGCTAGATGATCAGGAGCTACACTGGTTACAAATCCCATCAATCACAATTGCAGATGCACAGGCTGATCTGGATCTACTGGTCGCAAACCCCATAATAAACCCCAGCCACAAATCAATAACCACCAGGAAACGTTCCGATGAAAACCTACCAACAATGCAAATCCATCCATCCATATGCGGATCATCAGCGAGAAGCTTACAAGTCTGATAATCAAAGTTCGACATTCTGATGAAAACTTAACTACAATTCTATGTCCATAAGCCAGTGATCTCATCAATTTGAAAGTTAAATTTCGACATTCCAATGAAAACCTACCCACAACTCCCTGTCCATCCGTAGGCCTGTTGTCTCACCAATTGATGAATTGATGAATTGATGATGAAAACTTACCGACGATTCTCTGATTGTCGTCCGTGCGTAGGCGGATAATCTGCATGCGCGACTGTACGCCGGCGAGCATGGATGCGAGCACACCCTCCACCTTGTTCCACACACTGAGCACCGAGCCACTGAGGACGTAGTAGGTTCGAGTCCGCAGTCCGATCTCACACGATAGGCCGAGGCTCGCCTTCTTACAGCTGCCCCGCCTACAGATAAAGATCATGGTGAAACATTGATTGATCGAGTTGTTACAGACTAGAATGTACCTGTACAAAACTAAGCAATGTGGCATCAAACAGACAATAGACAATTCCACCAATTCTAACACTGATGATGCCCCGCGAGTTGTTCTATTAACCCTTACTACGTTGGAGACGAAAATTAACGTCTGCTGTTTTTCAGTTTTGCCTTAATTCTTAACGAAAAACCTGTTTTGACAGCACAGTGGAGACGATTTTCATGCGCTGCCAAAACAGGTTTTTATCGAGAAATATTGAAAATAAAACATTTCCAGCAGACGACAAAATTTAATTCAGCATAATAAGGGTTAAAGGAAGATACTCATGATTTTCCAAGTGTGACAACCTATTTGTAACACCAGCAGCCTATTTCACCGACATTGCAAAGTATACTTATTTAGAAAAGTAGACTTTCAGGGAGACATTTTCAATTTAAGGATAAATTTATTAATTTTTATTATACTGAATTTATTACATTATCACAGCCATTTTGGCTGTGATAATGTAATAAATTCAGTATAATAATTCTGCATACTTTTACTCTGACATCAAATATATGTAGTCGTTAGTTCTATATGAATAATGAAGTTCGGGAAAAATAAATGATTACTCCCTCAAAGTATACTTTGCTAGAAAAGTATACTTTGCAATGTTGATGAAATCGGCTACTGGGCCAGCACTGAACTTCTTGAGTTTATATGTGCAAAATTTAACTTTAGAATATCATTTACATTACCAGCCGAAAGATCTTTAGTGAATGTGTTCACTTGTAAAGATGTGTGCCTGTAGATGCAAAACAAACAAACATTTTTATCGTTAAGAAGTTTAGTGAAACGTGCCCAGGTGCATCGTACTCACCAGAAGAGATGGCTACACATGGTGGAGGACGAGTTGTATTGTTCCTCCCAGAATCTCTGAGCCTCCTCCGGCAACACCTAGACAAACAGAACAATACTAAACATTTAGTCCGATTAGTATTTTTTTTTACATTTTCGAGTGGTGTTGATCTGATTTCTGAGCCAAATCTTGTCAAAATTGGCAGCAAGTGCAGGTCAGCGTGTAAGTGCACACACGAACGAACACGACGTGTTCGTTCGTGTGTGCACTTACACGCTGACCCTTCTCTCACCACTGATATGCGCAAGTGCTAACAATTGCACACTTGCTGCACATACATGGCCGTGACTGGAGAAATGGGGCTTATGGGTTTTGCGACCAGTGTAGACCCAGATCAGCATGCGCATCCAGTCTGATCAGGATCTGCACTGCTCGCTATTCCATCAATGAAGCACCCGTCATGCTTCTTACAAGGAATATAGATTGTTATCCGGCTACAGGAGTGAGATTTTTGGTCAGGAGCTACACTGGTCATAAATGATATAAGTCCTATTTCTCCAGTTACAGCCAATTGCGTGCCTGCCCGGTGACTGGCATTTATCAGGTAACCTGACCTGTATTGACCGAATATGTACTGACTGATAACATATTGTTGTATCAGGCATTGGCTTGTGATACAAATATCCGGGTTACAACGAAGTGAAAATTGACGTTCCATTGGTCAGGATGACGTCAGTGTAATGACGCAACATAAACAAGTCCGTGTTCTGTCCATAGATACCAATGTCATCTTTGGTAATTTTTTAGCATAAAACGTTACCTGATAAATAGAATACCGGGCTAAGTGTCTTTTGATATCAAGTTTATCAGGCTCGGCTCGGAAACGGTTTTTCAGAAGTGACAAATTTGACTCAAGATAGTACAGTGAACGGGTTTAGCAACAGCTAAGGTCATTTACGGACGGGTCAAAATGGTAGATAAAACACTGGAACTCACCTTTCGATATTTCTTCTTCACCTCGGCGAGTGTTTCCTGCCGGGGTTGTAGTCCGGTGTTGGGGCGGTAGATTGTGTACAGTTTCTCCTTTTTCTTGTTGTAGGCTCCCTGGTACGCGGCCACGATGGCAAACTTCCGCACCTGACGATCCTGGCAATGTGTATGGCTTGATTTATTTTTTATATTAATATTTTCTTTTATTTGAACGTAGAAGTATATGTTGTTACCACTCATTTGAAACGTCTCAACGAGACGGTTCAAATGAGTGGTAACAGCATATACTTTTAAAAAGAAATAAAGAAAATAGATTTTTCTTTCACCCGGGTACGCAGCCACGATGGAAAACTTACGCACTTGTGGAGGTTTGTGTTTTTATTTAAATTATTTATTCCATTTTCGTCTAAGAATACAAGATTATTTGTTGTCAGAAGAAAAACATTTGTTTTTTTTTGTTTATTTCCACTTACCACTCATTTGAACCGTCTCGAATGAGAGGTAACAGCAAATACTTCCGAGCAGAAATAAACACTAGATGGCTGTGGCCCGCATGTACCGCCCGCCGAGGCTTTGATAGTATACAGAAAAAATTTAACCATGTACGTACGGATGTACGCCAAAGTGCCGACTATATTGAGCTGTCCGCAAACGTCGGGACAAAACTAGAGATGGGAGAAATGGGAAATTGAAAGTAAACAGCAAACAACAAAATGTTATAATCTCACCTGTGTAGACAGGTAGAATCCATCCTCGACACCCGAGTATTTGTGCCAAATGTTATAATCTCACCTGTGTAGACAGGTAGAATCCATCCTCGACACCCGAGTATTTGTGCCAAATGTTATAATCTCACCTGAAAGACAGGTAATCCATCCTCGACACCCGAGTATGTGCCCAAATGTTTAATCTCACCTGTGTAGACAGGTAGAATCCATCCTCGACACCCAGAGTATTTGTGCCAAATGTCTAGTGCAGATGGGAAGGACATTCCTCGCTCAACAGACACCTGAAAAACAACCCAATAACCGTAGCATTTGGCCTGATTGGTGATGCATGCAGGACTGAATTAGATTAAAAGAGGCTGATCTGAAACCCATGGCTCCACCATTACATTGTCAATTAGCAAGTGTCGATGGCACAATTTGAAAAACGGCAAAACAAAAGTAGCTTTAGTAAAGAAAGCCGTATTTGATCCCGAATTTAGAACATTTACGAAGACTTGTTATCAATCAATCATATCAATCTATGAAAGAACATTACACAAGGAAAATAATTTTGCTAGCGAAATGTGTGTCAATATTCAAATTGCATGTGAAATGTATCGTTGTACCATCAACAAGAAAAAATAATAAATATGACATTACCAATATCGCCAGACATAATCCCCAATATAAACAAACAAATTAAATTTATATATCAAGCACAACAAAAGATATATTTTGAAAATATTTCCGGAAATATTTTCAAAATATACCTTTTGTTGTTTTATATCATTTCCAGTATCTTTTGCGGAAGAAATTGTTTTATTATGGATCCCATTCATGTTAACCAATGAAAGCAAAGCTAATCAAAGCTAATGCTGCGAGTTCGGGCTATGAGAAGGTATTCTCGATTTTTACCATTGCACGTGTTTACCAATAGATGGAAAAAACCCACTTTGCTGTGATCGACTTTTTCACTGTATAATGCTTCATAAGCCAGTATTTTTGTGAAAGAAACACTTACGGTGGTCAGTTCAGTTTTAGCCGTGTTTGTTGCCGTGTTGCCCACAAAGATTTTGGTCTCCAGCTTTTTGACGCTCTCTCCCCCGGATCCCAAGTCTGTGAAAAGTGAAAGTGAATGGGTTTAACGTTCCAGCAACAGCTTAGGTCATAAAGAGACGGGACCACAGTTTAAAGTCTCATACGACAGACCAGTGGGATGGAAATACTATGAAAGTGTTTTTGATGCCTAAGGCGAGGTTTGAAACCACAACTTCCCGATTGGAAGTCAGGTATTCTAATCCCTAGGTCACAACCCATCCCCAAAATCGGTCCAAACACTATATGCCACCCGTTTCTTCGAAACCCGGTGGCATAACAAATGTAAAAAAATTCTATTTTAGCCCCCATGTTAAATTGCCATAGGAAAATCGTTTTTTCGCAATAAAATCAATCTTTTACGGAATTTCATCAAATAACATTTTTGGGGGAGGGCGACTTTTTTGTTATTGATGAAAAAAATACTTACAAATAAATAGGTTTTTAGATTT